>RPFO01000256.1:1292965-1435465 GCA_009746045.1 Mesostigma viride
ACGCCCTGGACGGCGCCATGTTCATCGTGACGCTGAACTCGTCGATGAAGACGCAATCCTCTGCAAACAGCGTTTTCTGCAACTCCAGTAGGTCGTTGGACTTCTCCTTTACGTACCGCAAGTCCTTCTCGATGTAGTCGTACGCTACCTTCTTGTATGTCAACTCGTGTTCCTTGCGAGCCCTCTGCACGTCGGCAGCCGTGAGTGTGGCACCGCGCAAGAGGCCGTTCGCCTTTGCGAACATTGCACGAGTCTCTTTCGGCACCCGTGCGAGGATGGCGCCCTCCTCGTCGGCGCCCTTGTTGATGAAGTACACCATCGTCGGCGGACATGTAAGACACGGGGAAGTCTGGAGCGAGGAAATGAGTTTGGAAAGGTCCTTCCACCCCTGATCTCCAAAACGGGCCACGTGGTTCGGAACCGCGTCCCTTATCCTGGCGGCTTCACCATCCTGCCGTTGCTCATCACCTTGTCCCACGCCCTTCGCACCATCGGGCGCAGGGCGGACCTCTTCACATCATCTTCCCTGCTGTAATCGAGCCCCAATGCCTTGTCGTGTTTCCATAATGCATGATATCTTATCGCTGTCTTCTTGTCGATTCCGTAATGGTCGGCGATGGTCTGAATAGTCGCGTCACCGCGGTTGCTCACGTCCATGGCCACCCTATGTCTAAAGTGCAAGCTGTGAGCCTTTCCCGAGGTTATGGCGCGCTGCGTATCCATTCGTACAATTTATTGCCGAAAATAATATGTTTATCAATACGAGCGCCGTTCCAGGTCGTCCGTCACCGGCATGTTGGTCATGCGCGTTGTGTCGGCGACGCTCCAGGGCTCCACAATGCTCTTAAAGGTGTCGCGTGGGATGGACGGCGAGGGCCGCTGCAGGGACCCAGGAGGGACACCCGGTCGGTAGTTTGCCACGTTGTCCTTATTCTTGTCTGCCTCGCGCTTCTGCCTGCCTACCATGAGTCGCTTGTCCACCATGTACGCCACCGTCGCCAGGACGGAAACCAAGAAACCAGAGAAGGCGCCTCGAAACGAGTTGGTGAGGATGCCTCCGAGCACGGCGCAGTATATTCCGAACCGCCTCGCCGAAAGGAACCTCTCCCTGGAGGGGATCCCCTGCGCCAACGGCCAGAATGACAGGTAGTCGTCGGACAAACCCTCGAAGTAGGTGTCGACAAAACCCATCCGCGTTTCTACAGTTAGCTACGTTAATTTTCAAGCTGAGGTAGGCCCGCGTCCCCCCGTCGCCCATCTGCTCCATCATGTGCTGTATGAGGCCCCTGCACGCCGCCTCGGGGTCCTGCTGCCCCTCCACCACACTGTTGGCGAAGGACTGCGCCATGGCCTCCGCCTGCTGCATGATCTCGGGGGGGATCTCCTGGATGCCGATGCCGATGATGGCCAGAGTCTGCAGGTACTGCCAGATGGCCTCCTGGGTGCCGGCGGGGGACTTTTGCCACTTGGTCTGGAAATTGACGTCCCGCAAGTACGGCACGTCGCCGAACGCCTCAAACACCGACTCGTCCTTGGACATGATCGCCTGCATGTGAGGCCCGATAGCCTCCATGTACTTCTGCAACGGCAGCCGGGCGTTCGACTTGCACGCCAGCTCGAACGCCGTCAGGATGCCCGGGATGGTCCGCTCTTCCGGGTACGCCATCTCGAGCTCGCTCAGGAAGGACTTCATCATGCTGTTGAAAGCCTGCACCGCCGACATCGCGCACCTATATACACTACAGCGCAAATTATTAGGCGCGCGTAGACGAAAAAAATATATGCCAACAAGGTATACGCAAAATGGTGCTCTCGCGGTCCCCGTTGACTCAGGATATCATCAAGGCCATGGTCGTCATGCTCGCTCTGGCGCTCGCCGACGCGCACGAAAACAATACCGGGTACGCGGCCGGGCTCAAGGACAAGAGCATGTGGATGCGGATCGCCTTCGTCTCCGGATCTCTCGCCGCCTTCTGGTTGGTCTTTCAGCCGCGACTAGGCTAACGGCAGCGCACGCACCGCGCTCAAAAAACGCAAAAATTCAAAACGTTCTGTATAGCGCGATCGAACGATGGACGTCAAGGTCCGCATCAACGGAACGATGCACAAGTGGTCCTTCCCCTCCTCCATGGTGGGGACCGCCCAGTCCATGACCGGCGAGAGCGCAGAGGAGTGCAAGACAATCCTCAAGACCGTTATCGTGCGTCTCGCCGGGCTGCTCGAATCGGGAGCCATGGAGGGCGCGGTCAGCGACGTGGAGGTCGTGTGCCTGATGCACATCAGGAACCAGAAGGACCTGCCCGATGTCATGAAGAATGGCATCTCGCTCATCCTCGACGGCTGGAAGGCGGCCGAGGAGAGCATCAACGAGCAGGGGCGCAAGGGGCTCAGGATGCTGGAACGGATTATACCTGTGCTCATGACGTGCGAGAACAGGGAGGCCTTCGACAAGTTCTTCTCCAGCACGCTGTACCCCTGCATGGAGGACGGGGAAATGAAAGCCATCGTCAAGTTCCTCAGGGTCATGTCCAACTGGACCAACTCGGGCGAGCCCCTCGTCAAGAAGGACAGCCACTACATCGAGAAGTACTTGGAAGGGTGTACGCAAACCTGGTGACCCCCGTCCTGGCGGTCAAGAAACACACGGTGGTGTCAAAACGGCTAGACGCCGCCGCAGACACCATCGAGGAGTACATCGACACCTGAGGCGGCGCGCTTTCGCACGCCCTATTCTCGGGACTGTCTATTGAGTACACACACCGACATGAGTGGAGGCGCGCCGCTCGGAAAGGCGTTCTCATTTTCCCCATCGCCGAGGAAGACAGCATGCCGCAACAACACGTGCAAGGACAGCAGGACGGGCGACCCCCCGCCGAGATTGAGAGGGAGCCCATCAACATCCCGTCGCAATCGTTCCCACCGCCACCGAGCGGCATTGCCAGGAGGCCCGCGCAGCCCGACCAGGCCCAGCGGCTGGCGAGGCAGCAAACGCTGTTCGAGATGAAGATGCGCGAGATAGCCAAGGAGGAGTCGCGCAATAGCGGCATGATATTCCTCACCGCCGGCGTCGTGATCGCCGGCATTCTTGCGTACACGTACATTTACAAGAAGCCGCCCGTCGCGCTTCCCGAGTGACTCGGTGATTAAGCCCGTCTATTTTTAATAAAGTTTTTTCTCGCACTATTGTACGCACCACAACACAATGAGCGTCTCCCTTTCGACCCTAGGAACTGGCAGATTCAAGCAAGTGCTCACCGAGCAGGTAAGCTCAGACGTTCAGCCAACCAGTTCATTTGCCATCCTGTCCAACACCAAGATCGACCTAGTTCCCAACGTCCTCAATGGAAACGCCGTCGACGCCACCGTTTTGCCGACGACCGACCTGGCCACCAACGAGGTCGTCGTGCACGGTAACCTCCGTGTTATGGGTGCTATCGACGGCGCACTCAGCAGCAGCAGTGCCCCCACGGTGGACTACACCAAGAACACGTCGACGACCGAGGCGACCAACACACTCTTGGCTTCATCCAGTAACCACCTCGTTCTCCAGGCAGCATCCACCGCGAAGGAGGTGATCGTGCAGGACTCGAAGTTTGTGGCCCATCGCCCGACGACCGCACTCACCACCACCACCGTGCCTGTGCCTGACATCCTGGCCGTCCGTGCCGAGAGAGCGGGGGCTGCCGATACCCAGGAGTTCACCCTGGGTCTCGCGTACGGCGACACGGGCTCTACCTTCTTGTCCACGGATGGCAACTCCACCAGCAAGACCGCGTGGCGCGGTCTCATCGATTCGGGGGCAAACGATATGGAGATCAAGTCTGACTCCCAGATGCGCGTGTCCGCCGACCGTCTCGCCACCGGTGAGGTGCGGCTGGGAGCTGGGTCTGGCATCACCCTGGCACCCAGCATCGCCACACCGGGTGCCGACCCCGCCACCAAGATCGTCGTGCAGGCCGCCGCGCTCGAGGACACGTCTCTCGCCGTCTCGGGCGTGTCGGCGCTGTCGGAAACGCGGCAGGCGCACGCGTACTCGACCGACGCCACCACCATCGCGGCCAAGAGGGGCGTAGGCAACTCCACGACCGGCGGCAACCTCTGGATCACGGGCGATACCAGTGTAGCGGACAGCAGCGTCGCCGTCGAGCAGGTCAAGTTCGTCGACTCGAGCGTGTCGACCACCAACCCGTCTCTCGCGCTGTCCGCCGCGGCTAACGTCTCGGTCATGAACGACCTGGTGCTCACCGCCACGGACGGCGACGGCGGCAAGATTGCCACCAAGACCGGCGACCTCTACCTCAACCCCGCGAGCGGGACACTCAAGGTCAACGGCAACATGCAGGTGGACGGCACGCTGACGACCGTCAACACCACCGTGCAGGAGGCTGTCGTCACCGAGAAGACTCTGCGACTCGCCGGCACCAAGAACACGGTGGCCGTCGCGTGGGCCTTCAACGGCAACTCCAACCTCAGCACGACCGGTGTGGTCATGGCCCCCACTAACGCCTCTGTCACGGCGGGCAAGCTGCTGCTGGCCGCCAACGTGTCGGCGAACGGCACGGCCAGCTGGGTCTCCCCCTTCCCCAAGAACCTCGAGTCGTTTGAGATCACCTTCAATGTCTCTCTCGCCGGCGTGCCAGGTGCGGCGTCGTCTGTCAAGAAACTGTTCTCGTACGGCCCCTTGGCCGGCAAGCTGAACGTGCCCGCATCCGGCTCGTTTGGAACCGTCACCATCGATAACGGCGGCGGAGTGACCAGCACCTCCTCGTCGACTCCCATCAGGACGGACGGCACCATCGCCAACATCAAGTACAAGGTCGTCGCGCGCAGGACTTACTACGCCACCACCGCAATGTCCACCTTCGAGCTGTTCGTCGACGGTGTGCGGTGTATCAGCACCACCGGCGACGGTATCGCTCTTCTCGACCTTCTCGCCACCCCCGCCTTCGTTCTCGGCGGCGACACGTTCACCTGCGCGTCTCGTACGACGACATCCGAATCGAGACCGTGACCGCCCCCTCCAACACGGTGACCGACGGGGCGGGTGTCAGCGTCCTCGGCGACGGCGCCGTCAACAACGTCCCTTGCGACCGCTCGATCACGTGGCAGAAGGGAACCACACAGGAGAAGGGCGACCACACCGGCTCCTACTGGCAGGTGAAGGGCGGGCAGCTCATGCTCTCCCGGACGATCGACGCCAGTCTGCGGAAGGCGCCGGGGTCCAGCATCCTTCTCAGCTCGCTGCCTGCCAAGACCGGCATCGCACCGGCCGCCATGACCGAGCCGAATATGTGGCCCATGTCCGCCTACACCGGAACCACGCCCAACTTCTCGACCGTGGATTCTGTGTCGGCGCTGAACCTGGCGTACTCCGCCACATCGGCTGCGGCCTCCGAGACGTGGCTGGATACCTGGGATCTGACGGGTACGGATCCGCTAGCGAACACCGGCACGGGGACGAGCGGGGCGTTTACTATATCGCCACAGACGGGCTATGTTGGCAATAGTTCGCTGCAGGTTCCAGCTCAAGGATCGGCCACCAACGCCTTTTATGTGCAGCTACCCGACCTCGACACGGGCACGGCAAACAACGGGCTGGGGCTATGGACGGTCGAGGCGAGAGTGAAAACGACCGTTAATAACACCTCCGACGTCCTCCTCTTTAAACTGGGCCAAGACTTCTTGGGCGCGGCCGGTAACCAAGTCGCACTCTTTCTTAACGGCTCGAATGGTTTGTGCCTGAGAACGGAGTGTCCCGGAGCCGGCGATGACAGTTTGCTGATCCCCATCGCGACCAACCAACTCGCGACCGCCCCCGCAATCAATCCCAACGACGGCAACTACCACACCTACCGCCTGTCACGTATCGCGGTTGGCGCCTCTCAGGGGGAAATTGCCCCGGGCACTGAAAACACTTACTTCAACCTTTGGGTGGATGGACGTCAGATCAACGTCAACACGGGCTCTAATGGGGTCATAATCAACAATGGCACCAAGTTGTCCCACATACCCCTCGTGAGCACCACCCAAAACTGGCTCCGTCTCGGCAACACTCAGCGGCCGGCACTTACCGCGGCAGTGACGGTGGATTACGCGAGGTTCAAGAACGGCTTCACCAACACCGGCACAGACGTCTGGCTCGGGGAGTGGCAATTCAGCGGCACATCCACATTCAGCACGGGACCAGGCTCGAGTGCTGAATTGTACATGTCGGTTTCCACAGTTGGCGGAGAGATTACCATACCGACAGCCTCTGCGGCGGCGGCCAACACGATTTTTGCCCGGATGGTAGACCTAGACTGCGGGACATCCAACGACGGGTACGGCGCGTGGGTGGTGGAGGCAAGCGTAAAAACGGCATCTAGCGTGCCCACGACCAAATTTTGCATTTTTGACATCGGGGATGACTTGAACGGGGTATGTAACCGCATCACCATGTATTGCACGTACGTCTCGAGCGTGTGGTATCTGTACATCGAGGCCAGAAGTAGTACCTCAGCCACTGCGAGGGTTATTTCGATCCCGTTCTCGAACCTGACCGCCTACGCGACCTCCGTCAAGGGAACGAACGTCACCGCCCCCAATGACACCAACTACCACACGTACAAGCTGTATCGGAAACGCGTTACAGCGAGCGGGACTCAGAACGACCCGGCCACTCTGTTTCAATTCTGGTACGACGGAGTAGAGTTCAATTTGACACCGAATGCCGTCCCAGCTGCAGGTGTCATCGCGCCACAGGCCATTGCCAACGCGATTATCAATAGCACCAATAACTACCTCCGCCTCGGAAACAACCTCGATCCCGGGAGTCTGCAGTCGGTCGTGGTGGACTACGCCCGTTACTACAATGCTCCTACAGGCCTACCGACTAGCGCTCCGATGTCCGCTCCCACCCACTCGGGGGGTACTTCCAGACGTTCTACGGCACCGCCGGTTATCTCACATCCAACTACAGCAAGACATCCATCACCAGGGGGTCCGCGGCCAACGGGTCCGGCGTCCTGGTGACCGGCATCGTGAAGCCCATCACTTCCCTAGCCAGCGCGACGGGCGGGTCGATCGGAACGGGCACCGGCACCGCGATGACGGCCCCTTTCCTCTGCGGCGTCGGCGGCTCTACCAAATCGAACAAGGACATGGTGGAGCTGCTCACCGTCGGCGACCCCGCCACTGCCGGCGCGTACGTCAGCGTGTGGGCCTGGCGATCGGGCCGCATCTTGATGTTCAACGGGACATCGTACACCGAGACCGTGAACACCGTCGTGGGCTCGTCCGAGTTTGTGCTGGGTGTCCACCTGTCCGCCACCGAGCCGCAGCTGTTCATCAACGGCCAGCTCAAGTCCAGCTCCGACGCCGCCGTCATGCTGCCGTGGAGGACTATCGCCGGCAACGTCGCCACGACCATCAGTGCCGCCAACACCGGCGCTATCCTGAGCAGCACCGCTTCCGCCCGGGGTGTTTATCTCGGTCCTCGAAGCACGTACGACGTGACCAGCACCGTCACGACTCCCACGCTCAACGTTGGCTACAAGAACTGGCGCTTAGTGGACACCGCCCTCAACAGCATGACGGCACAGCAGATCGCCGACACGCAGCTGTACAGGTACTCCAGCGAGTACGACTCCGGCCCTCTCACCGTCACGTACGGTTTCCGTATTGCGGACGACGAGACGCTGCAGATCGTCAAGACCCAGGGGTCCATGGCCAGTACTACGAACACGATGCTCGGTAACATCCTCCCCGTCAGCGAGGACGGAACGGGGGCCTTGACCGTGAACTCCCTTGGCGCCATTGGTTCTAGCACCGTGGACCCGGTTATGGATCTGACCAACAAGCGTTAAGGTGTGGTTGTGGGAGGCTATTTTTTTTACAATCGATATATAAAACCGCGTCATGCCTCCCAACTTGGAGCAAGCAAACGGCAGGCTTTTTTTCAAGGCGATTCAAACTCGAGAGCTGACCGGCATCTCGCAGGACTCGACACAAAACGCGTCACTCAAGATCGTCCAAGAGAATGGAAACACCGCTCTCCAGGCGGTCAACCCGGATGGCAGTCTCGGCGCCAAGCTGGTCATTGGCGCGACTAGTGCATATCTGGAGAGCACGACCAGCGGGGGCGGACAGGGCGGGGGGGCGACCACGTCCAAAGTAGGCATCACACCAAATGGCGTTGTGGGCGCTTCACAATCACTTCCTGGCCTCAATAGCACCCCAACGTATGTCACAAGCACTTACTTCATGGGGCTGGTTGCTGACAATGATGCATCCATCTATCAAACCTCCGCGATTAATTTACCCCAACACACGGTCTTGAGCTCCACAACGAATGATCTGGTTTTGACAGGAAATCGAACGATTAGTGGCAAGTACAACCCTGCTCCAAAATGCCACGTCATCACTATGGGAGAATTGCACGCGTATCAAGACGATGGAACGTCGTCAGAGGGGGGGGATGCCGTGAAAGTTATGGGAAGACGTATGGGGCCGTTTTCCACCAGCTACGAGCCGGCTTCCATCAACCTCGGGATCCATCACAATGTGGGTTTCGCTTTGACCGGATTGAGCACGACGAGGGGAAGAGTGTCTACAACGCCCGAGACAGACCTCTCTCTCGAATCTGGAAGTCAGCTGAGGATGATAGGTAATGAAGTGGTCATCCATTCGCACGCAGCTGTGAAGATCTTCCCCAACAAGTCGACCTTTACCACACCAGCGGACGATGTAAACAACCCCCACGGCTACCTACAGATATCCCACAAGAACAATGACCAGGCAGAAGCCGTCATCTTGTCAACTCCAGGCAGTGCTTCATCAATGCTTGACATCGTGGTGAAGCCCGCGACTGGCAATTTCGGGGCCGAGGCGGACACATTCGAGCTGGGGTCAGGCGACGTGCGGTACAAGTTCACCGTCGTGGGCGGCCAGCTGCAGATCAAGAAGCGCGTGCTGAGTACCGGCCTTCCCGACAAGACGATCTGCGTTTTCGACGCGTGAAAAAACATCCGCCCTGTATATCGACCACTCATGTCGTCCACGAAAACTATCGACCGACTGGAGGTGAACAAGTCGATTATTTTCCCCGACCGAACCACTCTCTCCTCCACGAACCCCTTCCAACTCGGCCAACTCGCCGAGTTCGTAACCGCCTGGAATGACGACCTAGGAGTTGAATGGTTGGAATGCAGGGTGTTCGACCCGAATAGAAAGGCCCACGAATTGTTTTTTGCGATATGGGAAGACGATACGTACGAGTACCAATGGGATTTCACCACGTCCGCCGCGAGCATTGTTGGGACACCCGAAAAAACTTTCGAGAACGCGGTGGTGTCAGAAGGTGTCCTCAAGGTTGCAAACGGGAATACCCCCTACGTGACGGGCGTGCCCACCGGTACTTTCACCTTTTGCGTGAACGTGAAACCACAATTCGATCTATCGGCGAATGGTTGGGATAAGCCCCTGGTGTTTTTCGGCAATATCAATATTAAGGTAATGAACGGAGGCTACTTTCACGTTAACGACGGCAACGACTCCTGGACGCCAACGCAGACGACAGCGGGAACGGACCCGTTTCATTTGGCCATCACGAATCAAGGCAGGACGCTTAAAGTGTACAAAGATGGTACACTCATCTTCACGTCAAACAACAGTAATGTGGGGGGGCCAAATTCCCAACTAATGTTAGACAGGGGCGGGTCGGGGGGGCGGCGGCTCCTAACCCCGGCATATGGTACGACAAAGTGCTCATCAAATCGGGTGTGGCCATGACCAGGGAAGAGATACTGGAACTCGTGTGAGAATGCATGTGTTGATGAATTGACTGAATTATTTAAATATGTCCATTGAATACAGCTGGAATGTTGCTAAGGAAACTCGGTCTCAACAAAAAAGTACAGCCACAACCGGGCGCGAAAGAGGCGCTCAGAAATCTAACACTGCAGGAACTGACCCCCTTCTCGTTCGACGGCCACGTGTTCTCCCCGGCCAAGGTGGTCAGGGTGTACGACGGGGACACCGTGAAGGTGGCCGTGCTGTCCCCATGGGACAACCTGCCCACCCTGCTGACGGTCAGGATGTGGGGCACGGACGCCGACGAGCTGGCACCCGCGCACGATCTGCCGAACAGGGACGAAATCAGGATGCGCGCCATGAGGGCCAGGAACAGGCTGGTGCAGTTGACGACGGACGTGAACGTCGAACTGGCCGACACACAGAAGTCGGTCAAGGACGTGCAGACCATGATCGACGCGCGCAACCAGAAACTCGTCACGGTCCAGTGCCGCGGGTTCGACTGTTTCGGCCGCGTGCTGGGCGTGCTCTACGACCTGGACGGGACGTGCATCAACAAGGTGATGCTGGACGAGGAGCTGGTGAAGCCGCGGCCGGCGTCCGAGAGGCGCGCCGGTGTGGTGCTTTGATTCTAGCGCCTCAAGGCCGTTCCGTCACGGTACACGTGCGTCCTGGTCGTCACAAGCGGGGCGGCACGGGCAAGTAGTCGATTCTTCTCGTCCAGAAGAAAGCATCGATACTTTACGCTGAACTGCTTGGGCGGGTTTCGTCCGTCTAGGTAGAACTTGAGCCCCGTGTACGTGTACATGGATAGAAAGGGGACGACAGTGAGGGACTCGGGGTCGAACTCATCCTCGCCAACGACTACTTTGACCCGGACGTCGCTCGTGATGTCTCTGATCACATCGCACGTCGGCAAGCGGTCGAGTTTGAATATCGAGTCGCCAGTCTGGCCGTCTACCTCGAGGACCGGGATGTGGTTGACAATGTACTTGGTGGACGGTTCATACGCGACACACTGGGTCCAGCCCTCGCCGACTTCTTCACGCGGGGGCGTCACGAGGACCTCGAGGGCCTGGTTGAGGGTCCCCTCTCCCAACTCGTACACTGGCAGTGTGTCGATTAATGCGTCAATGTCCATGGTGTACACGCTTTCATAGCACCGACTGATAATCTACTGGCTCTAGACGCATCACAGGTCCAACACCACCTTCGTGGGGTCGCTGGCGGCGGCCTTCTTGCCCCCCCGCCCCGCTTCCTCGGCTTCTTCTTGCCCGCGTCCACCTGCACCGTGCGGACGTCGTCCCCCGCCACGGACGCGTCGTCGTACGCGCTCTCGCCCCCGTCGTCGATGATCTGCACCACACTGTCCCTCTGCGGGCTGGGCGGCATGGCCTCCTGCACCACCCTGTCCATGTTCACGGGGGGGCCACGTCCGGCCTGTACAGCATGGGCCCGCGCATCACGTACCCGCCACTCCCCCCTCCGCCCCCCGCGCCGTCGTCGCTCTCACGCGGAGGAGGCGGAGGAGCCTGCTGCCCCCCCCGGCGGCCTCCTGCTTCTGTATCATCATCTTCACGATGCTCTTCATCAGCTCGGGGTCCGTCTTGGCGATCTCGGTCATGGAGGGCAGCCCAGAACTGGCGAACGAAGCGGACATATGGAACATCATCGCCGACCCGCCCAGCATCAGCATCAGCTCCATCTCCGGCGGCATCGACACGCGGTGCCGGTGCTTGTCGTACAGCCGCTCGAACACCCCGTCGTAATCCGTGACGTTCGCCAGTATGCTCTCCGACCACCCGTCCAGCTTGAGGCCTATCGGGTCGTACCGGTTGTTGAAGAACTGCATCGCGGACGTGGTGGCCACCAGCATCTGCCGCATCGTGTTGATGGCGTTCTTGGTCTCGATCGAGCGCGCCACCTTGTCACACTCGAACCGCATCTCGTCGATGTCCGCGCGCATGTCGAAATTGGGAACGGCGAACCCCTTGTCCTTGTACCTGTGCAGCTTGTGCAGGAGGTCCAGCTTCTCCGCGTGGACCTCCTGCGGACTCTTTCTGGGCATCATGGCCTCGTCGTCGATCACGTCCTCGCCGTAATGCAGATCGTCCTCGTACCCCTCGTCGTCGCCGTACCCGTCGTAGTCGCCGTACTGGTCGAATTGGAACCCCTTCTCCATCGGCTGATGAGCCGGCGGGGGAGCCGAGAACATCGACTTGGTCTTCTTCGGGTTGGCCAGCATGTCGAACATGTCCTCCTTGCTCGATTTATTCCTCCCCCCCCCTTCTTGTCCTTGTGCTTGCTCTTTTTAGAGTGCAGCGGCACCGCGCCGACGGGGCCGGGCCACTCGCCGCCGTCGTCGTCCACTATGTCCACGTTGTCCATCGCGCCTCCTCGCACCATGGGGGCGTTTATTCTAGATCCACCACCCGCGCCGTCGTCCGCGTCCTCTATATCCACGGGCAGGAGTTTTGTCGACATCTGCTACTATGCGTCCTGATTTGTACTCGCGTGGAGGCGCACAGCATACACTCATACCTCAATAACCTCAACATCAACGCCAGGATGTCTTCCGCTTTCCTTTTGGAGAAATGTTCAATGTGCGTCATTTTGTATTGATATGACAAAGCCTACAAATGATGTGAACACCTTGGACAGCTTCTCCCCCTTACTATGCCTGTCTACCAGCCATTGGCAGTAACTCTTATCATTGTCGTAGACCTGGTGAAAGCGTTTTCCCTTGTGCTTCCCCCACCAAAAGAGCGTGTAACCTGGTGAGTCGCGACAATCGCGACAGTAGTTGTCGTTTCTGTTCTTATGTGTATTTCCACATAGAGCGCAGGTTCTGGTTTTCTTTTCGAACCATCTTATGCAACAGTTGCCAACCAGCCTGAGCTCTTTAGTGGTCATGTGTTCAATAAAGCATTGGTTTACAATGTAATGACCACACGCGCATTCATTGGGGGTAGCGAATTCTGGGAAAGAAGCGTGTTTTCCGTAACGCAAGTGAAAGTAGCGCTCATGTCTGTCATGGTCCTCTCCCGCGTACACGTCATCCTCCCCTGTCATGCTCCTCCCTCCTGCGTACACGTACATCGCTTTGAAATTCTGTCCCAGGGATGATGTGAGCCTCTCAATGTACTTGTTTTTATTTGGTGGCTCAACACACTGATCAGCCAACTCCTCTTCTGAAGACACATCAGTCATCGCCACGCCAACTCTTACCAAGATTGTTTTGTCAAATTATCAAGCGCATGCTTTTATCCTCTTCTCTCTGTTCCATGCCTGGTTCTCTAGCATCAGGCGCTTGTTGTTCGCTGCAAACTCGGGGCCGCGGTACTTGCGAGCCTCCTCATAGTGACCAGTCTTCTCAAGAGCCGGAGTGAACGCGTCCATCAAATTTATGGCTGCTTTCTCTGGATCTTCACCATCTTGCTGTGTCTAAAATGGAATAAACTTGACAAGGAGCACATGCCGTCATCAAATGTGTGTGGCCTGGCTTTTCTTAGTAAGTCCCTGGTCCCCTCTGTAGTCAGCTGTCTGCTTGTACCCTGTGACCAACCTGTTTGCAATGTTGTTAACCACAGCGTACACTTTAGTAGAGGGAACCGTTTTGACACTGCTTTCCTTGATAGCACGCATATCCGCCTTGCTCATCTCGCAGCTCTGAATGCGAGGTGGGTCGGCTTGGATACTGTTATCAGACAAATTTGTCGTGGTGTGAGCGCGCCTTTTTGACGAATTTGAAGTGTTGATTACACCTCCTTGTGCATACTGTTGTGCTAATACAACATTCAATCCACCGCCATCATTTCGCCGGGGTGCGCGGGGGCGAACCCAGGGGGCACGCCGTTGTCGATCAGCATGTAGTACGTCATGAACGCCTCCAACCACGCGAGCCGCTGTTTCCGCGCCGGGTCGGGGGACTTGTCGCTGCCGGACTCGGCCCGCACCATCCGGATGCAGGTGTCCGCGGTGGTGGTGCCGGCGTGGACGTCCAGCACGCGCAACTGGCGAACGTACGTCCTCCACTGCGGGACGTAATCCGTCGCCACGATGGAGAGCGTCTCCGCGTCGGCCGCCTCCCCTCCCGCGATGTCCACCATGCTCGCGACCAGGTCCGTGGAGATCCTGTCCAGTCCCACCAGCAGCGACTCGTGGTCGCGCATGGCCTTCACCACTTCCGGGTGATGGTAGATGTACAGCGTCGAGTGGCGCTGGAACCCCAGCCTCCGCACCTGCCTGTCCAGCCTCCACAGGTCCCCCGGCGAGAACGGGAACCGGGTCTGCGGGTCCTCGAACCGCCCGGACGCGATGATGTACTCCGCCAGCCGCACCGCGTCGAACCCCACTACCTGCCGCGTGGGGCGCACGAACTTGAACACCCTCTCCTTTGAAGGCAAATCCTCCATCGTGATGGGGTCCTCCTTGTTGGACACCCTCATCGACAGGTGGGCGGCGATCGTCCTCTTGGCGCGGACGTAGGGCAGCACCGTCCGCCTCACCCACCGCTGGATGCGGATGGCCTGCTGGTTGCAATACACCGCGCACTCCAACTCCCGGCGTGTGGCGTCCCGGAACGGACGCAGCCCCTGCATGAGCGCTATCCTCCTCAGCGTATCGCGCTTGGTTTTGCCGTAGTAGTTGGTGGGGATGGCGGACGCTGCCCGGACGCTGAGACGGACGTCCTTGACGTCCGCGGCCACGCGAAACGTCTTCATTCCTACTGGTACGTCCAGACAATCCGCGCGCGGATGTACCCACACCGCCCGTGTGGTGAGAGGCCGCCGCTCGGTCGCCGGTCCTGTTCTTTATAGTAGGATGGTCGGAACGGTTGCGCTTAGGTCACGTTTGACCGCTTAACTTTACGTCAGAGGAATGGAGCATGCTTCATATTGGTTCAATCTGGGGCATCCAATTCGAGAGGAGCGGACTGGGGGGGAGATAGTGGACTTCTACTATCCATGGGGGGAAAAGGCCACCACCGTTTTCTGTGGCGAATCCGTGCCGCTGCCATCCGGGTATGAGGGGACGTTCACCAAGGAGTATCGCATCTGCGGAAGAGACAAATGCGACCAGATTCTTGCCAATATGAAAAAGTGCGTACGGTGCCAAAGGGTGTATTATTGTTCCAAGGAATGTCAAGGAGACGCGTGGGAGGTCCACAAAACCGGCTGTCATATGTTACGGGATGGCTGGTGGGAAGAGGGCCGCCAATGGGCCGAGTTTTTCAGCAATAGCGTGTGTGCCCAGATCCGCGAGTGGAGAACGAAACAAGTTTTCAGAGCTCCAACGTCGGGAAGCTCAAATGTTGCTTACATGTACCGCCCGTCCCGCCCTTGATGTTCGACGCGCTTATCTCGGTTCGCAACATTTCTATGTCATTAGTAAACAGCCATGGCGTCCCAGGCACTTGTGAGATACCGGCAGCCCTCGCGCGAGGTGCCAGGAGAGGACCCGTTCGCGAACAAGATACGAGTGACGCCCGATGGCAAGATATCGGTCATCGACGTCATCAAGTGTGTGCTCTTCTTAAACGACGACGGCACTTTCACGTGCAATGCCACCATTCATGCCAGCAACGCCTTGTCGAACCTCCGGAAGGACCACCCGGAAGTATACTCTTGTATAGTAGTCTGGAAATTTCCAGGCGCGAGACAGCGAGACACCCCCGTCACTGATCGACAGGGGGTCATTAAGATCGTCCAGCTGCTGCCCGGAAGGAGGGCCGCATCCTTTCGCAACATGCTAGCGATGCTGTTCGAGCGATACCTAGACGCGGACCGGTCGCTGGCCGACGAGATTTACGCCCGCGCCGACGCCAGGGATGCTCAACTGACAGACGACAAGCGCGTCAAGAGCTGCGAAAGCACTAAAGCTCACATGGCCGCCGTGAAGGAGAGCGGCGCCCCCTATCTGGCGTCCAACCCGGCCAGTGTGTACGCGCACATCAACGAGACCCAAAACGTTACCGTGACAGGCATGCACACTCGCGACATACGCGAATTGCACAAGATGAAGAAGAGCGACGCCACTCGTGACTACTTCACCGAAGTGCTCAGCAGTGGGATCGACTTGATGAATGTGCTCAACAAGAGGGCGATAGAAAAGGGTGGCAATCCCATTACCAGCATTGATTCTATCGGAAAAGAGTTGTTCCCGGTGTTTGAGCGCCTTAAGATGCACGAGGAAGCCAGTGCACCGCAGCCCAGGTCGTTCGCGCTGGCCAACAAGAGCAAAAGAGAAGAATACAACGCTCGACAGCGACTGGTATTGGAAACCCCAGCAAGGAAGCGTGTTTGTTCGTAATAATGAGGCCCGTATGAATAAAGAGTCGTTTGCGCGACTAGGACCCGCGCATTTGTTTTTGATAGTTATCCACGACCCGCTGAAGATGGTCAACCAATTTGGGATTTAGCCTCCCATCGCTCCCATAAACCGCTGGCCATCGGAGACGCCGTGTGATGAAACCCAGAGACATCCGGGGGCGTGGGGCAGGTGGCAAGGGGGCGCCCATTGGTGGGGGGCAGGGGCAGGGGCAGGGGGGCGGGGCATCTGCCTTCTTCTTCTTCTTCTTCTTGGCGGTCTTTTTAGGTGCCGGCGCCGGGTTGCTCTGTACCTCCGGCTCTCCGTCGTCACCCCCCCCTCGTCAACTGTATTCATTCGCGCGGAAAGCTCATCCACCTTGTAAAGCACTTGTTTTGTGACGGGCCCGTCCGTTTGGCGTTGCGCGCACTTGGCTACCACTCTGGTGAGAGGGGCATGCATCCATATGCTTGTCCCGTTTGTCTTCTCATACGGAAGGAGACCGTAGGTTCTGTAGTAATAGTTCACTAGACTCAAGTTGTAGTGGATATAACACACCCATTTTCTCATTTCGTCCAACTGTTCAGATTTGTTCAATTTCATCCGCGCCATCTGTTGAAACACTGCTTGTTTGGTTTCTGGGAATTTGTCGAGCTCCTTCACGAGTTTCTCATGCGTTAAGCCCGCATAGGGGGTTTCATCTCTGCACACGCCGTGACTTGCCTGCAAAACAAGCCTCGGTTTCGGCGACTCTTTCATTAGCGGACGTAGCTTGTTGATGGCGTAACAGACCATTCGCCGACCCACTCCGACGAACTTGTCTTTTTCTGGTCCAGGACAATCCCAAAACTCTTGTGGACGCACGTAAAACCAATTCAATTTAATGTAATTATCGCCACTGCCTGTGTGGATATTAAACTCCGCGTACGCCATGACATCTCCTCCCTCCACCTCTTCCGTATCTTCCTGGTGAGTGCCGACGTGTACCCGTCCGGAATGGGGATGCTGAGTTTCATGTATGATCTATTGTTAGTTTGCTCGTACAAACTAAAACGGTGACCGTCGATGACGGGCGGTGTGAAGCTAGTGACCTCTCTCCCGAGCGGTTTCGAATTCTTAACCATACTCGTGCAATACTCATGCAACATATATTTCTCTCGCCTATGTAAAAGACTCACGGCCGACCAGCGCAGGGGCGGTGGCAGTTACCGCGTGACAAAGGCTACCATCATCCGCGCGCCTCGGTTATAATAATAAAATATATAATCAGTCACTTGAGCATGCATGTCGTATCCAGTCGTGTCCTTAGAGCGCCTCATGCCTTCAGAGACCGAAGCGGGCACGGCGGAGGGGTTCTGGCTCAACCTCAGCGGCTCTCTTCACAACGATTTTGAAAAGGGGACGCAAGGGTTCATAGACAAGTTGGGGCGCTACTGCCTCGTTTTCAACGCGTATGACGAAACGTTGGAAGACTGTCACATGAACCGCATAATTGACATGCTTTTCCACAAGAAGGTGCCATTCAGCGTCGAGTTCTACCGCGGACCGAAGTGCGCGAGTGGCGCAAGTCCCCTTACTTGGAGGCGTTGGGATTCATACATCGACATCCGCCGCCCTGAAGTGCGCGTGATACGGGCTCACCTGGAAAGGCCGTACAAGGATCCCGAGTTCTACAAGTCCGTTCCGCCCCTCGACCAACTGCAGATAGGGCCGTACTCGTTCCCTCCCGCGTACCGTCGCCTCATTCACGACTATTGCAAGGACTTCACCGTCTACGAGCTCATAGGAACTTACAACGGGGAGAACAAGAACCTGCCATCCCACAAGTCATGGAGCGAGTCTGTGCGCCTCGGGCGTGACATAAATGACGACTGTCTCTAACGATGACAGCCGCCCGTTTCGTCCCCATCCCCGTCCCCGTCCCCACCCCCATCCCCATCCCTGTGCCCGTGCCGAGGCCGAGACCGCGGCCCAGACCCAGGTCGAGGGGGCGGAGATCTAGGCGCCACCCGCTCCGGTCTCAAAGTTACGCGGCCGTGGTTGGGGCCGTCGCCTCCGACACCGTCGCCTCCACCACCTCGGCAACCGGCCGGCTAGAGAAGTGAGCCGACCCGCCCGTCATGAGCATGGAATAGGACAAACTGGCACCCCCGGATGTCCAGAAACCCTTCCAGATCTTCCACGGCAGCGTGTCGTAGGCGTAGGCCTTGTCGCGGAAGTTCCTGTACAGCACGTAGGCGAGCCCGCTGAGACCCAGAATCCACGAGATGGACACGGTCGACCGGATGTTTGCCTTCAGGCGAAACTTCTCCCGCTTAACCCGCACCCAGGTGGCGATCACGTGCGCCAAACCGATCAGCAGGCCGACCTTGAAGAGGTTCTTAAAATCGTACATAAACATACCCATCGCGAGTGATATAGAACCTACCTCCGTTTTTTTTTTGCGACCGAGGCCGGACAGCCGCGACGGGGAAAGAGCCGGGTTAACGCGAGAGGCCGGACAGGACCTCGCGGCGGTTCTCGGCGGTGTTCGCGAGGCCGCGCTCCCTCATCAAACCGTCCAACTGTCTCTTAGCCTCCACCATCGCGTCACTCAGCGAGCCACCGGTCTCCGCGTGCACCTTCTTCACGAACTTGGCCCACGGGTTCTGCGCCCCTATCTCGCTCTTGGCCTTCGAAACGACCCGGCCGTCCTTCCTCCGCACCAGGTCGTCGCTCTTAAGCCCCCGCTCGTCCTGGTCGCCCTGCCATTCATGACGTCAGCTTTGCTCCCGACAGGCATCCGTATTGCGTATACAACTAACCGATATTTTTTAATCAAAACGTTTACGCTTACCCGCGAGTCCCCGCCTACCAGGCATGACGGCGGTCTTGGCGGCTCTCATGACCCAATCGACGATGGCGTCCGGCCCTCTATAAAGGATGCCCGCGCCTTGTTCTCTCAGTCGGCGCAGTTTATCCATAGACACGAGCCACGACCGCCGCAGGTTCCGCTCCACCGCATTGGCCTCCCGGAGATCTCTCCTGTACTGATCAGGGGGGACATCGCCCTTCGCCGACACCTTCGCCTTCGACAATGCCTCCAACGCCCCGCCGAAACGATACGACAGCATCCCCGATGCGGCGTGGTAATTATGCTCCATGGCCGGCGTCAGCACCGCAGCGGCTCGGGAGCGGTGTGCGCGGTGCACCGTACGAGCGCGTCGTGGGGTGCGCGTTTTCTTTGCCGCCATGTTATATACACGCGTGTGTTTTTATATTCCGCAAATATATGTTTACTAAGCCGGATGGATCATTTGCAGTGATTACCTGGTGGCATGGCGCGCTTATCTCAGTGGATAACATTTCTCCGACACAAGTAAACGGCCATGGCGTCCCAAACACTTGTGAGGTATCTGCAGCCTTCGCGCGGCGTGCCGGGGGAGGACCCCTTTGCTGGCAAGATCAGAGTGACGCCAGATGGCAAGATTTCGGTTATCGACGTTATCAAAGCAATGATATATACCGATGCATCCGGCACACCTGCCCCAGACGCTCAGAGGCAAGCCAGTCATTGTCTGTCAAGGCTTGTTGAGGACAATAAAGAAGTGTGTCATTTTTTGACACTCTGGAAATTCCCAGGTGCCAGGCAGCGAGACACATCTGTCACCGACCGACAGGGACTGATCAAGATCATTCAGCTGCTGCCGGGTAAGAAGGCTGCCGCCTTCCGCCACCACATGGCAGTGCTGCTGGAGAAGTACCTCGACGCCGACCCGGCGCTCATCCAGAACCTGCACGACCGGTACCGCGACAGGACCGGCGAGGAGTTCGTGCCTCTCCCTCGCCAGCAAGTGCTGGAGGCCCCTCGCATCAAGAGCTGCGAGAAGACAAAGCTGGACATGCGCGCCATCAAGGAGAGCAGCGCCAAGCCGGTGCCCGCTCGAGTGTACGCCGCCGTCAACAACAGTTCCAACAAGCTGGCGACGGGCTACGATCAAACGGCAGACTACCGCAAGGACCAGGGGCTCACGAAGAAGAGCCAGGCCACTCGCGACACCTTCACGGACGGGATGTGCGGTCTGTCGATATTCTTCCACGAGCAGCACAAGGCCATGGTGTCTAAGGGGGGCGACCCCGAGAAGTCGGCCCTCTCCATAGTGGATATGCTGGCACCCGGGCTAGAAAAGCTGGGTCACTACAAGGAGGCTCGCGAGTACCGCGGCCCCGAGTTTGCGGCAAACAACAAACGACTAATGCTTGAGAACCAGGTGTGGAACAGGGACAAGAGGATAAAAGCGTAATTGCAATCATAATAATGATGATGGACAACCTTGAAACGGTGGCGCGCTTATCTGGAGCGATACAATTTCTACAACAACAATAAATCAATCATGGCCTCCAATGCAGTTGTGAGGTATTTGCAACCCTTGCGCGATGGGTCTGGTGAGCAGGATCCATTTGCTGGCAAGATTCGCGTGACCCCGGATGGCAAGATTTCGGTTATTGATGCTATCAAGTGCATGATATTTATGAAGCCGGATGGATCGTTCACAACTAATTCATTCAGACACGCAAGCGAGGCCTTCAAAAAACTGTGCTCGGCCCATGAAGAAGTGTACGATGGCATCGTACACTTCCGTTTCACCGGCCAAGGGCAACGAGAGACGCCTGTCACTGACCGACAGGGAATCATAAAGATAATCCAGGTCCTACCCGGCAAGAAGGCCGCCGCCTTTCGCCAGTCAGTGGCTGTGCTATTGGAGAGATACCTGGACGCGGACCCGGCTCTAATTCAAGAGTTGTTGGATAGGTATCGCGACAATACCGGCGAGGAGTTTGTGCCTCTCCCTCGCCAGCAAGTGTCGGAGGCCCCTCGCATCAAGAGCTGCGAGAGTAATAAGCTAGACATGCGCGCCATCAAGGAGAGCAGCGCCAAGCCCGTGCCGTCCAGGGTGTACGCCATCGTCAACAACGCGGCCAACAAGCTGGTGACCGGCTACGAGCAGACCGCCGACTACAGGAAGGACCAGGGGCTCACGAAGAAGAGCCAGGCCACTCGCGACACGTTCACAGACCCCATGTGCGCATTGACCGAATTCTTCCATTTGCGGCACCAAGAGGAGGTACTTGACGGGAAAGACCCCGAGAAGACGGCGCTGGTCATGGTGGAGGCATTGGCACCGGGGCTGGAAAAGCTGGGCCACTACAATAAGGCTCGCGAGTACCGCGGCCCCGAGTTTGCGGCAAACAACAAACGACTCATGCTTGAGAACCAGGCGTGGAACAGGGACAAGAGGATAAAAGCGTCTTAATATATTATATAACGTTAATGTACTAATCTTAATGGGTTTATACCAATGCACGGTCATTACAAAAAGTGGGACGAGGTGCAGACGGCGGGGGGGCGGCCGGGCACACAAGTGCACCCAACACGCGACCAGAAACAGGGGCCTTGTCTATCACGGCACGCGGGCTGTGAAAAACCCCAACGGTTTTGTACCACCCCGCTTCGGGGACATCGAGTACGGCATGGACTTGAACCATTACGCAGATGTCGTTAACGAGTCGAGGCGCCCGGTCACTGGTGGACCTGCGCGTCAACGAAATACCCGCCGGCGGAACGAAGAGCGCACAGAAGACGCCGAAGACAACCTCATAGCTACCGCCGTCGCTGCCGGTATTGGTCCCGGTGTCGTTGCCAACGACATGTGGGATGTAAGTCGCCCGCCACCAGCACCCCCTACAGGACACACCGCCGCACAGAGGCGAATCGGGCGTGCCAGGTCTCGATCTCACAGGGGCGCTAGATCTCACGGCATGAGAGCGAAACAAGAACCGAAAGGCACACCGGCCCGCTTTCGAGACTTTGAGTACGACCTGGACTTGAACGCTTACACAGATGCCGTCGAGCAGTCGAGGAGGCCGGTTCTTAGTCGTGATGGTACACCTGCCCCTGATTGGAAGGTCCGACTGCACCGCAGACGTGACATTGACAGGTTAAGGGGCACCAGGGACAACCTCCAAGACACCTGGATGGATAGCGACGACATAGATTACACAGAGCTATATAACGACGTGTCCGCCCTCGGAGATACGATATTAGCCCCCTTGAACCACCGTCCCCGCCGCCCCCGCCGCCCCCGCCGCCGCGCGCACCTCCACCACCCACCTACACAGGGCCCTCCGCCTGCTGCGGGCACGGCAACCGGGCGAAGAAAGTCCTTCCCGTTATCCCCCCGGAAGCACGCGACGTCGAGTATTCAGCGCGACTGGCCAGGTTCCAGGACGCCCTGCGCGTCGTGCGCCAGCCGCTCGGTGCCGGCATAGGCCCTCTGCGGGCGACGGCTATCCGACAACGGAACCGCGCGGACCTTACGGCCGCGTCCCGCGACCTCCTGTCAACAGCGCGCGCCGCGGGGTCCCCGTGCCGGTCGTCGCCGCCGCCATCAACGCGGCTAACGCGGCCCCTCCTCCACCCCCTCCTCCACCCCCGCCCGCGCCTGCACCTGCGCCTGCACCTGCGCCGGGCCACGGCGCCGGTCAGAGGCGAATCAACAGACGGGGCGCGCGCAGGCACTGAGGTGCGTTCAGTGGCTCATGGTCGCCACCAAAAGGGCGATCACGACGACGGCAAACACGACCGGGACGACCAGCTCCGGCCTGGACACCAATGGGGGGGCAAACACAACGGGGGCGGTGGGGTCCAGATGCTCCGTCCTTTTCAAATCGCCCAGGCCCTCCTGTACGGGAGCAACGTTCTCTATGCTAGATGTGGACATGCTTTATCAACGTTACAGTAAACCAAAGTTTATTTATTGTTTACCAATGTAGGATTTGGTTTCTCAACCCTTGGATGCTATCTTCGCGTTTGCCAAATCCGTCTTGGCGGCGGCCAGCTGGGTCCTGAGATTGTCGATGCTGGCCTTGTGGTTGGTAAGGGCCAGCTCCATCAATTTCAAGGCGTCGTCCCTCTCCGAAACGACCCTTTTCAGGTCATTGACCTGGCTGGCAAGCTTGTTCCTCGCCCTTTCGTGTCTCTTTCGGGTGGCATCCCTTTCCTTCTTGTGCTTTGTGATCACACCCTCGATTTTGTCTCTCATGTCCACGAATTGGGAGTGAACAGTGGTCACAAACTCCCTTGGGACAAAAACCCTGGATGGGAGAGGCCCTTCGTTCAATCGGACAACTCGATTTCCCACTTCATGTGAGGGGTCTGGCACCTTAACACATTGCGACGGTGGAATGTTTTCCTTGTCAGAATCGCTGCCATCAGAGCTGCCCCCACCATCAGAACTGCTTGTGTTCTCCATCGCCGACTTCGGGCGGATTGCGGGCGAAATGGCTCTCTCACAGTTGCTGGTCTCTTGTCCACCATATGGCCAGGCCTGTGCATGGGGCATCCAAGATCTGTGACGTGGCATACCAGAGATCTGTGACGTGGCAAGTGACGGGGCAGATCCGAGATCTCTGATGATCTCTGGTGTGGCAGATCCAAGATCTCCGGTGTGTCAGATCTCTGGTGTGGCCTCAGCAGTTGTTTGAAGCGTGACAGGCAGCTCATTGAGCACTGTCCCTCACCGCGTTTTATGTACAGCGCACCCTAGGGGCGCGACTAGGTGACAAACGTGCTATTATTTATTTTTTTTAATGAATATATATTTTCACCTCCTCGTGCGCGATCGCCCCCTCACTCTGCGCGCCCCCGTTGTGTGTCCGCCCCGCTTAGGCAGCACGCGGGCGCCGGTGTACATCGGCACGTACATAGGCACGTACCCCGCTCTCTTGGTGAACCTGTCCTCGTAATCGTCGTCATCCTCGCTGTTTTCGTAAACTGCGGGCACACCTTCCGCGTCGGCAAATATGTCACCGTCTTCGTCGGCTTCCCATCCGCCACGCGGGTCAGCGGCGGCAGCGGCGGCATCAGCTCTAGCGGCACGCAATTCGGCGTCACGGGCTGCATAAGCGGCATCTAATGTGGCTTTTACACGTGCATCACGAGCAGCGGCCTCGACGTCATCGGCAGCCCTATCGCTCGCCTCTCCCGGGCGGAAACCGGCCCTGAGCGCCCTCTGCACCGCCCTGGCCCATTCTAGGCGCCCCGCCCTGACCCCGTGCGCCCGCCCCCTCCCCCTCCTCCCACCCCCGTGGTGCGGGCACGCGCTCCTGCCGCCCCACGTCTGCCACCCGCACCGGCCGCCCTTGCCCGTCAACGCACCGCAACGATCGGACGATACCATCGCGCGAAACACGTATACAAAAAAGCGCACATAATTTTAAAACGCGCGCGCACAGCACCGCTCGAACGCTCTCAACACGGCCCCGACTTGGATAGCCTTCTACCGACCAAAAAAGAGAAGACTATCCAACAAAACCCCCGCCAACACCGGCCCGTCCATCCGTCACCAGGAAAAAAAAGAGAAGACTATCCAAACTCACCCCCTCTCAAACCCCGCTCGACCACCGAACGAATTTAAGACGACCTCTCCAGCCACTCTCGCCCGTTGGTCGTGGATAGCCTTCTCTTGGATAGACTTCTTTTTACCCCCCCCGCCAAACTATTACTCCACCTATACCCTACACCCTATACCCTATACCCCCCCTGAAAATTTTCCTTATGCCATAAAATACTTCCCTTTCATACCCAAAAAGAAGACTACCAAAAGAAGACTATCCAAAATCCCCCCCTCTTAAACCCCGCCCGACCATCGAACAAATTTAAGACGCCCCCTCCCGACATTCTCGACCATCGGTCGTGGATAGCCTTCTCGTCGACAAAAAAAACGGCACGCGACGAGAACCCTCTCTCGACCAAGATCGTGGATAGACTTCTCCAAAAACACGGAGAGAAGAACATCCAACCTCTCCCGCCTCTGCCGACACCCGACCTGCCACGACCTGCCACGACCTGCAACGACCCGCCACGCCCGCCACGTCCTGCCGCGTCCCGCCACGAACGACGATAACGACGCTCAAAACACGCGCACGAACGAGGGGTAGCCCTCGCGAAGCCTAGTTAGTAACGGGACGCGTGCGTCAGCCGCTGACGCGTCAGTGTCTGACGCGTCAGACTTTTTTGTCCGCGCGTCAGACAGCTGACGCGTAAATTTTGGCTCTGCGTCAGTCGACTGACGCGTAAATTTTGTCTGCACGTCAGTCGTCTGACGTGTAAATTCAGGCAGCACGTCAGTACTTATGGGCACCGAGTCTATGCGTCAGACAGGGTCAATATATAGTGGGTACCTACTAATGTACTGAAGTCCACTGAAATGCTAACTTCGTACTGGATATCTACGAATTCAAGTTCACCAGTTCAGGTCTGTTCGTTGATATGCTTTAAGATTCTAGGCCGTTATCATGCCCATACCCGCCGGCCCTTAGCCTGCTTGGCGGCGAGAGTGACGAGAGTTCTAGACGAATGTAAAGTTGTAACCCAGGACGACTGGCAATGGTCGATGTCTCGATGATGGCAAAGGTTTTAGGAATATATGATTGATGAGCTGATTGATGAATGTTAGGTTGCCTGATTTACAGATTGCTTTGAATCGAATTCAATTCCAGGTGTGTTTATTAACGCTGTAGATATGTTTGCATAGGAAAGAATTCTGTCCATTACTAGATGCTTAGGGAAATTTCGGGCCGGGTCAGTAATATTGTATCAACATTTAACAACGTTAATGGTTTAGTCCGATAGTCAACTAGCAAAGTTAGCGACCTGGGGGTTGGAAGTTTTTGGGTGAAGGGATGGCGCCGGAAGGAATACTGGGAAAACTTAAATCTGGGGGGATCGCAGCTTTTTAAAGGCCGAAACAGGCGGCCGACACAGCCAAAGCGCCTGTGCCTGGTCCGCGTGCCATTGTTGGCGTAGGCCAGGCAGCAGACGCGCTGAACCGCAGCAATTATTCCCATACATCCCTAGGCTTAGGGGGAAAATGTTCAAGTGAGGCCCAAGGCCCAAGCTTTCCTAGACCTAGGTTGTTTTAATCCCAGCTCCTCAGCTAGGAAAACGAAGTTCAAGTGAGGCCCAAGGTTTAAGGTCCAAGCCTTCCTAGACCTACGTTGTGTTTCTGCCAGTTTCCTAGTAGCTAGGTTTGTAGCTTGTTCTAAGAGGAGAATAATCATTTTGCCATGCCACTAGCTGAGTCATCGCTAGTGTTCACGAGCTCAATCAGCTCATCAATAAAGTTTTTTTTAAAAAAAGTTTAATAAGTTTGATGTGTGTGTGCCGTTCTCGGCTGTGGCAATGTGGATTAATTAATTAATTAATTAATTAACTCGCGTTATTACATAACGCAATTTTTTGCGTTGTGAGGTTATAACGCAAAAAATTGCGTTGTTAACATGGAGTTCAAACAACTATTTCCCAATAGTTTAGAGGCCAAACAACTGCAGTCAGGCTTAGTTTATAACCCTAGGATCTCATAAAAAAATCCCCGTACCCAAGTACCAAACGGTTGCCACGTGGCATCATGCAATGCCAGCTGTAAATCAGGACTTTTTAGGGAAGACGAAGGTGATCACAGGTCGGACAAATATAAATGATATTTGGCCGTATTTAAAAATTAAATTAAATTAAATTATAACATGCCGCCGTGGGGAGGTCATGTAGCACATATTCCATGATGGATGGGGTGGAGGAAGCCGCGTGATCGAACTATACTAACTCTAAGCTATCTAGAAAAACCTAACTACACTACTCATCAAAACGCCGCCTCCGCTTGGGGGGAGGTGGCTTGCCCACAGGGTCGGGCGTGTGCGCCTTGACAATCTTCTTCCACCGCGTCTTGTCCTGCATGACAGTCCAAAGACGGGAGAGAGAGTGGATGCGGTGCTCAAACTGGGCTGGGACCACTAGGTCGTCCAGCAACATCTGAACGTAGTTCGTGACAGGTTTCCCTACCCGTTTGGGAATGTCCTCTGGGCCAGGCCAGGTCAGAATGTGCCGCCCTGGCTGGCCAAGCCGCTGGGGGCCGGCCAGACCGAGGGTGGTGTCGACCTGGCTGGTGCGTGCAAGGTGTCCTACAAATGCTATCCTACGCTGCCTAATCTCGTCCGAAACACGAGGCATGCCATGATACAAAGACTCTGATGACGGACGCTCGGAAAAACCTACATTAAGGACCTGCCGGAGCATCCTGTAAACTGTGCCGTCGAGCCGAGCTGCCAGTTTGGGTGGGAGGGTCCACGCCTCGGCGCCATACGTGAGCACCGTGAGGACGAGGACCTTGAAGAGCATGCGCTTGCGGTGCCCGCTAAGGCCCTTCGAGCGCCAGTAGGGTGTGAGCGAACGGAGCTTGGCCCAGGCAAGGCCGATGCGGGTGTCCACATCGTCGGCGGTGTCAGGAAGCCAGCTCCCCAACAGCTTGAAGCGGTCGCGGAACGGGACCTCCGTCCCGTCGAGCAGGCGCGGCAGTGGTGGTTTACTGGATGCTCCTATCACCATCGCCTCAGTTTTGACACTATTAATCTCCAACCCCACCGCCCGCGCCTCCAGGCCCAGGCAGTCCAGCCAGGTCTGAATGTGCTCGGGGCTCTCGATGAGGGTGGTATCATCCGCATAAATCAGGTCGGCAAGGCGGTAACCAGGTCTAACCCCGCCGTGTTCTTTCACGTTAAGGATGTCCAAGCCTGGCTCGAACCCCTTAAGAGCAGTAAAGCGCGCACGTGCCCGGCGCATGACGTGATCCACGACAATAATGAACAGGTATGGGGACAGGACACAACCTTGCCACACCCCGTGGTGAAGGGGGAATGGTGGAGTGGTGCCCTCCGCAGTCCGCACTACTGCCTGTGAACCCTCATACAGACGGCGAATGGCAGCAATAAACGCAGGTGGTACCCGATCCAGAGCTAGGATGGCCCAAAGAGCCTCCCAGAGAACCGTGTCAAAGGCCTTGATATAGTCAACAAAAATGAAGACCAGCGGCAAACTGTCAGGGGGAAGTCGACGCACCTCCTCCATCAACCGGCGCGCGACAAACACAGCCATGACAGTGTTACGACCACGACGGAAACCCATCTGAGACTCACCCAGGTGTGGGTCCAGCGCGGCGCGGAGCCTGTGCAGCATCATGCGCATGAAGACCTTCAGCGCGGCGCTCTGGAGGCAGACACCCCGGTAGTTACCGGGGTCAGCAGCAGAGCCCTTCTTGTACAGCATGACGCGGATGGCCGTCTGCCACTCAGCAGGCGGAGGCTCGTCAGAGAGCAGGACACGGTTGCAGAACGCCAGCAGAAGATCCCTAACCGCCAGATCAGGGGTCTTCAGCAGCTCAGCGGAAAGGTGGTCGGCACCGACCGCCGCATCGTACCGCAGGCGAGCGAGGGCGCCGTCCAATTCCTTCAGAGTGAAGGGGGGGACGACGTCGTCAGTGGCACTAGGCAGCCCTCCTGCAAGGCGGGGACTTGGTAGTCCGCGGCCGAGGAGGGGGGCGCTGGCGGCGGCGGGGGTCCGGCGACCCCGAGGCGGGCGGCCGTCTCGGGGTGAAGCGGCGGGGGGGGGGCGCGAGCCCCACCGGTCAAGGAAACATTGTGGGCCAACCAGCGGTCAAGGCTTACCGGCGCCGTGCCGTCCCCCGTGTGCTCCACCGGGGTGCGCTGCCGCCGGCCGCCGAGCCGGTCGAGGTGGTACCACATGTCCTTGCCCTGGTTGCGAGCCTGGCAGGCCTTGGCATCCGCGATGCACTGGGCCGCCTCCGCGTCCTGAGCGTGCTCGTAGGCCTCCACAAGGGCGGCCTTGAGCAATGGTTTCTGCAGCGGGTCCCGGTTACGCTTGAGGCGGTGCCGGGCGGCCAAGACCTTGGGGTCCTGGCGGTAGAGCGGGCCGGGGCGGCGGCGGGGCATGACCGGCAGGTGCCGGGCCGCCAGCAACGGGGCACGGGCCGCAAAGCCCGCAAAAATGGCTGCGTTGGGGGCACCATTGTCCAGCTCGTCGACGTCCGCCCGGGCGTCCAGGGCCGACAGGTACTTCCGTCGGCACCAGTTCCGCTCGTGCTCGGCGTCCGTCCAGTCCTCAGGATCTCCCTTGACCGGACGTAGAGCAGACCAGTCGGGGCGGACCACTGGGGCGCGGCGCGCGGGGACGTGGAACCGGAGCCGAAGGGTCGCGCGCACCAACCGGTGGTCAGAGCACACCGTCGGCGTGTCAAACACTCGGGTGTCCAGGACCGAGGTGCACCTGGACTGCCGTACCACCACGTAGTCCAGACAGGCCTGACGGCCGTTAGGACCACGAAAAGTGACCAAGTCCTGTGAGGGACGTTGGAAGTGGCAGTTGACAGCAACCATCCCGCTATCCCGCAAAAAGGCAGAAAACAGGGGAGTGTTGTCGTTAGCAGTAGTGTCAGCAGGCGCAAAGCGGCTGCCAGCAGTGCCAGTTAGTCTCCATGCTCTGCTGTAGACTAAGTCTCAAAGGCATTGTGAATCCAACGCATGAATAAGCCTTGTAAACCTACGTTGGTATGTGAATATAAATACCACGTGGGCTATGCAGATAGGAATGCTAGTCGAGTCGCATACGTTTCCCTAGATAGGTACTTTGGGTACTGAGGTACGTGACAGATGTCAGTACCCAGTATACGTAGTGTCCTGTCATTGGACGGTACTAGAGTATCCTAGATAGGGACCGTACTGCAGCGTGCATTGATCTGTGACCGCACGATGCAGTGACTAGACGGCTACCTGTCATCGTGTGGCCTCGGGCCAACGGTCTGCACCCAACGGTCACTGGCGGCGCAGCCGGTGAGAGGAACGTTGATAAAGGGTAAACCTATTTTCTAATGAACCAAGCATTCATTGCTCATTGCATTCACTGTGTCTTCAAGCAATATATCCCACCGCATTCTAACTTGAATTTTATTTGCTACCATGGCTATCACGAACAAGAATGTCGCTAAGAAGCTTTCCTACAACGAGGATGATGATGGGCAGGATAGGCGGATGCCCAGAGACAACAACAAGAAGCCGGCTGGCGATGTGGCCATTTCCAAGAAAAAGAAAAAGAACAAAAAGACTCACAATGGTTGCCAGGACGAGGGGACGGCGGCTGCAAAGCCGACCGACCTACCCCCCTCCCCTGCGAGGCCGGAGGCCGAGACGGCTCCCCCCGGGGAGACCGGCTTACCCTCGACTCCGGCGGCCGCCCCAGCCGCAACCACGGCTGGCGCGGCCATGGCTGCGGAGACCTCGGTGGTAAACCCCACTGAGGCTCCACAGTCCGGCCCCACGTTGCCATCTCTTCGGGAGCGTCTGCCCCGTCAGACGGCCTCGGTGGCACCGGACGGGACGATTACCTTTCGTCCCGCCACATCAAACCTCAATGTCCCTTTCGCCCAGGGACACAACCACTTTGAGCTACAGTTTGGGCGACCCTCTGCATCCCTTCTTCGCAAGAAGAAGGAAATGGAGAGCATTAAACTCGCACGGGTGGTGCGTAAACCTGTGGAACCCATCGGCGGACAACCAATGTCCGACGATGAGGTATCCGACACTGCCAGTCTCCCCGATGGGGAGACTGAGATCAATCTTACCCCAGCGCTCCTGGCGGTCGAGCAGGCCGCGCTGGTGGCAAATGAAGAACGCCGAGCGAGGCAGCGGGACCGAGAGGTCCGCCGAGAGGCGGCTTTTCGGCTCGCCGCTAAGCGGCAAGAATATGAGGAGGAGGCCGCCCGTCGTCTGGCCACCCACCAGGCGATGGCGGACGCGTACCGCGAGGCCACTCAGCGGTTACGTGACCTCCTCAAAAATGCTGACTATCCCATGGACTATGCGGATAGTCAAGACCTGGCCGAGCTTGCTCGGTCAGCACACTTTAAAACCATGTCAACCCTAACCCAAGCCAGGGTTACGGAGGCCATCTTGGCCAAACATGGGGTGGTAGCTGAAGAAGCCCCCCCGCTGGAAACCACCAGCAAGAAACCCTCTCCTCCCCAACCATTGCAGTACAAGGAGGGACTGCTGGCCCTGGGCTCGGGGAAGGGCAAAGAGGCGGACTGTCCTGTCCGGCCTGCTATGATTATGGGAGACCCACTCCCTGACATACCCGAGGATGAGGCTGCCTTTCAGGCAGCCCTCCGGGAGCATGAGGTACGCAAGGAGATGAAGCGTCTCATGCGGGAGGAAGCCAGGAGGAGAGCGGAGGCAGACACCACTGCCCGCCCCTCCACCGATGGGGCTGGACCCAGTGGGGTTACCCGGACACCCCCGGGCTCCCCCCGGGCCACCACGACCCCCCCTCCCCCTCCCCCACCACCCCAGGTTCGCCCTGTGGGTTGGGGCCCCCTCCCCAACCAGGGGGGGTGGCCAGGACCCCAGGAGGCCCTGGGGGGAGGTGCAGAGGTGCCCCAGGCACCCAACCGGCCTGCTGAAGCCCCCCCAAGGAGCGGGGATGTCCTGGAACAGCTCGCCATTCTCCAGGCTCAGCTGGCCTCGTTGCAAGACCAGCAGTTAACAGCTAACCAGCTGCAAACTGTCGAGGGCCTGCGCGCCCTGATGTCGCGGTATGACACTAAGCGATTTTTCTACGCGTCGTAAAGGTATACGAGTTGTTAACGTTGCGGAAACGAAAAAGTACATTAAAAGTATACCGTTTCGACAGGTGCACTTTAACGTACGCGGGCTGGATCTGATTTTGTGGTTGCAACGTTTGTTTGTACTGAAAAGATACGGCACATCCGTATCCCTAGCGAGAATTTTTTCGTGCCTGACACTAGCTGTTCGTGTCCTGAACAATTTTCTGAACTTCACGGAGACGTTCAAAGTGTGTAACGCTTTTGTTGTTACGACTCGTTAACGAAACAAAAAGTGTTTAGTTCGTAGCCAACTAGGTCCCAGATACGGCGCTTGGAGTCATGTCTTGTGTGTGGTTCGTATTTTTTTCGTCCAAGATACTTGTAAGATATATAATATGTTCTTGTCCGTATGACTTAGAGGCAGGTGTACTGTCATCGCATCTTGCAGGTGTACCAGTACTGGCTGCAATTTGTAGTTTTTAAGGTTCAGGATAATCAACGCATCCGTTTAACGTATACTGATCGCCCACAACAACAACAACGAGGGTGCAACATGCAGCCTTTTCTAGAAATATTCGATGCATTGGGACTTGGGCGTTTTTAGGGGGACGAGTAATTTACAACGTGCGTGAGTCACGCCACGGAAGGGTACACGCCATGATGAAATCCGCACCTTGCGCGAGAACGGGTTATCAGCGCAAGTGGGGACATTTGAGTCTGGGCGAGGGGGGCATTCTGTTTATCGATCAATGTCGATGCTATCAGGGTTTACACATCCTCGTGAATAGAATTTTATGTCCACGCAGGCTTTAGCCATTCGATCCTATTAGGGTTATTTCACAATCTCGTGAATAGAATATCATTTCCACGCAGGCTTTCGCCATTCGAATGGTGAAAGCCTGCGTGGAAATGAAATCCCCACCTCGCGCCAGGTGGACAGTTCGCGCTGAATCTTCCGATGGAACAACCGCAGAGCTACACTTATAGGATTGGGAAAATTCAGGTGGAAAAATACTGCCTTCTTGGTCGTCAGTGCCAGATGAGTAATCGCTTATCATATTTCCATTTTATACTCATGGCCGGGCAGTCTGCGCCAGCCCAAGCATCCAGATTTGGTACGGGATGTCCGCTGATGCGTTTGCTGGGAATGCGGACGCGTTTATAGGTAATCTTTGAACGCAGCATCTACTGGTAATCATAAACGATGCGTGCATGATGCGGCTATGGCGACTATGCCTGTAAAGCAATGGTATGTGTGAGATATGAGGGTCCCGGCCATTGGAATCCGGTCAGGACGTGAACGAGCCAGGTACGGCGACGTGTTTGCGTGTCCTTTGCAGCGGATTACGTCTCCCATGCATTATATTTGACGAGATTTTTTGTGCACCTTTCAGCAAGCTTCCATGCCTGCTGTAAAAAGCGGTATTAGCCCTGAAAGTGACCAGTTTATGGCATTTCTTTGGAGCATATCATTTCGTTAGTGCAGGTAGGCAACATGTTTGTATTCCAGCACCTTTGGCAAACTTTTTTAGCTTGTTATAATGCATTCTTGTATTGCATGTCATAGTTGGCTGTTTACGCGCGCGTAACCCACACACGTATATGAGCACCTTATATAGGTCTAATGGGTTATCCGGGTGGTCTGACCCAAGGAAACCACCATTGGACTATCCAACTAAGTTGTCCAATGTTGATATTGAGATTCCCTACCCTACCTGGGAAGTTAGGGGGGGTAGACTTTTCCTTGGGGAAAAAAGATCGTCTTTTGCATGGCCAACTTTGAGTAGAGCTATCATCCAAATGCTTTGATAAAGCCAAGGTATTATTGCATATAATCTGAAAGCCCTTGAAGTGTAGATACTCCTAGCATCTTGGTTGGGGGTATTTGGAGTTTGGCGAAAATCCTGCGTCGTTTTCACTTGCTTAAGCACGTTCAGTTGCTACGTCATGGAAGCATCACTTTTTTTTTCAGTGATTATTGCCAGTTTGCCACCAAGCCTTTCGCGTACAGTTGCGACCTTGTGTACACAGCTACCACGTACTTGGTGTGAACTGCCAGCTGTCAGGTCGTGCAGCTCATTACCACAGGGCACAAAACACTTCACATACTTCTTAAGGGGACTCGCACGCCCAAAAGCCTGAAAAACTGACTTTAATGAATATCAGTTCCAATGCACTTGGGAACCATCTAGTGATGATTGAGTACCATAAATATGATGTTTGGGCATTCATGCCACCACTTGTTGGGGGTACTACCCCCAACCACGCACCGGTGGCGAGCTAAAAATAGAAAAAGACGCTATTTATGAGATATTTTGCCCAAGACAAACCACATTTCCAAATGACCTGCCCATACATTCCTGCAAAGTTCCCCCACTTCTAAAAAATCTGGGCTATTCACATGGTCAAAATAATCACATTTGTTTGAGTTATTAATTTCCCCGCAAAATCGGTACTTTTTTGAGCAAAAAAATAAAATAAAATCATCAACACATCGAATGGGGTCATCCATACATGCGAAATTCCACTGAGTGGGGGGAAACACAACCCCAAAGTTTGAGCTCATTCTGACAAGCGTAGCTCAAGTTATTGATTTTCCTGTGATGCCACCTGGGTAGACGCTAAAAGACAATTGAGCTAGTGCTGAGCCAAAATGACATCTGTTTTGCTACCCTAGACACCCAAAAACATGCCCACTTTGATCACGGAGTGTGAGGAGGATGTCCGGAGCGTCATACGCCCCACCCCTCCATCGGCACAGCCAGCCTTGTGAGTCTACCCTTAACAACAAGGCTGGTAGGACGACACGCCTGAGCAGCATATGTAATGCCTATCTCAGGCTAATAATGTGTGATTTTGTGCCAACAACCAAGTTGTTCCACCCAACAACACATCTTCAACACATCTTCAACAAAACCCTCTTCCAAAATGCCCAACAAGCCGGACACGTGGAGGACCACACACGCAGTATATAAAGAGAAAATAAGCTGACTTTTTATCCAGCCAACCTGTGGCTAGCTGCTCTGGTTAGCATGACAAAGGCTATCATTTACTCAGTGGGAAAGGTGAAGAGACCATTGGAACAACCTATCTGACGCATGTGCCACCAAAGCATTGTGTCCCGCAAAATGCACACTGCCTCCTTTCTAACAAGCACGAGCCACTTTCTTTAGGAGACAGGTGCCAGCTCGTCAGTGTCTGCAGCTGGGGGAATGATGCCGCTGCTTAGGAAGACCGCGTGAATTTCCTCGAACACAACTGTCTATTAAGCAAAAGAAATTTCAGAGAAGCATGGAAATAAAAGCATTACACCTTCCCGACAGGTTGCGGGCCACGCGCTGCAGAAAGCCAGCCACGTCACAGACGAACTTGCTAAAAGACATCCAGGAATCCAGCGATGCAGCGCCAGGACCCGCAACTTCCTGGCAGCATCTGGCCGGAAAGAAGGCAAAAAGCTTACGCTCAACGAGCTAAGAAAGCAGGAAAACGCTAGATTAAGACGTTTAATACAAGAACGTACCATAACGGGCATCTATTCGTGCCCAGGCGGACAAGAAAGGCCACCCTTTCATGGAGAGGTTGGGCGCGCATCGCGCAGGCCTAATGTTATCTTACCGCAAAATGACGGGAAAGGTAAAGATAACAGCGGGAATTTTTACGGCTTTAGAAACGTCATTAAACTAGCTTTCCTTACGACCATCAAAACTGGCAACAATCGACAATCACACCGGCAGGCATCCATTATACTTTATTCATCCCGACAGAAATTCAGGCCGGACCCCCCCTGCCGATGGCAAAGAAAAAAAGCCCGCGACATTATAGTTCGCAACCATCCCACCATACATTAGAATCAGTAACTAATTTTCTCCAACAATCGAGCATTGTTTCTGCTTTCCGCGGGCCAGATTTGTCACGTTTCGCCTAAAAGCAGTCGCCATGGCCACTTCCGCAAGGGGTGCGCGCACCGTGCACCCACTTTTCACGGTACGGAGGGTACCGCGGAATTTTTTTGGCGCGGAAAATATTCGCCGCGCCGAGTCCCCTTAAACTCTTGAAAACGTTATGGATACTTTTACCAAATTCTTGCCATGGCAAGTACAATAAGCGCCGGACCGCTCCAAGTCCTTTTCAAACTCTTGAAAACTTTAGGCATACTTTTGCCTAATTCTTGCCATAGCTAGTACAGCTATGTACACTGGTAGTACAACAAGCTCCTGACCGCGGGCATATCAGTCAGTCAGTTTAAAGTCGCTATCTAGCTATATATTTGGAATAAACGTACACCTATTTATCTGGAAAAAAAGTCGCTATCTAGTCCCACAGCTGAAAGTCGCTATCTGGATTCTGGGCACAGTGCAACGCACGTACGGTATAGTTGTGTATCACCTGCGGTATTGGTGTGTACGTGCATGCAGCCCGGCCCGGCATCGTGCCGTCGCCGTGCCGACAACGTTTTCTCGAACAACTAGAATTTGAATTTTAGGGACTGGAGCGGCTGGCACGCTAGCGGCACGACCAACGGAACAAGAGAACCGAGAAACTGTGGCCGCCAGGTGGATAAAGGTTTCAGGGCGCATGCGTTTGAGGCTAGCCAGAACCGAATGCGAGGTTTTTCTTTATCAAACCGATGTATATCAACGTGGCCAGAATTCTTTTCCAGTTGCGGGGTCGTATGTCGCCAATTTGTTGTTGGGCCGGGCACTTTAATCGTGATTGCAAGAAGTCAGTTCACGACGCCGTTAGCGTGGCATTTACGTACAGCAATTCATCGTTCGGCTTCTTTATCCTATCGGCAACTCCTCACGACGTGTGAGCGTGAGTCGGTTGCTGTGTGGATGGACACTTTCTGGGAAAGTAGGTCACTAGAGTGCCAATTTCACCGATCGCAAAACATTTACCCAGTTTGGGCAGATAGACCTGGCTAAACACGAGGGCGAGCGGAAGTAATTGTTGATGCATAGCCATCTGCTTCCTGCGCTTTGTAATTGTAATGAATTGTTCGCAAATTGGCGTCTCTAGCGGTTACTCCTCTGTGCACAGCTGGCGACCAAGAAGACTTCATTGGCAGCCGGGCTGCGGATGCGCGTCGTTGGAATATTAGCAACGTTAACATGTTTGCTGCGTTTTTTGTGAAGCTTGTCTAGCCAACTACATTTGGGAGACTTGGCAAGGTTGCCTCCAATCGTTGAAGTCACAACCTGGGTGTCAATTCACGTTTACTAGCCACGGTCATAGTAACATTTTAATGGCATTTGTCCCAGTTTCAACATTGGTTTTCATTCTGCTCTGATGGAGTTAAGGGCCTAGCTCCGTGGTTTTGTGTCATTGTAGCAGTTTAGTCGCCTGCTAACGTAGTGAATCTTCCATCCCACCCCCACCCGCACTTCTCCTACTCTCTCTCTCTCTCTCTCTCTCTCTCTCTCTCTCTCTCTCTCTCTCTCTCTCTCTCTCTCTCTCTCTCTCTCTCTCTCTCTCTCTCTCTCTCTCCTCTGTCTCTCTCTTCTCTCTCTCTCTGTCTCTCTCTCTCTCTCTCTCTCTCTCTCTCTCTCTCTCTCTCTCTCTCTCTCTCTCTCTCTCTCTCTCTCTCTCTCCTCTGTCTCTCTCTCTCTATATATATATATCCCCCTTCCCACCCCCCGCTCTCTTGTCCCTCCCGCACCCCTCGTCTCTCTTTCCCTTTCCCTTGGCTGTTGAGAAGGACTGGGGTGAAAACTCCAGACCGCTGGTGGCTGCCTTCAAGCAGGAAGTTTCAAGGATCAACAAGTTTTTGTGAGCTGTCTGATATGGTCACTGCTGCGACAAAGGTGAGTTATCTCGTTTTTCATGCAATTTTTTGTTGTAGCTAGGTAAGCCGGCCATTTTGTACTCCCCTTTCTTTTGCTCTCACGATTTATTCTTGTTGTGGTTTATATGGTCCCGTTAAGTGGCATGCATTATCATTATCCACATTAGTGCGAGAAACCATCCGCAGTGTTGTAGCTTGCATCTACAACAACAGTTTTTGCTGACGCCACCACTGCTATTACCAACATTAAGTCATTCTTGCTTTTTTCTAAGCACTCTTTTTCCTCTTAGGCGGTTGGTTGGGATACCAGCCACCCTTGCACGCATAAATTCAAGCACCGGGTGCATGTGAAAACACAACCAAGGCAAGAATGTCCCCCTATCGCAATATCCCACCCACGCAACGCACCCAATGCAGCAAGAATGGGACCACCTTGTTGCCATGAGCTCTAGCACCGTTGCCACCCCTAGCTTTCTACTGTTCTTGTCCATCCTTATTTACAAGGGCTGCTTCGCTTGCATTTCTGGCTCAGTGCCAGTTTGCACTTGCAAGCTTGCTAAGACAAGAATGCAGCTTGCAAAGGGCAAGGGCAACCACCCGGGTAAGAGCAAAGGCAACCGCACGAGCAAAGGAAAGGGAAACTGGAAGAGCAAGCACAAGGCCAAGGAAAGGACAAAGGCACTTGTGCTTGCCAAAAGGGCAGGCTCAAAGGAAAGGACAAGGGCAAGCGCAGGGGCAGGCACAAGGGAAGCGGATAAGGGCAAGGGCAGGCGCAAGGGAAAGAGATAAGGACAAGTTTAGCACGAGGGAACGGACAAGGGCAAGGGCAGGCACAAGGGAAAAGATGAAGACAAGGGCAGGCACTAGGGAAAGGATGAGGGCAACGGCAAACACTGGGGATCAATAGGGGCAAGGGCAGATGCTAGGGTAACAGTTAGGGCAAAGGCAGGCACAAGAGAAAAATAAGGGGCCGTGCAGTATAAGTGGAAATGCGGGTGGCGACATGGGCTTCGATCGGGCCTGCTGATGCAAATGCAGATTTCAACTGCAGTGACAAACACAAGCGTAGACATAGGCAACGACAAATTCCTTGCATGCGTGCCTTGCTCTTCACCGGCTGGCTCGTTTGCTAGTTGTCTAACAGTTTCTACTGATAAACATCACTTGCCATTGTAAGGTCTGCCTTGCTGTCGTGCTAGTGGGTAGCAGGGTGATCGTGCTTGTTCCTTGTCAAGGAAGGGATGCATGTGGAGTAGGTGGGTGGGTGTGCTTGTTCCTTGCCAAGGGAGGGATGCACAAAGGTTTAGATAGGTGCACGTGCTTGTTTCTTGTCAAGGGAGGGACGCACAAAGGGTAGGTGGGGGCACATGGTTGTGCCTCGTCAAGGGCGGGATGCACGAAGGGTAGGTGGGGGCATGTGGTTGGTCCTTGTCTTTTCACCGCCCAAGAGATGGCGATGTAGCATGCATTATACATTTATTCGTGCATTAAAAATCACTTTCCTTACAAGCGGCCTTTGCCGACTCCATCTGCCGTTGCCATTTCTCCGTATTGCTTTGTCCGGACACGGTTTTTGTGTCGCAGGTCTTCCCCCGTAAAGGCACAAGCTGCCTGCGCGCGGAATTCTGTGCAGACACCTCGGTTTCCAACACGACGGCTTTCCGCACATATCGAGCTCTGGATGTACAACATCTTCTTCCCCCGGCGCACTTGCTCCCGGATGGAGCTTCTGTGCGGTGCCGACATCCCCGGAGCTGTCCTAAGCACCGCATGGAAACAGTATTTCAAGCCACGAAGAGAAGCCACGAGTTTGATATTGACTTGATATTGTCGTCAGAAGACTTTATATGCTCTTTTCTGTGAAGGCGTTGGATTTTTGTGTATGACATGTAATCCTGCTTGTAATAATGAAATGTTTTGTGAAATAGAAACTTGTCTTGCATGAGCCTTGCTGCAAACGCCATTCATTTTTTTTTTCCCCGGGTAAATGTGTGTTAGGGGTTAGGTTGACCGAAATGATAAGTGAAAGTCTAATCAGTGCTGCAATTTAGAACGACATAGCGACATGATTGTAGGACCGGTAGTGAACGCGAGAAGCGTAGTCAACCTGCTTCCGGCTGTGATCCGTTAACTGTGCACTTGATGGATCTTTGACAAATCCGTTGCCGCATCCGCGCCGTAATTTAAAACGTATCGTATCACTTTATATCGGGATCCTCAACGTGGACTGAACAAATCCATGACAAATCCGTTCCCGTATCTGTGTCGTAACTTAAAACTTAACGTATCACAATACAAAAGATCTTCAACTTGTACCTGACGGATCGTTGGCAGATCCGTTGCCGTATCCGTGTCGTATTTAATAACGGTACGTACAACATTACCAAAAGATCTTACGCAAGATACGACATGGCTACGACCAAACCTACGTAAAGTAAATTTGTACGCCAAAGCTACGTTAAAGTATCCAAAACGTAAGCCTACGTTGACGCATACAGATAGTAAAAGTATACTTTCGTATTAGTATACTTTGCGTGTCTAGTTAAGTATACTTTTACGACGCGTAGGAAAATCGCTTAGTGGAGCGGGGGACCATCAACCTGGACCCCACCCGCCTGCAACAAGCAACCGACGTCTTCTTGAGGGCCAACCCCCCTCTCTCAGGTGTGTTTAACCCTCATAAAAAGGAATCCAAAATCAATATTGCTGGCTTGCCTGAGGGTCACACTGTTGAACAAGCTAAGCAATTTGTCTTTGCTCTGGAGTATGGGATGGAAGGTCTTAACCTTAGACATCAGTTTAAGGCTCTCAGGGCCTCCTCCACATTCCATCAATCATCTCCTGCAATTAGAGCATTGATTCAAACCTATCAGGAACGCACCCTGACACCTGAAGCAGCCATTGAACAGTGGCCTACCTTTATCACTGATCTGAAACAGCTAGTGCTTACCAATAACCACATGGAAGCAGTAGAACGTTTCAACTGGCTTGCTGCATATAAGGTGAACAAGAATAACCTCTCTGGGGATGCAAAAACATACAGGGTAATGATTGAGAAAGACCTTGAGCTTCTCAAGCTCCAACCAAGGTATCTCATCCACACCTGGCTAACAAAAGCTAATTTGCAACCTTCTGTCCTGGCTACCCTGCTTACAGGCCTCAAGTCCCTCTGGGACAACTTCAGAGCTGCCATGCTCTATATCGAGGAGGCAGTGGACCCCCTGGGTACTGGCAACCCAGGCCCAGGACCCCAAGGTCCAGGGTGTCCAAGGCCACAAACGCAAGGGGCAGGCCAGCCAGGGGGGGCACCCAAGACCCACAAGTCCTCCCACCAAGGGGGCAGTGGCTCTCAGGGGCGTGGCAACACGTGGCACCGTGTGCCCCTGCATGGCAACCCCAACAACAACAACAACAACAACAACAGGTCCCAGCAGGGCAACAACAGGTCCCAGCAGGGCAATAACAACAACAGGTCCCAACAGGGCCAAAACAACAACAACAACAGGTCCCAGCAGGGCCAGAACCGGTCCCAGCAGGGAAACAACAACAACAACAACAACAACAACCAACCTGGAAACCCTGGCATAAGGTGCCTGAGGTGCTTCCAGAGGGCATGCACGGAACAACTGCCCCAACAACGACTCCCTGCACACAACGTGGATCTCTGCCCGGGTTGCTGGCACGCACGTCATCCCCTGGGACCTCCAGGCAGCCGTGCAACAGGCTCGCTACCAAAAAATGTGAGTTCTCTCACCTTATTACTCTGAGGATGATGATCTCATTACCATTGGGGATGGCAACCAGGGCATAATTGATTTTGAGGCAGCAACCTTACTGTCCTCCCAACACCCTGTACTGGAACCTTACATAAAAGCACTAACCCCTACTGTTGACAACTCCATAGATATCAAGGAGCTTGCTCATCAGCTGCACCTAGCCATGGGTCATGAAACAGTGGCTGAGGAACTGGCCAGACGGCTGGGGGGTAGTAGCATGGGAAAACAACTCAGGAATGCAGTAAAACTGGCTAGACAACACTGTCAAGAATGTCAGTTCAATAGCCCCAAACCTCAAAAATGGCATACTGCAACTCCTTCCACCAATAGGGGCATGATAGTGGGGGATGTGATGCACATCAACAAAGATGTCCAACCCTACCTGATCCTAAAAGACTCATGGTCCAGGTTCACAGTAATGGAACCCCTACCTGGCATGTCTGCAGGGCAGCTACGTGTTGCACTCATGATTGCTTTACCCAGATTCTACCCAGTTGACAGAATTTTGCTTGATCAACAATTTTCTTGTCTGACTGACCTGGAAGGGTGTGAAGCAATAGAGATTGCTGGGCTGGAAGATCATGAGGGTCAGGGGGTCATTGAAAGAACCATCAGATCTGTCAAAACCCTACTAGCCAAAAATCCTTCCAAGGATGCTACTTCAGGGGTCTATTGTGACAGGGCACTCTGGTGTCATGAAATGTGCACAACCCTAAACATGAGACCTGTCTTGCATGCCACGTGGGGTGAAGTAATCCCAGCAGGCCTGCAGGCAGGTGTATATCCCCCAGAGGTGATAGCACTGTACAACACTGCACGTGCACAAACCTCAGCAAAACTGGCAGAAAAAGATAAAACCCATTCCAGGCCAGTATTCCAAAAAGGTGATCAAGTTCTCTATTACAAGGAAAACAGCTTTGGTAAGGTTGGAACTTGGCTAGGTCCAGTTACCATCCGTGGATTTACCAAAAACAGCAAGACCGTGGAGGTCAAGCACAATATCAATGGGAAGCGTCACAGGGTGAGCTGTCATAGAATTAAGAAGTATTATTCTCCCATGGCAGACGTGCCTGGGGAAGAGTCTTTAAGCATGGACTCACTACTTCTATCTGGCAACTCCAGCATGCCCAGCAGTAGCTCTGAGCCACCAATTACTGCTGTTGACAGCACCACAGCACCCTCTGTGAACCCTTCCACCCTCAGTGAAGCCAGGCCCACTTCACAACCTGGGGATTGCTTAACCAGGCACGAGGTAGCTGGGTTGGAAGCATTAGCTCAGCCCCAAGGCACCAAATTGTCTGCCAACCCTCCCGCTCTGAGGTCAAGATTGGCAGTCGCCTTGCAAGCATTACACAGGTCACATAAGCAACAAGCTGCTGTGGCCGCAGGGTTGGCAAAAGTCTCAGCTGTGTGCACTAGTCAGGACCCCTGGACCCTGGCAATAGACACTCAGGCACAGGTCAGTGTGATCAGTGCACAAGCCATCCCTGGTCTTGAGATTGCACCTTCATTTTGGGCACGGGTGCAGGATTTCTCAGGCCAAAGCTCACTGGATGTAGTGGGACAAGTGATGCTCCCTATACTTGGTATTCAGACACCCTTCCAGGTGGTGGAGGGGTACTCTGGTAACACCTTGTTGGGGGAACCTTTTGTATCCTATCCTGGGGTGCTTATCTCAGCTAATGAGCTCAGTGTCACAGGGGTGGGTGCAGTTCCTCTGGACCACTTTAAAATCCCTCTCTCCAGTATTGTCCCTGGTATGGATGCTGTCATCAAGGCAGTCAACACTCAGTATGCACCAGGGGAGATCCCTGATCTGGACAAGTTAGTGCACAGCCAGTTCCTCCATCCCTCAGCCTTTGGGCTGGGTAAGTGGGACATAGCCATGCACTCACCCCACCAAATCTCCCACGTCATACAAGAATGCAAAACACAAAAAGGGTTTACCAAGTGGCTGATGGCCATTGTCCACCAAGCCAGGCAGGAATGGGTCCTGCCCAACCCCAAAAACCCTCAATACAAACCGCCTGTCACCCCTTCATGGGACGTGCCAGAGGGAGCCAAAAAGCTCAGATTAAAATTTGTTCTCAAACAAAAACCACAAAAAGTGGGCTCCCCAATCTTCCATGCCAGACCATGTGTCACAGAATTAAAGGGGACATCCACACTGCCAAAAGGGGAAACATACACACCTGGGCTGCAACAAACCTCACTCAGGATCATGCTCTCCCTATTCCTCCACAACCTCAATGCAGGCCAAGACTATGTCTGCAAAGCCACTGACATTAAAAGGGCCTTCCTCAGGGGGGACCCAGAAAAGGCTGAATCTGTGTGGAAAGGGAAGGTGTACGTGGTAGACACCCCAGCTGTGTGGAAACCTTACATTGATGAGCCCCACCTTATCATCAACATTGGGGTGGAAGGGCTTGTCAGTGCCCCAAAAATTTTCAGAGACTCAGCAGAGGAAGTATTCAAAAAGCTCAAGGCCACGTATGATGACCTGGACCCATGCTTTTTTGTTGTACCCACCCCCTCTGGACTGCTGTTCTTTGTGTGGCATGGAGATGACCAACTCATTTGTGGGCCTAGAGCTGAGGTGGAAACCTTTATTCAGCAGGTCCAGGAATCATATGAGATTGGCAAACAGGTGGAATTGAGCACAACCCCCATCCAGTTCTGTGGCATCATGTTGCAGCTGCATAGGCAGCCAGATCAATGGGTCTGCTCTCTCTCCCCTCCTGCAGAATATATCCAAGATTGTCTAGATCTGCTGCAGGACAACTACCTCCCCTTACACATGTGTGCCACTGTTCAGGGCAAACTGGGGTGGTGGTCAGCCATCTGTGGGGCTCCCTTAGCTGTCATCAGCAGGGTCACCCATGATGTTCTAGTCAAGATAAAATGCAGTCACATCAGGAAGTTGGTCAATGACTGTCCCCCCCTCATCCTCCATGGCCTGAATCTGATGGAAGACATCCACATACACAGTGTCATGGACAGCTCCATGGAGAGCAGAACAATCAATCAGATGGGGGCACGGGAATCAGGGCTGTTTTTTCTCACCAACAGGTCAGATTACATGTCCCTCACTTCCTGGTACAGCAGGCTACACCGCAGAAAACCTGGCAGCAGCAACTCAGCTGAATGTCGTGCTGTGGTGTCTGCTGCATTGCATGCTCGTTCCCTGCAGCACATGCTCACCTGGCTACAAACCCAGGCAGGCAGCACATGCAATGTCATCTCACATCTCTATACTGACAGCTATCTGTGATCAGTTTTCTAACCAAGAAATCTGTTTCTGCTGCTGTCCACACTGACCTGGATTGGGTGATCCTCAAACAGGAGGCAACCTACTTTCCAGCTGGACTCATGTGGAGATGAGGAAAACCCAGCAGACGCTCTTAACGAAGCTGCGGGATGCTGCTGGCCAACAGTACCAGCTCCTCTTTCAGAACATGAACCCCTATGATATCAGAGTCAGTGTTTGAATAAATGACTGGCCATAGCACAGTACACAACCACCACACCCCCTTACCACAGCGATAGCTGCTGGGCGCCATAAAATTCAACACATTCGTTGTGGGGTGTGAGTGCTGGCTAGGTCAGATTTGTATCCATTTGCAGCTTGAGGACACAAGCTTTGTATCCATTTACTTAATGTGTGCTTCAGTAACTGGCCAAACCAGCCAGCTGTGTACACCTTATTTAATGTGCAATATAACACCTGGCCAGAACAGCCAGCTGTAACCAACCTGGCTCAACCAGCCATGTCTCTTTTGTACCCCTAATCAACTTAAAAACAATAACAATAATGTTGGGGGTGCAGACCTGCATTAAGAAATAAATAATAAAACAATACTGGAGTTAGTCTCCATGCTTTGCTGTAGACTAAGTCTCAAAGGCATTGTGAATACAACGTATGAATAAGCCTTGTAAACCTACGTTGGTATGTGAATATAAATACCACGTGGGCTATGCAGATAGGAATGCTAGTCGAGTCGCATACGTTTCCCTAGATAGGTACTTTGGGTACTGAGGTACGTGACAGATGTCAGTACCCAGTATACGTAGTGTCCTGTCATTGGACGGTACTAGAGTATCCTAGATAGGGACCGTACTGCAGCGTGCATTGATCTGTGACCGCACGATGCAGTGACTAGACGGCTACCTGTCATCGTGTGGCCTCGGGCCAACGGTCTGCACCCAACGGTCACTGGCGGCGCAGCCGGTGAGAGGAACGTTGATAAAGGGTAAACCTATTTTCTAATGAACCAAGCATTCATTGCTCATTGCATTCACTGTGTCTTCAAGCAATATATCCCACCGCATTCTAACTGTGCCCACGGGGAGCGTGGCATTGGCGTCGAGCAGCATAACCAAAAAGTGGCGGGCCGGGGTGACCCTCTCAAGGTCATGCAAGGATTCGAAGAACTCCTCACGGGCCGAATCAGGTAGACCACTGTGGGGTGCATAGCCCACCCCCACCGTGAGGTGGTGTTTAGACCGCCCCTCGACAGAGGTGAAATGTGCTACCATAAGGCGTGGGGTTAGAAACTTAAGCGTGCTGAGGCTAGCAACTGCTAGCGGCGAACACAAAAGACCAACACCACCTTGGCCAGACGTACCGCTGCCAGCGAAGTAAAACCGCCAGCCACCCGCCAAGCGAGCAGTGCTCACCATGCCAAGTGGCACCGAGCGGCGGTGTTCCTGGACGCCCAATATAGATACACGATGCTCAATGCAGAAGGCGACTAGCTCCTCTACCCGGTAGCTATGGTCGTCATCTAGCAATGTGCGGGTGTTAAAAGTGGCAAGGGCCAAGGATGCCTGCTGGCCCACCAGGGGAGGACGACGATGGATGATGGGGGTGGATGCGGCAGGGGGTGGAGGTGGGGGTGAAACGGAGGGGGGAAGGGAAGCGGTGGAAATAGTGCTTTTCATCGCATTTATTTTGTCCTGCAGGCGTAGGATGCGAGCCTGCCGCCTGCTCTGGGTATTCGGGGATGCTTGCGCAACGCAGAGGCGTAGGAAATCTAGCATGCGTTGGGTGTTGCTAATCTTGCTGCTGAGAGCTGTCGTTCTAGCCCGAGATACCGGCACCACCATGTGTCTCAGTCGACTGTTAGGTCGATGCATGGTAGTGGAACGGGACTGTTTAGAGGCTGTCTCCGAAGCCTGTTAGCCGCGAGCCGACGAGGAAGGTTGTCTACCTACTGGTCACCACCAGGGGCAGCACGCTTCTCACCACGAGACTCACTACGAGACTCCTTACGAGACTCTGCACCCGTGGTGTTAATCTCAACACCGTCAAAGGAGGCAACCCAGCGACCATCCGACTTCAAACGCATCTGCACACGCTTCCCTCCCTTTACGTACCCATCCCGGATGGCCACGACGTTCGCGTGATTCCAGACCTTGCTCCTTGCCGCCAGCTGTACAGGGGTGTAGTCCTCGTCCATGCTGATGAGGCTGCCCTTGAGCAGGCGACGGGCGCCCATGACCCGTTTCTGGTCGTTCACAGTGGCCATGGTGACCAGGACCAGGCCACCTGGGCCTGGCAGGCGGTTTGCCCTTTCAATGGTCACGTGATCGCGCAGCTGCAGCAACCCCAAGAACATGGGGCCCCGCAAGGCCTCGGTAAGTGCTTGTGCGGTGTCGTGCTTGCCCTCCACATTCTTGAGAATGATATTGCGTTGGCGTCCGGAGCTGAGCCACATTCTGTGACGCGACTGCGGTGGCAGCTGACTTAGCCGCCTGGGCGACTATGGCATCCAGGTTCTTCCCCGCCGCATCCGCGAACGTGACCCGCTTGGGGGGGGAGGTGGCCATGGCCGCCTTTAATTCCAGCAATGTGGCTTGGGTGACAGCAGAGTTAGCAGCCAAAGACTTGAGCGCACCTTGCACAGACTTGAGCTCAGAGGTGAGCGCCTGCAGCGCAGTGGAGTCGGCTGCGCCGGCAGGGGTGTCGGCATCGGCCGAGGTGTCGGATGCGGCCGCGATGGGCGCCAGCGGTTCGCAGAGTTCAGGGCAGCATGTAAAGAGGCAGGAGGTGCGTAGCTGGTCGTCGCCCCAGTGCTGCCACCCCGCGGGGGGGTCATCCACAACTGCGCCGGTTTTGGGGTGGCGGATGTCTTCGTCGGCGGCGTATCGAAGTTTGAGGATTTGCAGCACGTCGCCGACCGACATGGTGAAAATTGCCGCAATGGCGGCCGGTTGCAGGCGATCGAGGCTTGTATATTTGGTTAAATCAGACGGTGAGGGCGGTGACGTTTCAGGCGTGGGGGTAGCCTCGACGGCCTCGACGGCCATGGAAGTGATTTCCGTGGTACGCGGCTTCTTGGGAGCGGCGGGAGCGGTGCCGGCGAGGGGGCTGGCTGCGGCAAGAATGTCTTCCAGCGAGCGGTTTTCTGGGGCGGCAGGTGTCGTAGCGGTCTCCATAGCTACGGGGAAGATGTCGAATGCTGGGCGGGGGGCGCAGGCGTGCTATTCACGAAGAGGATGTCGCCATATCGATTCGAAAATAGCGATATCTGCTGGGCAGGCCGAGGTCGAGAACGTACGAAATCGGGGACGATAGCTGCCGGAAATTATACCAGCATGTTCGTCGTCAAAAGATGAGTCGAATGCAACAAACCCGACTAAATTTCATGGCCTGAGTCGAAAGTTATGAGCATTCTCGGCAGCCATAGCTCGGCATAATTTTCGCGCCAACTTTTCCAGAGAAAGTTGGGAGTATATGTAGCACATATCCCGGAGAAGGGGCATATGGCTTTTAATACATTCTGGGCTACTGGATATACTGGGGACAGATCGCGTTTTTCCGCGTTTTCCGCGGACCGGCACTGAACGCAAATGGTTTTCACCTTTGCGGCGTGCCAAACCAGAATACTGGCCGTATTTGCGCATTTGATTTATAAATGTTGCATATTTAGTCCACTAAATTGATCCAACGGTGAACCCCGTTCGGCAAAAAATATTTAGATTAATCCAACGGTGAAACCGGCTTTGACCAAAATATTTAGATTAATCCAACGGTGAAACAGTTTTGACCAAAATATTTAGATTAATCCAACGGCGAAACCGGCTTTGACCAAAATATCTAAATTAATCCAACGGTGAAACCGGCTTTGAAGATTTAAATTAATCTAAATGAATATTTAAATACTCGTGCCGCCAGGGCCTTTAACTTTGACATCTGAAGTTTCAGTTTCAGTCTGAAGTGGCCGCGTCTGCGTCCTGCCTCGCGCGCCATCAGGAAACTGAGCGGGAAATGCATTTGCCTTAAACTTAAACTTCACAGGTCGGACAAATATAAATGATATTTGGCCGTATTTGCGCATTTGATTTATAAATGTTGCATATTTAGTCCACTAAATTAATCCAACGGTGAACCCCGTTCGGCAAAAAATATTTAGATTAATCCAACGGTGAAACCGGCTTTGACCAAAATATTTAGATTAATCCAACGGCGAAACAGTTTTGACCAAAATATTTAGATTAATCCAACGGCGAAACCGGCTTTGACCAAAATATCTAAATTAATCCAACGGTGAAACCGGCTTTGACCAAAATATCTAAATTAATCCAACGGCGACCGGTAAGCAGCCAAAAGTATTTGAATCATATTTTATTTATATTTGTCCGACCTGTGAAGGTGATGGCCGAACGAAATCGCGCGTACCCACTGCAGTCCTGCTGTAGTCTAGCGACATGGCGCAGCTGTTTGACCCCAGGAAACGCGATCGTAACCTAATAGGAAGACATGTTAGCGTCCCAGCAACATACTGGGGTGAGAAATGGGCGAGGAAACAGTACAAGGGTGGCTGGAATGAGGCCAAAGTGCAGGGAAACGTGAAATCTTTCATGAAAGCATCGCCGAAGGTCGGTGATCTGGACCTGTGGAGGTGCTACTTCCCTCGAGATAGGTCGCACGAGCTGTTTAACGAATGGCAGGTGCTGAAATGGCTCGATTCCGAGCCAGACGAGATGGATGATATTGTCCTCCGGGTCGAGCAGCTGGACGAGGAGCTGGGCTACGCCCTGCCCGAGGATGCTGCCCAGAAGGCCACTGTTACGTCCCTGCCCTTTTGGCCGGACGTAACAATGAAATAAATTACTAAGGCCGTTTAGTCTATTGGACTTGGGTTTTACGGACCTTGGCTATTGTGTGAATTGGACTAGTTATTTTGGTCCTAGGTTGTCCTTCTAGGGGCCGGTGCTGTGGCGCCGCGCCGGTTCTGAGTCTGTCAGTTGTTCTAGGCGTGGATCCTATAGTTGAGGGTCGATGTCGGCCCGGATCCTACGTGGAATGAGTGACTCGGATTGTTCTAGGGAAATTGGTGTGTATCTGCGCCGCACCCAACCTAGGTTAAATTGGTCCGAGGACGAGAGTCTCGTCCTCTTGGTTTAATGAATGATAAGTGCGAATACGCCTACACATTGAGCCCGGGGCAATTATCCATTTGTAATTGGTATTGCTAGCCAATATAAGTGTGTACTAATTAGCTTGGCATCAAGCCGTGATGCCAGATATCTCACGACTCACGTCGTGAAGCGCAACCTACTTTAGGCTATCTTGAATTATTCCTAATTCCGGCGAGAAGGGTCTTTCGCTACGTAGCTCAGGCTAGGTGTGTCTGGGCAGGGACGTAACACTGGTTATCGGAGGAAATGTGCTGGAAAGGTTAGCTAACTCTCGCGGAGAGGGTTAGTGAGCCAATTAGGATACCAAGACGAAGCTTGGCGTAGGTAGAGGTTCCGGAATTCAACGATTGCTGTCAGGCCGGCGGCCAGCCCGTAAAGGGATTCAACGACGACCTAGCAGCAAGCGGCCAGTCTGGGATACTCGGCGGGGCTAGCAATAGTCCTGTGGTGAGGTGCTGTCAACGATAGCGTTCAGCTCTCCTGTTTTCAACGACACCTAGTGGCGGCCAGGGCTTGCCTTCAACGACACCGGGTGGCGGCCAGTTCAGGAGGGATTAACGTCATTGAAGATGGTACGTCCCCTAGTTAGAATTCTTTCTTTACAAAGCTATGCCTGCTGAAGGCTAGCTGGCGAGCTTGCTCTCTATCCGGGAACGCGCGCGCAGGGGGTTTATGTTATATGTTGTGTCTCTATAGGTTGTAAATGTTGTTGGTGCCCATGGACGTCGCGGAGACGGACATTCGTTGTTGACCTGCAAGGGGTCGTGGGGGTGGATACCGTCTGGCTGTTGCCGACTGTGTTGACGGTGTTTACCTCCGTGTGTGCGTATAGCCCGTTCCTGCGGAAGGCTCGGGCGTGTGCTGTGTTATACTCCGTGCTCTCTCTCCTCGTTTGTTTAAGGTCACTGCATTAGAGGTAGCCTGGGTTTCCCCTTTCTCTCTTGCTTGCAAGCCGCTGCCAGACTATGATGTAACATGCCACGACGTAAAATAAACAAGGGTGGACAGTCTGGATTTCCTTACTACGCAGTAGCTCACGACGGGGATAAGGGTAGGCCTGCTATATTCTACAGCTGGAAGACTTGTGAGGAGCATATTAAAGATAAGATATTGTCCCAAGGCTCTAGTGCTAAGTGGAAAGGGTTTGATAACATTACAGAGGCAGATAGGTTTGTTAGGGAACACATGCCATTGCCTGAGGGGATGCACACCACACGTGAATGCTCCAAGCCACCCACACTCAGCAGTCAGGGGGAGGGGACAGCAGTTACAGTGACTTTCTCTCAGCTGACCATTGGCCCTAGCAAGCAGTAGAGGAGACCAGTACTAGGGAGTAGTATTAGGTTCTACAGTTATAGCTCTATAGCACGTGGTTGCTCTCTCTCTTTCTCTCTCTTCCTTCCTGGGGAGGTGTTGCCTGCAGTGTAAGGTACCGGTACGAGCACCATGCCCACACGGTCCCAAACAAGGAACGCCAGAGATACAGAGGAAGAGGCTAGAGAACGAGATCTAGAGAATACAGAGATAGAACCGGTAGACAACCACGAGCACGGTACAGAGGGTATAGAGGTACCACTGCACGTCCAAGCAGGGACAGATACAGGTGAGGTCATGGAGAGACCTGCGGAAGGCTCCCCACGATCCAGAGATCAGAACCCTAGGTTCCCAGCGGATGGGGACATTATAGACGCCTTACCCAGGCAGAGAGATGACAGGAACGACCGAGAGAGGCTCCAGCAGCAACGGCAGCAGCAGCCCCAGCAGCAGCCCCAGCAGCAGCAGCAGCAACAGCAACAGCAGCAACAGCAGCAGCAGCAACAGCAGCAGCAGCAGCAGCAGCAACCGCAGCAGCAGCAACAGCAGCAGCAGCATCAGCAGCAGCAACGGTCACCACAGCAGCAATGGCAACAGCAGCAACCCCAGACGCAGCAGCAACAACCCCAGACGAGACCACAATGGCTACCACCTGATCCAGAGCAGCAGAGAGACGAGAATGAAGATACCCTGCACTACCGCCGTCAGCTACCAGTCACCGGGCGGCCCACGCATCCTTGGGCAGGTCGGGGGCGGCCCCAAGGACCTCCACCGGGCCCCCACACCGGGGCAGACGCAGAGTTTCCTTCGGCAGCACGTCCCTGTTACCCACGGCGTTATGGTATTCGGACGAGGAAGGGGAAGTCCCAGGGGCAGACGGCGAGTTCGATGACCTGGAAGGGACTAACGAGGCGGACGAGGGATCTGTCACGCAGGGCCCGCCCGTTGGTACTCATAGACCACGGACCAGCCCAGAGGAGACCCGGAGCAGTGTCACCACCCGCGACGAGGAGACTCACACGCCAGCCCAGCGCCTGGCACCTCAACCGCAGCGTCCACGGGTGCTTGACCGAAGCGCGGTCCCCTCGCCTGCGCCTGCTGGCAACCTCAGTTTCAGCAGGGTGGCACTGGATGACCCGGGTACGAACACCCCTCGTCGGTACAGGTGCGCCGGACACACGGCACACCGGACAGATCCGGATCTCTCCCGCGGTCGCAGCCTCCAGCATTCGGCTCCATCTCCTACAGGGAGGTCGGTGGGCCTAAGCTTAACACGGTAAAGGCCCCACCGATGCCTACCTTCAAGAATGTACCCAAGCTGCACGCGGATATGAAACCGCGAGAGGTCGACGAATGGGGACGCATGTGGCAACAGCAGTATACCGTTTGGTGCAATCACAACAGCTGGGAACTGGCCACCTGTGATTTGATCCCGCATGTGGTTAACACCTGCATGGACCCCTCGGTGGTGAGCATCCTGAACTGTGAGAGCATCGCATCCCAGTCATACCCACAGACCGTGGAGGAGCTGATGGACCGGGTGCGCCGCAAGCTGATACCCCCAGACGCGGAGCTCCACGAGCGGATCGCTTTCGGCAAGCTACGCCAGGGGACCACCCCATATCGCGAGTTTCTGTCCAAGTTTGAGTCCAGCGCCGCTTATCTAACCGACATGACCTGGTACGAGTACAAGATCAGATTCATCGAGGCGCTCAGCCCCGAGCTGCAGGATGAGGTATTCAAACACTACGCTGAGGTCCCCTGGAAGGAGTGGGACATCCTGAATATCCAGAGATACCTTCTGCAGGTGGCCGACGTGGTGGCTCGCGGGCGCGCACCCTCGGTGCGCCGTTTCTTCAGGTCAGCCACTGCAGGTCCGCGACGGGTGAACCAGATGTACTCTACGGAGCTCATCGGCGAGGAGGAGGAGGAGTACCCGACGACCCTGATGATGGCTACACTGACCTTGGCGTCAACGCGATCGATGCTAGCAAGGCGCGCTGCTTCATGTGCAGTGAGGTGGGGCACCTCAAGCGCGACTGCCCCAAGCTCCGGGGCAAGAACGCCGGTCGCGGGGCTGGAGAAGGGACACCCAGCGTTCGTTTCTCCGGCCCGGCCTTCGGCAGCCGCCCCGACCCTCCGGCCCTCGGGACCGACCCCGCAACGCGGGTGAGCGTGCGGCTCGCCTGCAGCACGCCAGACAGGTCCCGACGCAGTACCAGCAGCCGCGACCACCCGCGACCAACTCTACCAAGGGTGTGTTGCGCGCGGTCAACGAGATTGAGGCGCGGCGACAGTCCTCCTCTTCCGGCCAAACGCAGGCAGTGGCTGGCTACGAGTATGACGATGAGGAGGGGGCTGACGAAGAGGAGGAGGGGGGGAAGAGGGCGGGTGGTCGGGCGAGGCGGCCTCCCGTCCCACCGCTCCTCGGGAGTAGTAGCCCTGCCCATGGGCTTGGGTCCCGGGGTAGGGGATAGGATAGAAAAATCAGATGGTAGCCCCGACGCGGAGTCAACTAGAGTAGAGGTAGATGTTAACAACGTGGCCGCAGACGCGCCCTCCCAACCGGCGGCGCGTACATCTCAGGGAGATTCGCGGCATCTGTTTCTTTTCAGTGGGGGTTGTTGGTCCCTCCCACCGTCCTTGATCCGTATTTGAAGGAGAAAACGATCATGGACGTGAAGTTCCTGGTGGACACCGGCGCCTCCACGTCCTTCATCAACGAGGCCCTGGTGCGTCGGCTGGGCCTGGTACCCCGGCCTCACACCACGGCAGTCTATGTCACCTACTCAGACGGTCGGCGACACCAATCGCCGGGCCTAGCAGACATCAAGGGTGTGCTGCAGGGCACGCCGGTCGACCTGGTGGCGACTATTGCGCCGCTGGGCGCTGCCGACATCATCATTGGCGTGGACTGGCTGGACAAGCAGGATGTGGACATCAGTGTGCGCCGGCGGGTAGTTTGGTTTCCGGATGGTTCATTCTGGTGCCCTGACAGCGAGTATAGGGCACAGGCCGCGGAGGTCCATAACATTACACACGAGCGCTCGGCGGACGGGCCTCGACCAGCATCCCAGATCCTGATGAGCAGCAAGACGCTGGCGCGCCAGCTTCGGAAGGGCAAGGAGTACGCGATGTATCGCATAGACCTGGATAGCACTCAGGCTCTGCTTAACGAGATCGGTGCCGGATTCACACCGGATGAGCTGGCGCGGTTCAATGCCGTCCTGGAGAAGCGCACTACCCTTTTTGCGGATCGTACCCCTCAGTTCCCTCCCAATCGATCGGTGTTGCACCGTGTCCAGCTCCAGGAGGGTTCTGGGCCTACTGTGTCTCCCATGTATCGCATGGGCCCAGTCGAGCTGGTGGAGCTCAAGAAGATCCTCATTTCACTGCTTGACGCTGGGCTCATTGAACCCAGCAACAGCCCCTTCTCAGCGGGCGTGCTGCTCGTTCCCAAGCCAGGAGGCAAGTGGCGTCTGGTGACGGATTACCGGAAGCTGAACGCCATCACCGTCAAGTCCCGGTATCCTCTACCGCGGATCGACGACATCTTCAACCGTGTCCAGGGGGCCACGTGTTTCACCGTCATTGACTGTGCGGACGGGTTTTGGCAGCTGCGCATCGCGCCAGAAGACTGCCACAAGACCGCGTTCGCTACGCCCTTCGGGCATTATCAGTTTCGGGTGGCGGCAATGGGGCTGTGCAATTCGCCGGCGTCCTTCCAGATGCTGATGAATGATATCCTCCGTCCGGTGATGGGTACAGCCCACTTGCCACAGGTCTCCCAGGACCTGGCGGACCCGCAGAAGGGGGCACGCCCGCCCTGGACCTACAAGCGCACGTGCGCGCTGGCGTATCTGGACGACATCCTGGTGTACTCCAAGACGTTCGAGGAGCACCTAGAGGATGTGGACGCCGTGCTTCAGATCATGGAGGATGAGCACCTTTCGGCGCGGAAAGCCAAGGTGCGCGCCGGCCGCTGCGTGCCGTTTCTGGGCCATACCCTGTCCGCCGACGGCATCGCGACCGACCCGGAGAAGATCGAGTCCGTCCAGCAATGGCCTGTCCCTACGGACGTGAAGGGGGTGCGCAGCTTCCTGGGCTTGGCTTCTTACTACCGACGGTTCATCCCACGGTTTGCCACCATCGCCGCCCCGATCAACGCTCTTCTCAAGAAGGGTACCCCGTTCCTCTGGGCTGAGCAGTGCCAACAGGCGTTTGAGGCGCTTAAGCGGCACCTCACCACAGCACCAGTCCTTATCCTGCCGGACCCGGCCCTTCCTTTCGTTGTGGCTACGGATGCCAGCAAGGTGGCCATCGGGGGGTCCTCCTGCAGGACCAAGGCAAGGGTCTTCAGCCCATCGAGTATATCTCACGCACAATGATTCCGGCGGAGCGGAATTACCCAGTGCATCAGCAGGAGCTTCTGGCAGTAGTCTACAGCTGCCACACGTGGCGTCACCATCTTCTGGGGGCCCAGTTTTCGGTGGCCATTAGTGAGCAGGGGGATCTCGACCCCCACCGCCTGGTGATCCACACCGACCACCGGCCGCTCACCCACCTTCTGGTGCAGCCCAACCTGACGCCCCGTCAAGCGCGGTGGATGGAGTACTTGTCACAGTTTGCGCCATTCAAGATCCAATACGTCAAGGGCGCGGACAACGTGGTGCCAGACGCCCTCTCGCGACGGGCGGACTATTGGTTCTACGAGGACATGGATGTGCTTCATACCACTTGCGTACCAGTGGCCGCCCCGGGGACCGCCTACGGCGCGGAGCCACGGTCTCCCCGGGCCCGCCACCTGTTTCATCTGGGACACACCACCAGTGATGACTTGTCACCTCTCTTGGAGGAGACGAGTGCCCACGAGGACGTGGACGCCCCCGGGGAGGGGGAGGGATCGCATATGCGCATGCCCCTTAGCCATGTGGTGCCGCCCCAGGGAATTTTTCAGCTTCAGCCGATCGGCCCGCCCACAGTCTTCTCCGAATTCGTCAACCAGGCGAGTGCGGAGACAGACCCGGCCGCGGACGCGTTCACAGTCACGTCGGAACTGGAGACGATGATCAGTCGTTTCACGGTCACGGAGGAAGCGGCGCTTGAAGCCATCCGGGCGCATCCCCAGCAGATGGGTGCCTACCCTTGCAAGTTCCAGGAGGGACGCCTGTTCGTGAGTGTCCAGCCGGAGGAATGGCGGCTGTATGTCCCGGAGCTTTGTAGGGCCGCCTTGCTGCACGAGCTCCACGATTCGTTTCTAGGCGGACATCAAGGAAGCCACCGTCTTTATCCTCGGGCCCGCAAACATTTCTACTGGCCAGGGATGAAGGAGTATATTGAGACATATGTGCGCCAGTGCCCCTCGTGCCAGATCATGAAGTCCAGGAACACGGGCTCGCAAGCCGTCCCCAAGACGTTACCTGATCCGATGGGTCCTTGGGACTCTATCATGATGGACTTCATCGGCCCGTTCAAGAAGACGAAGAGCGGCAACAGCATGGTCCTGGTGTTCGTGGACCGCCTGACGCGCATGTGTCACTTGGCCCCGTGTCCGGCCGACCTCACTGCGGAGGAGTGCGCCAAGATATACCTGACGCACGTGTTCCGATTCCATGGGCTCAGCCGACAGTTCATCTCTGATCGCGACAAGCTCTTCACGGCCAAATTCTGGCAGGAGTTCTTCGAGCGGTTGGGCACCAAGGTGTCGCTGGGTACGGCCTACCACAGTTCGTCGTCCATCTGGTGGAGCGGCTGAACCGTACAGTGCAAGAGACCATGCGACACTACACCGACGCGGTGGGCAGCAATTGGGAGGAACTTCTGGGCTTGGTGGAGTTCTCCCTGAACAATGCTCCCCAGGCCGCCCACGGATTTACCCCCTTTTTCCTCAACTCTGGCAGGCACCCTCTCACGCCTCCCGACCTGCTTATGAGCCCTGAACGGGGAGAGGGTCAGGTCAAGCTGGACACACGCCAGGGGGTTGATCGCTTGCTGCAGCGGATGCACCAGGCTCATAACAGTGCCGTCCAGGGTTACCGCGCCGCGACCGAACGGTATCTGGAGAGGACAGCCGGCAAGCGGGATAACCGGGCGCCGTCCATTGAGGTGGGCGATTGGGTCCTGGTGGAGGGCCCACAGATCGGACGATTCTCACACAAGGTGGAGAAGGAGCTGAAGACTAAGCTTCGTCCCATGTTCCTGGGCCCCTACAAGGTGCTCTCCAAGTTTGACGACGTCATGTTCCAGGTGGACGTCCCGGTGTCATGGAACCTCACATCCAACCGTTTCCATCGTGACCAGCTCAAGTTGTACCACCAGAACACCATTCAGGGTAGGGTCAATCCCCCGGCCCCGTTGGAGTTCAATCCAGACACAGGGGAACAGGAGGATGAGGTGGCTGCGATCGTGGGACACCGAGATGTCAAGCGAGGGCGGGGGACCCAGCGACAGTACCGCGTGCGATGGCGATTCGCGCAGCATGAGTCGGAGGACTCCTGGCGCACCCCTACTGAGTTAGCGGGTTGCGCCCGCTTATTGGAAGCATACAAGAAGACACACCAGTTGCATTAATAGGCGGTATAACGGTGTACGGTGTAGGGTGAGAGTGAGGTGTGCGCCGGGTACTAGGTACACGCCAACTAACGCCTTGGCTTTTGGTGTGTGGGCCGTGCAGGGAGACGCCGCGGAGGCGCTTCCCAGAGGCCAGACTTCTGCCAGCGCCGCGGAGGCTGTAGAGGCGGGAATCCGGGTAGTAGACGGGGAGTCGAGTGAGGAAGATCTGGTGGATATGGATACGACAGATTACCCGGAGGTCCCTCTACCAGAACAGGTTGACAGGATGCAGACAGCTCGCGGAGAGCCTGCAGTCCGAAGGGGTGCTTCAAGGGCCGGGGGCTCGGGAGGGGGTGGTCGGCACGAGACGTCGTCCAGACCCGGAGCCCCGGACGCGCGCGCGCTGCAGCTAGTGAAGGAGCTGAATGAGGAGACCTTTAACCCCCGAATGTTCGTGCGCGACTATGGTCGGGAGGGTGACTTGATGGAGCGGCGTCGTCGGCGCCGGAACCAGATGCCGTCGGATGCCCGCGCTGATTCCATTTTGGCGCATGTCGGCCCCGCTAAGCTGGAGGATTTTCGACGGTTCGTGCGCAGGAATGTGGGGTTCAAGATCGAGACCCGCACTGCCGAGCGCGACGGCGTGGTGGTCGGTATCGACTGGGAAACCCATGAGCGGGAGTGCCTGTGTCATGCGTGCGTGAACACGCTGGATGCAGGTCTGGTATTTCCACGGCTGTTGCTCCTCCTGATTCCGCCCGAGGTGCGGAAGCATCTGCAGAGGTCCATGGAGAACTACTTTCCTCCACTAGGAACTCGTTGGTGGTAAAAGTGGTAAAAGTGGTAAAAGTGGGTGGTAAAAAGTGGTAAAAAGTGGTAAAAAGTGGTAAAAAGTGGTAAAAAGTGGTAAAAAGTGGTAAAAAGTGGTAAAAAGTGGTAAAAAGTGGTAAAAAGTGGTAAAAAGTGGTAAAACGGTGGAAAACGCTAGGAGAAAAGCAGGTGGTAAAATCATTTTACCACCTTTTACCACCCCTTTTACCACCAAAGTGGTAAAAAATACCACCAAGTGGTAAAAGCGAGGGTGGTAAAAACACGCCACAAAGTGGTAAAAGTGAGGGTGGTAAAAAGTGGTAAAAAGTGGTAAAAATGAGGGTGGTAAAAAAATACCACAAAGTGGTAAAAATGACAGTGATAAAAAAGGGGAAAATGCAGATTTGCCAGCATTACAACACAAGCACTGTTAAGAACAGCTTAACAGGCCATCATTCCAAATGGTTTCTTTATTACAAATAATAATACATCCCATTAACAGTTGTCTCTCTTGATTTACAATGAGGATTTAGCCCCACATTGGGCGTCTCATCGATACGTTTACACCATTGTGAAATAACACAGGCCGCATCAAGCCCAGCCAATTAATTTACTTCTTCTTCAGGTGTCATCATGATCAATGATGCTTCTTTGCCTGAACAAAGCCACACAGTTGCCAGCACTCATGCTCTGGAGGCCTGCAGGCACACAGAGCACCACCATTGAAGAGGACACAAGGGCAGCAAGGCAGGGGGGGGGGGGCAGTCAGGCACGGCAGATAGTTGTTGCCCAGCAAAACATCCTATGCATGGTGAAATGGGTTATGCCTGTGGGTATGATGCATGACCTAGCATGAGAGTGATACATACATGAGTAACAAAAATATACGCACATGGCAATTGGGTGTGACAACACCACATCACTACATATGTAGCTAAAACGTGCTTCAGAAAAAACATTCCACTAAATTACCGGATCAGGAGTCTGACTCTGGGACTCCTTTGCTTGCCGCTCCAGCTCAACTTTCCGCTGCGCTTTTGCCATCATGGCCTTGAGCGCGGCAAGCTCCAGTTCCGCCTCGGTGAGATCTGGCGCGGAGGGAGCATCGGCAGACGCCGTTGCGGCCGGAGAGCTAGAGGCAGGCGGGATCGCTGGCGCGGAGGGAGCACCGGCAGACTCCATTGCGGTCGAAGAGCTAGAGGCAGGCGGGATCGCTGGCGCGGAGGGAGCACCGGCAGACGCCATTGCGGCCGGAGAGCTAGAGGCAGGCGGGATCGCTGGCGCGGAGGGAGCACCGGCAGACGCTGTTGCGGCCGGAGAGCTAGAGGCAGGCGGGATCGCTGGCGCGGAGGGAGCACCAGCAGACACCGTTGCGGTCGAAGAGCTAGAGGCAGGCGGGATCGCTGGCGCGGAGGGAGCACCGGCAGACGCCTTCTCCTTGGGTGGCGCCCGCGCTCGCTTGGCCGGTACATACTCATCCGACACCTCCTCCTTCTCCTCTGCTGGCCCCCAACTCTCCTTCAATTTCGCACGTGCGCCTCGAAGGTCGTCGTCAGTGACGTTGCCCAGAAGGACCCACGCATTCTCGTTGCCCTCGGCGTCACCGTAATGCATCGTGGCAAAGTCAACAAACAGCATTTGCGAGCCCCCATCACGCTCCACAAACCGCGTGCCGTAAGGGGCCTTGAGCTTCGGCTTCACCTCCACCACTTTGCCAGGCTCCCAAACATACGCAGCCGGCCGCGCCCCATCGCGCTCGTACTTGTACCTTTGTGCCACGAAGGCCCCGTGCAGTGCTTCTCCGAAACCACCAGGGCCCGGTCGCTCTTGAACCACCGCGGTTGGCAGTAAGGTGCTCAGATAGTGCGCAAGCCCCAAGTCCATGGGACCACTAGGAAGCTTTCGCTTTGCAGCCGGCTTCTTGCTGGCGGCCGGCTTGTTGCTGGCGGCCGGCTTGTTGCTGGCGGGTGGCTTGTTGACGGCGGGGCGCGACGTGATGGGCTCGAAGACATCTGGCTTGATGGCAGGCACACGAGCAGGCGGGAGACCATCCGGCATTGGCAGGTCGGCCAGCTTGGGCACCGTAGTGGGCGGCTCCACGGTGTTGTTGGGCACCGGAGGGGACGGCTGCACAGCGTTGCTGGGCACCGGAGGGGGCGGCATGACAGGCTGCGTGCCAACGGGAGGGGGCGGCGGTACAACCTTCTTGGCCACCGGAGGGGGCGGCATGACAGGCTGCTTGGGAACGGGAGGGGGCGGCGGTACAACCTTCTTGGCCACCGGAGGCGGCGGCCTCACATCCGATACCTCCACAGGTGCAGGCGCGTACCCTGCCACTTCCTGCTCTAACTCCTCCTCAAGGGCAGCCAGCCGAGCTCTGAGTCTCCGAATTTCATCTGCTCGGACGCCTGTGTGCACAGGCTTGGCCTCCGGCTTTACTTCCGGCTTTACTTCCGGCTTGACCTCCGGCTTGACCTCCGGCTTGGCCGCCGGCTTGGCCGCCGGCTTTGCCGCCGGCTTGGCAGCAGGAGTTGTCTGCAAGCAGAGGGCGGGGCATGGAATAAGGACGTTAACATTCGGGAAGTCGGTTAGTAGCAGACCTGCGATGAAAGAAAAAACCAAGAAGCTTGCAGACTCCTGTAGCTAAAGATAGCGTTATTACCTTTGGCATGTTGGTCACGTCGCTTAGCGCTTTGGTATTTTCCTTCACGTCATCATCCTCGTCCTCGGCAAAACTCTGCCTCTTTTTTAAGCTGGAGTTGCTTAGCCAGCGGCTCAGCTCCTTTTTTACGAATTCTTCAACACTTAGGGCTTTGGGTTTGGAGCCCTTGGGCTTCTGGGCGGTGAGCTCACCAGTCGTCGGGTCTACCACCCAGCTGGATGCCTCATACTTATCCAGCTCTGCACGGTTGTCGTCAGCCACACATGTTTCCAGAAAGTTTATGCAGCTTTTCTTTACCCGGTTAATGAGAGCATCCACCATGGCGCCATCCTGTTCTTTCAGGACATACCCCTCAACGAGGTATGCACGGCCGAAGGTCGTGATTTGCAGTCTTAAGGTCCGCACATATTCGGAGGGAACGACGTTTTGTTTCGGCTTTTCCTCTTCACATGCTCGGGCATCAAATTTCTCCCACTCCTCAGGACTGCACACGTGAGCTGGTCGTAGCACTGCAACCCTTCTCGGCATTTACAACGTTCGGTCGCACACCACCATGCGACCAAGGCTGGCTAAGTCCGGAATCCCCCCGTTTTGCGAACCAACGTATACATGACGCACTGCACCTGCCTCTGTCCGCCGTTGGATTCAGCAGATCGACGAACCTGGCAGCATCCCGCGCAAAAATTTTTTGAACGTCTTTCGCCAAAAGGCACCAACGGCAGCTACACAAACGGCCGGACCGCACGCCTCGCGCGGGGCCCGCACGCCCCGCGCGGCTGCGTGCGGATCGGCTAAACTCCGTACTGCTTGGTACAAGTACAGAGGCCTCAGGAGCTAAGGCTGTACCGTTTCAGTAGACTTCTACCAATGAGCCCGTGACTAACCAACACTACCGTACACTGACCGTAATATCTACCATTTGAATGACTGAGAAAATGTCCGTTTGATCAAAAGGGATCGACGACATCGAAAGCGTTGGCGAGCAGACACAAACTTGCAACGGGTGACTTAGCGGCTATCACGGCGGCGGGTGGCACCAGAAAGATGGCGGTCCCACCCATGGATACCGGAATCGAGCCGAACACTTACATCGACACACACATTGCTAGCTGGCCAAATTTCGTGATGTCTCCTTTCCCTTCCTCCACGGATACCTACATTGTCCAGTTTCATTGGTCATCCTGCAGGCTTCCTGAGTTTTATCGCCAAATTATGTTGGATGCGTTCCTGGAAATGTCGACTGAGCCGGACTTCATGGTCACGGTTGATTAGTGAGCTGCCAGTGGTCTCACTGGCGCAGACGCCCTAGCGTGGCTCGATTTGTGATCCCGATGGCGACTGGTTAGCCACGGAGGGCCGGCATTGACCATCAACGGTCGATGCCGGCCCTCCATGTAGAGATTGTAAATGCGTCAAGGACAGACAGTCGATGAATTCATGGCCGAGGACCCTGACGACGGGTCGGCCAGTGGAGAGGATGCAGCACGCCAGTTTGCTAGAAATTATGACGAAGCAGTGGCCAGAGTCAAGGACGATACGCCATTGTACCCGGGATCTGAGAGCAAGGCCTTGATGTTTACATTGCAATTGCTGACGCTAATGGGGGAAAACTCATGCCCTCAGAGCTTTGCTGATGAGCTCTTCAAGCTGTTGGGAAACGTTCTCCCCGCGGGCAACACTCTGCCCGACAGTATCTGGAAGGCACGGAAAGTGATCAAAGGCTTGGGCTTGGGGTACCGTGTGTACGATGCCTGCCCATGCGAGGGTTACTTGTACAAGGACAAGATTACTAAGAGCTGCCCTCTTTGCAAGCTGTCGCGCTACGAGACGTACACTGACAGAAACGGTGACATCGTCAACTCGCGGAAAGCGCATCGCCAGGTTAGGCACTTCCCCCTGATGGATCGGATTAGGGCCTGGTTCCGAGTCCCGGAAATGGCGGAAGCCCTTCAGTACGCTGCGAAACATGAAAACAGGGAGCCAGACTCATCCACGCGCGTTGTGGACGGCTTGAAAGGCAGGTTTGCACTTGTTTCTACGCCTTCTGTTATGCAATGTGTGCCAAAGTATCAAGTTCGAGATTTTTCCTCTTGCGCTTATCTTTTGTTTGTACTGCTCTGATGGATACCTTTCTTTTTACGTCTGGTGTTTCTTGTGCATGGACCTGTTCGTGCAGACAGCCGTGCCATCCAGCACATAAAGAACAACTGGGACTTTCGCAGCCAGCCGCGGAACACCATCTTCCTTCTGAATTTTGACGGAGTATGTCCAAGGTCTTTCATGGATACCCACAGCAGCTGGCCCGCGTTTGTTTCCTGTGTCAACTTGCCCGAGTGGGTGATGGTGAATGGGCGGTTTTGCCCTATGGTGCTTCTTGTGGGCGCCATGAAGGGGAAGGCACCCAAGAACATGACCATTTTTTTGGACTTGATCGCTGAGGACTTCCTGGTACTGTGGAAGGGGTATTACATTTGTGATGTGACGCTGGACGTGGCGGGTGTTTACACTACGACATTTGTGAGGTCCATTCTTGCTGGCATAATTCACGACTACCCGGCATACTCCAAGTCCCTGAACATTCCAGATGCAGGGTACTATCAATGCGTCCTACATGGTGATGAGTGGCGTGGGGTTTTTATCTCAAATGGCCGTATCGTTCTCCTTGGCAATGACCGCATGTTTCCCGAGGGTGACCCCCGCCGGCCGGCTCACGCTCCTGTTGTTCAGGAGATGGACCATGCTGGCTACCTGAAGTACTGTGCTACGCTAAAAAAGCAGCCCGAGCCGTTTCTCAAGTTACCGTACTGGGTTCACCTGAAGATCCGTCATTTTATTGACGAGTTCCATCTGTGTCCCAACAACTTCAAGCGGGTCATTCATTGCACAAGCGGTAATTGCTAAACATTTAATTGTATCATTTCATTGTGATTGTTGCATGCATACATTGACTGTGGCCTATCTGTTCACATGGAAAGCTGATGTAATATTGTTTTGTTTTTTTTTTTCTGTTTGTACTCCATGCAGGGAAGGCTATGGCGACCGGGTCACTTCGTGGCAGGCTGAAGGTCCTCGGTCTGAACCCGGAGCTGTGGCGGCCTGATGAAGACCCTCCACCGGAGGGAGACCCACCACCGGAGGGAGACCCACCACCGGAGGGAGACCACCAAAGTCCACCGAAGAAAGGCCGCAAGAAGAAGAGGGCGCCAGCACCGCGCCCCGGGTTCCAGCTGACGGCTGAGGAAAAGGCTGATATCAAGCGTAAGTGTGACATTGGGTTTTTATTTTTCCCGTAATTTGGAAATTTAATATGTAGGACTGACTATGGTCTGTGTGATTTACATAGGACTGACTATTTTTTTCGGCTGTCGTGTTACTACTATGTGTTATTTTTTTGCGTGTGGTTGTAATGCGCAGGTCTCGATGACATCATGGCGCATAGCCTACCCGACTACTTCACCGGCCGGATCAGTGGCTTGCTCTGCGATGCGAAGAGTACTGAAAAATCCAAGACGCGTGACAAGATCCTCTACTTTTGCAAGCAACTCCCGACCATCTTGCGTGGGCGGTTAGATGACGATGCACGGCAAGCATTTCTCCTTCAATCAGCGGCCTGGGACTTTGTGTTTTCTAGCGGCCCGGCGACTCAGCAGCAGTTGGATGACTGCGGCGAGATGTTTTTGCTTGCTGCTGTGGCGATGGAGCGTATAGCGCCAGCGTCTGAGATGGCAAAATCTGTTCATATGATGGCCCACCTGGCCCAGCAAATCCCCTTGTTGGGTCGATGTGACACCCGCACCATGGCGTCGGGCGAGCGGATGATGGGGGCCATCACGAAAGCTAAGCTGTCCAACGTCAATGTGGAGTGCTCCATGGACGGAGCATATCGCAAGTCTGAGGCGCTGACCCATCTGGCCTATCACATGGTGAAAACCGGGATGGTAAGTACACGCTAGTGACCGATTTTTTTTTTTAATGGATTTGTGTGCAGATTTAGTGTTATGTACGCGCTCCTTGTGGCACGGTCTTGTGCTGCATGCAGCTAATTTCTGTGCATATTTGTGTGCGCTGCTTGCAATGTCTTGTTTGCTTTCTTTTTTTTCTTTCAGCCAAAAGACCGCTACTACATCTGGGACGTCATCCACGCAGACCCGTCCAAGAAGGTCGAGTTGGGGGGGCGCAGCCGCAAGAATTTCTACACTTTCACCGCCGCGGAATCTGATGAAGTGGGCGCGATTTTGTTGGAGTATGCGCTGCCCAATGCGGAGTACAAAGATCCCGAAGTCAACGGCGATGAGGCCTACTGGTAAGACGCCGCTGTCCTATTATTGTAAGTTGCTATTCTTTGAGCTGATTTTCTTTCAGTATAGGGAACTTCATCTGATTTCCAAGGACTACTGCCGTTATTCTAATTTTTTTTTTCTTGCATTGCTATCTTGCTTTGTATACGATGTGCATGCAGGCGGCCCTTGTGCAGCGACCTCTCATGGCTCAAAGACTGGATCGGACTCAACCAGCAGCCGCTGGTCCCGGAGCTTGTCCAGGCTGCAGCAGCCGGCGTGCAGCTCAAGGCTGAGGAGTATGATAGGGTGCACTTGTACGGTTTCAATTACCGGACAAAAGAAGCTGACAGGAAGCAAGCATGGCGGACTGCAAACTGTGGTGTAGCCTACCATAAGGAGGGAAGCAGCACTCAGTACGGCTACCTGACCCACATTCTCGTGGCAAAGCTGGTGCAGCCGGTGGGGCAGTGGACTCAACAGCTTGTGCTGAGAGTAGAGCTTTTCGATGCATCGGAGGTGGCTTACATTCGGGATCAACGCTTGGTGTTGGTCCGCAGCGCCGAGGCACCACGCACGGCAAAGCTAGTGTGGCCAACATCTGTTAGCTCTGTTGGGTTTGTGCTGGACCCACGGCATCAGCCCCAGCTTTCGGTCATTCACTGCAAGCTGCCCCGTCACCTGGCAACCGGGTGGGCTTTGGAGAACGAGTTTTTCCAAAGCACGGCGACAAGGTGGCAGGAAGACATCAGGTACTTCCCACCTGAGCCGCCCGCTGAACGGCCGCCCGCTGAACCGCCGCCCGCTGATCCGTCGCCCGCGCCATCAAGCACGGCGGCACGACCTTCACGCGCAGCCCCGCCGCGCAAGAAAAAGAAGCCGCCCGATGAACGGCAGCCCGCGCCGGCAACCACGGCGGCAGGACCTTCACGCGCAGCCCCGCCTCGCAAGAAAAAGAAGCCGCCCGCTGAACGGCAGCCCGCGCCGGCAACCACGGCGGCAGAACCCTCACGCGCAGCCCCGCCCCGCAAGAGAAAGAAGAAATCTGAGGCTTTGGCGCCTGCATCACACAAGGGGAAGGAGCCCATGCCCCCGTTGCGCACAAGTGCACGCGCGCGCACGGTCAGGGACTATAGAGAACAAACCCCTAGCAACGAGGGGAATGACAGTGATTTTAACGGTAGTGATGCCAAGGATGATTCTGATTGATGCTGCTGTGCAAGCATTTTGCGGCCTCATTAGATGCTGCTCACAAGTGTAATCATGCCGTATTATGTTGAATAAAGATGCATCATTCATTGTTTGGGCCTAAACTGACTTGTTGTCGGTTCAGCCCTTGTGTTTTTTACCACTTTTGTGCTCGTCGTGGTGTTCTTTTTACCACTTCAGCCACTTTTTACCACTTTTACTGCTTTTTACTGCTTTTTACTGCTTTTTACTGCTTTTTACTGCTTTTTACCACCATTTTCCACCTTTTACCACTTTTACCACCTCCGTCAGGTGGTAAAAGTGGTAAAAGGTGGTATTTTTTACTGCTTTTTACTGCTTTTTACTGCTTTTTACTGCTTTTTACTGCTTTTTACTGCTTTTTACTGCTTTTTACTCCTTTTGGGTGGTAAAAAGTGGTAAAAAGTGGTAAAAAGTGGTAAAAAGTGGTAAAAGTGGTATTTTTTACCACCAACGAGTTCCTAGTGTCGATACCTCCCGTTGGAAGGGGCGGTGCGGGGCGAGAAGTGTATGCGCGCGGGCCAGTACTCGTTACGGCAGGCTCTGGATCGCATCGTGGCGATGGACGACGAGGACCAGGATGATGGGAGCGAGGGTGACGACTCCGACTCTGATGACTACCCTCCCCGTCCTCTTCCTCGTCCCCCTTCAAGGGATCCACCTTCTGGGGGCTCCTTGGAGGGCGGCGCAGGACATCGTCCTGTGACGCGTTTCGAGGCGCCACCGCCGGCAATGGGCTGGGGGCGCCCCTCTGGGCGAGGGTCTCGCCCGCGGTCCACGGGTTGGGGCGGAGGCAGTCAACCAGACTCTCGGCGTGCTCCAGACCGGCCTGCACGTCGGCGCTCGCCCTCACCGTCATCGCGCTCGCGTTCCCGTTCGGACTCGGGAACGGAGGTACGCCCTGCTCGCCGAGCGTCACCACCACCTCGTCGCCCGGCGGATCGGCACTGGGAGCGCACGTGGGGGTCGGCGGTGGAACTGGAGCGAGAGGCTCGGCGACCGCGGTCGGACACGACGGGAGCTGCTCCGGTTAGGACAGAACAGCCGGCCGGGGGCGAGCCCCCGGTTGTGGCCCCCTTTGATCCTCCGACGGATGCGGGTCAGGAGGAGCCTACCTTCCTTGTCTCCTTGGAACCACCGGAGCCTACCTTCTTGGTCTCCCTGGATCCACGTCCCCGGCCTGCACCAGCCGGCTCATCCATGCCACGTCCGGCGGAGGGATACCTCCGTCCCACTTCGTCGGGTCGACACTCGCACCCTTCCGCGGAGGATCCGCGCCTACCCACCATGGCAGAGACGCGACCTCGGGCTGCGGAGGGCCCCAGCGGTACGGACATTCTGGTACCAGCGGAGCCCGTGATGCGCTTGGAAGCGCTCGTAGCTGCGGTACAATCCGGACAGGACCTGATACAGCGTCTGATGGTCCAGCACGGTCGTCAAGGTGATCATTCTGCTGCCACTTCAGTGGGCTATGATGCGGCCTCCAGAGCTCCTGGGTCATCTCACGAGGAGTGGTCATTGGGAGACTTCATACGGCCGGTACCGGGCAGAGTGGTGCGACATGGTGGGCCAGGACCGCGCACGGAGAAGCTTTGTGTGACATTCGAGGGGCCTCCGGCTTTTCAGGTTCCCCCGGGTACGCACTTACCTGCTCCCCTGGTGTTTCGCGCGGGTCCTTGGTTCGCTGTGGATCGCGGGGCTTACTGGGAACAGGTAGAGATCACCTTTCTGCCCCAGGTTCCTCTGCCCCTGCCGCAACCCGACGACCCTCGTTTCCCCGCCGCGGTGGGGCATGTTGTGCGATTCGGGTCCGAGGACTGGTGGGATTGGCGCTATCAGGTCGATGGGGTGAAGCACGTGGTGACGCCTCCCAAGGTGGCTCCAGCGGAGGGGAGTGCCTTTCTTAATCTGGTGGCGCCCGATATTGTAGGGGCCCGGTCGGTGTCGATCAACGATGATCACGTGCGTATGGAGGTTTTCCTGATGGGGGTGGCCTTTGTTCGCGAGCACCGGTGTGGGGTGGTGGATCGGTCGGCGTTGACGCTCATGTTCACCCATCCCCAGTACCTCGCTGGGTTCCTGTCTTTGTGGCCCCGAGGGTCGTGGCTGGAGCTGTCCCGGCTGGGTCGGCAGAAGGTGTCCCCCTACCAGGTGGCTTTTGAGATTGACCTGTGTTCGCACCCTGGGATGATGATTTCACAGATGACCCACGCGGGGCGTAGGGCCCTCACTGAAGTCCTGGTGCAGCGACGTGCCACTAGCGGCGGACGCTAAAGTGGTTAGAATAGTTTTTCGTGACGGATAGCGGATTGATCCAGTCACCATTGGAGTCTTACTACTACGTCAGAGTTGGGCCTGTGTATCAACTTCTAGAGGAACTGGCATTACTAACCTGTGGGTGAACCGAGGTTGGGACATAGTACTCTTATAGTAGCGTTGTTTTTCCAAATTTACCTTGTACGGTAGGGACTACCGACCCCCATGGGGGGAGGAGTGTTACGTCCCTGCCCTTTTGGCCGGACGTAACAATGAAATAAATTACTAAGGCCGTTTAGTCTATTGGACTTGGGTTTTACGGACCTTGGCTATTGTGTGAATTGGACTAGTTATTTTGGTCCTAGGTTGTCCTTCTAGGGGCCGGTGCTGTGGCGCCGCGCCGGTTCTGAGTCTGTCAGTTGTTCTAGGCGTGGATCCTATAGTTGAGGGTCGATGTCGGCCCGGATCCTACGTGGAATGAGTGACTCGGATTGTTCTAGGGAAATTGGTGTGTATCTGCGCCGCACCCAACCTAGGTTAAATTGGTCCGAGGACGAGAGTCTCGTCCTCTTGGTTTAATGAATGATAAGTGCGAATACGCCTACACATTGAGCCCGGGGCAATTATCCATTTGTAATTGGTATTGCTAGCCAATATAAGTGTGTACTAATTAGCTTGGCATCAAGCCGTGATGCCAGATATCTCACGACTCACGTCGTGAAGCGCAACCTACTTTAGGCTATCTTGAATTATTCCTAATTCCGGCGAGAAGGGTCTTTCGCTACGTAGCTCGGGCTAGGTGTGTCTGGGCAGGGACGTAACAGCCACTGTCGGCTTAGATTCGGATAATGGCGAGGAGGAGGAGGGGGACGAGGGAGACGACGATGAGGAGGAGGAGGAGGAGGAGGAGGAGGAGGAGGACGAGGACGAGGACGAGGACGAGGAGGAGGAGGAGGAGGAGGAGGAGGAGCCGGCGCCGGTTCAGAAAAGAAAGCGAGGGCGGCCTGCGGGGTCCAAGAGCAAGACCTCGACCAAGCGAGCTGCAAGGGAGGCTGCCAAGGCCGGCAATGTCACGAGCGATGAGGAGGAAGAGGAGGCGGATGAGGATGATTTTGTGGATCCGGAGCTGCAGGCCAAGTCGGTGGAGGACGCCATTGAGGCCGAGCTGGCAGACCTGGCGGGGTGGGTGGTAAAGGACGCCGAGGGCTGGAAGGAGGCCGACTGGCAGCAGGAGGGCATCCGCCTGGTGGAGCACGGGGGCCAGGGGCGAGTACACGGAGAAGACGCCAAGGACGCCAAAGAGGCCAAAGAAGAAGCGGGCCAGCGGTGGCACGGCTACCCCGTCCTCGGGGGGTCTGGCCGCAGTGCCCGCTCTTCTCGTTAAGCGTGGCATGTGGCCAGCTTGTATTATTGGCTGCAGGTGGTTGCCCTGTCTTATTTTGACATATCTGGGCTTAGTTTGTGCATCTCCATGGGTTTATGCCCCCCAAGGGGCCCACGGTGCCTTTTGTGTGCACCCACTTGTCTACCCAGTGTTATAGTGTTATAATTTCATGGGTGTGGGGAAAATAGGAGGGCTGCTTATTTCAAGCCCATATGCAGCCACGAGGGTCTACATATATTGCTTTTACTCCAAAAAATTCAGTGCCTGCAATACTTGACCCATGTGGCATACCGGCCCCTTGTAGTGTGAGGGGGTCATAGTTTACGAGACCCATGTGTCTTCAACTTTGAATTTCACATAGCCAGGCTGGGAATTACATGCCAAGACCATATACTACATTTTTTTATATATCTCAGAGAATTCATAACTGGCCTCAGATAGCCCATATCATGCTTGCTTCATTAGATGTGTTTAATTGAAATAAAGTGTTATAACGCAAAAAATTGCGTTATAAATGTGCTAACGCGAGTTAATTAATTAATTAATTAATTAATTAATTAATTAATTAATTAATTAATTAACCTATGCATCACCTTCGCTGTAACTAGGACCTAGATAGCTTATACCATCCATTCTATCCCATGTTCCCCTCCCACTGAGGACTTATGCTCACGTGACGCAGTCACGTGTCTATTAATTAATTAATTAATTAATCACCTTCGCCCCTAAGTGTTCCCGGACCCACCGGCGCGGCGCTTGCGGCGCGGCGCGAATTACGACCGTTGGTCAAACTACCCGAAAATCGGGTACGAACTATGGGTTAATGTGCTGGGAAAACGGTACAAGTGTTGCCGGTGTACGTGCTCCCAGGCAAACTTGTATGATCAAAGCAGGCCCATACAGCTCTGTGCTAGGACCTTAAGAATAAATACAAGTACAGGCGAATCATGTGGCTGATCTTCTGAAAGCAGGCGAATCAATGAATACAGCAAACCTCTCGTTACTGCATCACCATACTTTGTGCTACAGTGGTCGTGGAGGATGCAACTGGCCCTGGAGGGAGCGGTCTGCGCGTTTCGACATTCAACACGAGCAAAAGAATATGCCATTTGTTAAAGACTGCTCAGGACCATCAGGACCATCAAGATCTTCAGGTGGTCACCCTCAGGGAACGTAGTCATGCAGACGGTTAAAGGCAGTCATAGACTATTGGAGGACGTGACTATGCTTTGCAACTCCAACTATGCTTAACGAATCCAACCCCTTGCCTTTACATGTCGTTTGCCGCCTGGTGGCGTGGCCAGCGTCCAAGGATGGTTGCATTCCAAACCTCTACCTAGGAGGCTGTTAGAAACTGCTTAAAGAAGGCGGTAAGACTTGATACTTGCACAGTTGGCCACTGGCTGGAAGGATATGGGAACTAGAGCACCATGGCCAAAGGCAAACCCCACCCATGTGAGCCAACAGGCTAACTAGAGCAGCATAGGGGTCACAGCAAGCCTTGCTAAGAAAATTGCAAAGCTGATAGCAGAACACCCTCTCCTGCCATGAATAGGCCATGAACATATACTGGGCACGTGCATGTTGGGGGGGGGGAGGGGATTTAGATGCGCAGCTTACGACAGGCCAAACATGAGACACACACTACATGAACGCAGACACGGTTGCACGTTTGCAAACAGCGTCCAACACAGCCACCGCGCTCAGCAGTATCTGTGGAAGTACATTGTACTAGCACAGAGCAGCTCGTAACGGATGTTTGTGGTAGCTAGCCACTCCCCGCTTGGCGCCTTGCAAACAGACGCCTGATCTAAGTCAAGCAAGGATCCAACACATTGCATTTCGCGACACCCTCTGATGTGCTCAACATCCAGCATCCCTTGTCCATCCTTCATGAGCGCCTACTTTCCCTCTCCTGCTCCAGTCACAATCACACACCCGCAACATGGATGCTACGAAGTTAAAATTAATTAAACGGCTGCTGCCATGCTGCACCCCTGACCCCACCGGAGGCATCAACAGAAAGGCCCCCCAACCCCACCCGAGGCATCACCGGAAAAGGCCCTATCGTACAACCTAGTAGCCCCCCATTTTCATCCAGACCTCCGACGCCCCTTGTGCTTCTGCAAGGATCACATTCAAGGCAATATTTTCTTCGGTGCCCATTTCCTGAAAAAACTCACCCGTCACCCTTACCCCCCCTGCAGCCTCAACGTCAGCAATGAGACGTGATCCTAATCCCCAACATATCATAAAGATAGACCTCACAAAGAAACTCACTTGCCCGTCGGCCCCATGGATTGCTTCGGTGCCGACCGGTAGCTCCCCTCCTGCGGAAATATGTCGTCCGCTCGCTTGCGCGCAAACTGGGGCGGCTCGAGCTCCTTGGCAGAGCCGTAGCCCAGCCAGCTTGCGGTGGTCTTGGGGAAACCGCCCTGCAGGGATGACATGTACAGGGGTGTGGGGTGAGGGGCCCGTAGGGGTGACGAGCCAGTAGAAACAATACGAAGTCGAACCAAAGGCTAAGAAGTACATAGGGGCAGGGGGGATGAGGGCAAGGAGAGACGGTCACGAGTGCTGAGTGGAAAGGAGGGATTCCAAGCACAAAATTCGTACTTGCAGGGTGAGATTACAGCAAGAAAAGGAAAGGTGTCTTACGCATTTGTGCAGGCATTTGTGCACGGATTTGGGCACGCATTTGGGCACGCATTTGGGCACGCATTTGGGCACGCATCTGGGCACGCATCTGTGCACGCATTTGGGCACGCATTTGGGCACGCATTTGGGCACGCGTGTGCACGCTTGCTGAACTTGTGCACATGCGTCAGCGTCTTGGGAGCGGCAGGTAGCAGGACAGGACAGGCAGGTGGCCAACGAAAAGGTGGCAGGTGGCCACCAAACAGGTGGCAGGTTGGCCAGCAAAAAGGTGGCAGGTGCCTGACAAAAAGGACCGAGCCAGCAAGTGGCAGAACCAGAGGAACCGTACACAAAAGGCAGGCTGTGCGAGTGACAGGTGGCTCTGCTTTAACTGGCTTTGCAAAAACTGGCCCGTGTTATTAAGTCATACCCGGTATCCCGCAGTACAAGTACACGGTGGCTGTCATTGAACCCAAGGATGCTGCTGCTGCTGCTGCTGCTGCTGCTGCTGCTGCTGCTGCTGCTGCTGCTGCTGCTGCTGCTGCTGCTGCTGCTACAACGACAACAACAACAACAACAACAACAACAACAACAACAACAACAACAACAACAACAACAACAACAACAACAACAACAACAACAACAACAACAACAACAACAACAACAACAACAACAACAACAATTAATAATACTAGAAATAATAATGATGATGATAATAATAATGTTCACAGATTATTAGGTTCGCAATCGTTAATCGGTTCACGCGAGCAGTAACGGAACCGTACCTGCGTGTCGCCGCCCCGGTCTGGCCGTTTATGTGCGCAGATCATCGTCGTCTTGCCACACTTGCCACAATACTGCGGCTTGAGCGCGCCCGCCCCAGTGCCCCCACCAGCCGCGTTGCTAACCCCGCCCCCCGCCGAGGGAGGCCCGGGAGGCCCGCCCGCCCTGCCGTCCCCCTGGCCGCCGCCGCCAATCGGGTAGCCGCCGCCTCCTCGGGCCGCTGGCCCCGGCGGCTCGGCACGGCGGCCTACAGGAAGCCCCAGTGCCCGTTCGAGCACGCTGGGGTCTAGCGCGTGCCCGTCGTCGCTCATGACACGCCGCGGCTTGTTGTTGGCCTTGTCCTGGTTGTCAATCATCTCTTGGTTTCCCGCCTTGTCGTTGCGGTTCTCTTGCTTTCTGCCGACATTGCCTTGGTTGGCGCGTCCTTGATTCGCCGGACCACCACTCTGGCCGGGCTTTCCTTGGTTGGGCCCATCCCCCCCTCTGTTCCCGCCCCCGCGATACTCATTATTGCGTCCACCATCCCCACGATAAGCATCATCATCATCGTCCCCATAGTAAGCACCATGGCCATCCCTTGTCGGTCCTGCCGCGCCGCCATCCCTTGCCGGGCCCCCATCTCTACCCCTAACCTCCCCGTCCCTGCCATCTCTAACCCTGGCATCCGCACCCTCCCTCGGTTCATCATCCGCACGCCACACGCGGTGGCCCCCCCCGTATCCAGCCCCCTCGCGTTCGCCAGAATCATAGCGATGCCCTCCATCACCATAGTACGGAGGGCTGCCACTCCCCCCCCGGCCCGCCTCGCTCTTCCTTTCCCCGCCCCTTCCCCCCCCTCCCCCGGCCTTACTGTTGCCCTTGATGCCCTGACCGCGCTGCCCTTTCAACAGCGGCCCGCGGGCACCCTCCGCCAGATTCGCCCGCCCCCCCTGGCCCCGTGCTGCACCACCACCCGCCTCGCCCTCCCTTCCCCGATCGCCCGCCGCCTCATCCCTCCGGGGCCCTCTCCCTGCACTTTTCGGCCGCTGCCCGCCTCTCCCCGCCCCTCTCATACTGTCCCGTGAACCGCCAACACCCACGGGGGTGGCTGCTCGCTGGGAGCCGCCGAAGAAGAACCCGCCCGCGGTCAAGTTCTCGGCCGAGACAGGCGGGGGGCTGGCTGCCCCTGCCTTGCTCCTCCTGGGTCCCTGACCCTCGTTGCCAGCGAGGGCTCCGCCCACCGCAGGCCCCCGGTCTTGTCCCGCCCGGAGTCCCCCTCGGTCATCGACCCCTTCCCCAAGCACTTTATACTCCCCACCCCCGCGTCCATTATCACCCCCTCGGGCGCCATCGTCCCCCCAATCACCATCCCGTGCGCCCAGCCTGCCGCCACCACTGCCCGCATTGCCCCCCCCACGTCCATGCCCACCCGCTGGCTGTGCCGCAAATCCCTTCCCGTCCCGCTCACCCCACGCGTCCGCCGGTGCCCTCGGGCCCTGTTGCCATCCCCCGCCCCCCCCACCCCCCTGGTGTTGCTGCTGCGGCTGCTGCTGCTGCGGCACCCCGGCTGGACCCCCCACGCCTTGGTTACCCCCCTGATTGTATACACCTTGACTACCTCCCTGGTTCCATACACCTTGGTTACTACCACCTAGGTTGCCATGCGCTCGGCCCATGGGAACATTGCCCATCGGTCCACGGCCCCCGATCGGCTCCGTCTCGGGTTCGTCCTCATCGGAAGACTCCACCTCAAGCACAAACGCGTTCCCGCGTCGCCCTATCCGGTGCTCCGCCCGCGCCAACGCATCGGCGACCCCCCCTGATGGCTGCCGGGCGCCACCGGGCCCTTTCTGCGCCATCGCATACCCCCGCTGCTGGGGCTGCTGCTGCTGTTGGGGGTTGACGCTCCTTCCCCCCCCCCCCACCCCCCGCTGCGCCATCGTCCCCCCACGCCTGCCGGACGGGAGGGTTGAGCTGACCTCCTGGCCGCCGCTGCTGCTGCCCCCCGGGTGCCTCCTTCCCAAACACCTGCTGCTGCTGGTTATGCCAATGCCCCGGCGGTCCGGGGGGGGAGTCGCTCCGCCTGGGCGGCCCTTGCCTTCGCCCATCATAGTCACGCTCTGCATTGCCCCGGTTGTAATCATCATACCCTTGGTTGTTGTACTCACCCCTTCCCTCATCTCTCCCTGGCCGCAGCTTCTGAGGGGATGGGCCCTCCCCGTACCCGGGCCCATACCCGCCACCGTTATCGTCGTCGTCAAGGTCCCGCCCCAAATACTGGCGGTCGCCACGTTGTTGCTTTTGTTGCTGCTGCTGCTGCCGAGGGTCATGCGCGGGGCTTCTAACCTCCGCCCCCTCGCTGCCTCCTTCTCTCCCTCCGCCCCCTCTGCCGGCACCCTTTGCTGCGCCTTCGCGGGGGTCCTTGCGGGGATCGAGTGGGTTGCGCATTTTTAGCTCGTGGAGCTGCGTGATGGTGATGGTGATGCCGATGCAGAGATGAGGGACAAGAAAAGGAAACAGGGTACCGGGATATCGTGGCGTTTGGTGAGCTAGGTGTGGGAGGGCCACCCTTAACAAAAATACTGAATTGTTTAGTAAAACTCTGAATTGCTCATGTCTTTTAATTACCAATACCAGGTCGACCATTTATGAGACGCTGCTCATTGAAAACCAAGCAGTTGAGGAAGGCAAAGGATAATTTAGTTCAGAAAAATACATTTGGCAAATGATCATTGCCTGTAGTAAATGTGCAAATGATCATTGCATGATGCATTGTGTTAAATTTGGTCAATCCATAAATTTTTTCCCCCACCTGGTTGTGGTAAAAAAACATTAGTAGATATTATGTGAAGAAGAAATACGTGGAAAGAAGAGTGTACAACAAATGTCAAAAAGAACTTACTGTCGTAATATTCAGGCCCCTCATCCTCCCCTCCACAACAAAGCGAAAACTTGAGAAGCGCTCCCACACATCCCACCTTATCCTGCATGGCCGGCAGCACCTCGAGGGTGGCGCTGATACCAAGCAGCACTAGGGTGAATGCCCTATTTGCACGAGGACAAATGCACTATTTTCATAAGGATGAATGCCCTGTTTTCTCCAACGCACAAAAGAAGCGCAGATGCCCAGTGGGCATCCCCGGCAGTTAATGCATCAACCCCTATGCCCCTACCTTCTTCACAATAGACCCCTTCTGAGAACACCGACTCCGACTAACCAACTCCGACTAATTTAGTCGGACCAAGAGTCGGACTTGAGCCGAAAAACGGGCACGGGTTCCCCCTTCTGAGAACACCGACTCGGGACGGACAGCAGCAGCGCCGCGCCGCACGCTCAGGCCGCGTAAGTGGCCTCTAACGCCGGTGGCGCCACATTCCAAGCCGGTACGGATGCCAGCATGGCCAGAGGCACACCCCGACTAAGCTAGTCGGACACCGACTAACCTACCCCGACTATTTTCCGGTTTTCGCGAAAACGGAAAATAGCGGGGTAGATTAGTCGGAGTCCGACTAATTTCCCCAAAACGCGCGGCGCCAGCAATTTAGTCCATGTTTTTTAGTCGGAGTCGGTGTTCTCAGAAGGGGTCTAGTGAGCAGCGTGTGGCTTTGGCGTTCAACAGGATGCGGTCCACTCCCTGCAAAACAAGAGCAGGCTGTTCCTAGTCGGTGAAAAAATGGCTTCGAGTTTGGAGTTGGAGTTGGATTTGGTAACAGGCATGTGGAGATTAAATAAGAGGTATACCTCCATCGATATGTCTGGGTTTGGAATGGTACAGCAATTGGGAGTACTGTACGACGGTGCTGGATGGAATTCCCGGTCAGGGAAGCGGATTTTGCATCACATGTTACAACCGGGGCCTTTGGGCACCGCGTCGGTTGTGACGTTTTTTGCACCGTTGCATCTGCATCTATGGCGTTCGTGGCTTGTTTCGAAACCCGGTCGATGAGATTTGACGGAGAATTCCAGTACAAAAAGTGACCCTTTTTCAACACGTCGGTGCGGACTAGAAGTAGCTAACTTCGGTCGCGTGCAAGTCGGAATAGAATTCAACTTGGACCTTTGAACTCGGTGGGTGTGGTGGTCGGTGGAGATATCCCAGCACTTACCATGTTCTTCGCGGTGGACAGCGCGAGTTTGTCCAGCGCCAAGCACATCTGAGCCGCATGACCTGCTCTTTTTCTTTCCTTTTCCTTCTAACGCACAAGCTCTAACGCACAAGGGAAGCGCAGGTTGCCTATTGCGCCTGCGTCCATCACGGCGTGCAGCGCAATGAGGGCCCTTCAACATCAAGCATATTCAGGCTCCATATGCCTTGCAGCATTGAGCATATTCAGGCTCAAACATGCCTTCCAGCATCAAGCATATTCAGGCTCACATATGCCTTTCAGCATCAAGCATATTCAGGCTCACATATGCCTTTCAGCATCAAGCATATTCAGGCTCACATATGCCTTCCAGCATCAAGCATATTCAGGCTCACATATGCCTTCCAGCATCAAGCATATTCAGGCTCACATATGCCTTTAGCATCAAACATGCTCAGGCTCACATATGCCTTTAGCATCAAGCAATTCGGGCTCAAACATGCCTTCCAGCATCAAGCATATTCAGGCTCACATATGCCGTTCAGCATCAAACATGCTCAGGCTTCACGTCTTACTTTCTCCATATCAGGTCAGTGTCTGTGCACAGGGAAAACAAGCCTCTCTCCCGCGCAGGGAAAACGAGCGTGTAAGCGCAGGGAAAGCGTTCCTTCTTCGAGATGGGGACCCCCGCGCTCACCTTCTTCTTCACCGCGGGCAGCGCGAGGATGTCGGAGGTGGACGCGCGCTTGGCCGGGTTGCGCGTGAGCAGCAGGGCGATGATGTCGACGAGGGCCGGAGAGTACAGGCCGCGCGTGATGGGCGTGTACTTGCCTGTGGGAAGACACGAGCATGCATTGCGTGGGGCATGGGGGGCGCGTGTGCGTGAGCAATGATGCTGTATACTACTATGTGCGTGAGCAATCATGCTATATACTTATGCTATATACTAAATGCTATATACTTATGCTAGTAGTATATACTCATGCTATATACTTATGCTATATACTACTATGTGCGTGAGCCAATGGGAACTCGCGGTTCCACTTGCGCGGGGAAAGGATGTGGGATGTCCAGGCTGTGCTGTGATCGGGATGTGGGATTGTGATCGGTGTGTCTTGACTTGGCTGTCTCGGCGTGGTCAGGCTTGTCTGCCTGGCACAGGTTTGACACTTTTCTTGTTCTTTCAGAGAATGAACAAGACAGTGGTGAGGGGCAGGCATGCGGAACGAGCGTCGGGATGAAACTCGCCCTGTTCCTGGCCGAGTACTTGCCTGTTTGGAGGCATCAATAGATAAAACATGTGGAGGGCGGGGGGGGGGGGAATTGCACACGAACATACAGGGTGGGTGGGTGGGGGAAATGCCGTGGGGAAAAATGTCGAGCGTGCAGCCTTTTTTCAGAGCAGGCGCATACGGGCCTGCTAAGAATAGAGTACAGGGGTGGGGAGGATGTCGAACGAACGTCAAGCATAAAGCGTTCTCACTTCAGGTGTGTACTTGCCTGACATACGCGCAAAAATCGTAGGTGGGTGGGTGGGCGGGCGGGCGGGCGGGCGGGTGGGTAGGAGGGTGGGGGAGGGATGTGGGATAAAAGTCAAGTATTGAGCCTCTATATGGGCGCGCTCTTGGTTGTGCCCAAACAAGAAGTGCCAGGGACATCTTAGATGGCAGTGGCATGGGTGCGTGCGTGGGACGAAAACAGGCGATCGTGGAAGAGCCGATTTGGGGGAGAAGGGGGGGATGAGGCAATGTGGGGAAGACCCGGAGGGGGGCGGAGGGGGGCATGTTCATATGCATGAGGCACTCGAGAAGAAGCACAGCGCTCCAAACCAATTAAAGAGAATGCCGTGGATGAGGTACTGCCCACCACCAGATTGGCGGAGCATTGAAGCCCACCAGAGAGGCTACACGGCCACGCCGCACTACGTACAAACACCCACTGCATGGGATGCCCCAACCCATTGAAAGAGTATGCACACCCACTCCATTTCGCCAACCGGAGAAGGCGGGATGAGGGCGGGCACCAGAGACGTGCACGGTAAAAACGCTATGGATGCATGGTGAGGACGAACCAACCCACCGGCGAGGGTGCGCGGGATGAGGCTGGGCACAGCTACCTCGCCGAAAAAACCTAAACATACGCCACATCCACCCCAAAGGGATACACTGCGTACGGTACAGGGATGCGCTACAGGATGCCCCCACCCACATGAGAGGATGCACTGGATGAGGCCAGGCACCAGAGATGCGCATGGTACACAGCTACGAATGCGCGGTGATGCCGAACCAACCCACCGGAGAGGAATGATGAGCACAAATCAAAATTAGCATTAATAAGCATCGAGAAACAAGAATAAAACTTCTTTTACCAGAGAGGATGCACTGGATGAGCCCAGCCTCGGTGGCCGCCAGAAAGGGCAGCTTCAGCGCGCACAGCTCGTAGAGCACCACGCCCAGTCCCCACATGTCCGACTTGTCTGGTGGGGGTGGTCAGGCGGTGGGGTGGGTCGGGGTGGAGGAATTCCGTGGGAATACTCACGCGTCATATAGTAGGCATGCTTTAGTATATAGTAGTTAGAATACTCATGCGTTATATAGTAGGCATGCGTGATGTAGTATGCCTGCGGGATATAGGGACGACAGGGGAGACGCATGCATGACATGGTGATGATGATGTAGTAATACAGGGGAGTAGACTAGGAAGTGGCATTGCCTACACAGAGAGGCAGTAAGAGGGGGGCTGAAGGTTGGCAGTCGGGGTTGATGGTACAGGTTTGTGACGGGGGGTTGAAAGGGGATGGGGGGCGGGGGGGAGAAGGGTGTGTGGGGGGGTCACAGTGGGGCTGGCAGAGGGCTATCAGCGGAAAGGGGGGGGGGGGGGGGGGGGGAAAGCAAGTGAGCAATTACGCCTGCGAGTGGGCAATAAGCAAGTGAGGAAACACGCAAAGGAATCTATAATTAAACCGAAGAACGCATCGGTAAAATAATAATAATAATAATAATAATAATAATAATAATAATAAGAAACAAATAAGAATAATCAACACAACGGCTACACAATGGCTGCACCCTGGCTTTGCTGTTATCTAATATATGATACTTCTACATAATTATCGTGTTTGACACATAACGACAATATGCATCATGGCCAGCACGCTATATTTGATCATGGGCACACGGGAGAAAGCCTATGAACCTATTTCGCACCACAACTTCCTTCTGCTAACTACTGCCGCCTAGGCGGTGTGAGGCCACCCTGTAAAAATAAAAGGAGTCTAGAACCAATGCCCTTGTTAACCCTTATAAAAGTTACTCTGGAATCCCAAGGTTGCCAGAATTAAGAACGCCCTTCTTTATCATGCTCTGGCGGCTGCAGGCCCCTACCGTTGTACCGCTGGCCTTGCAACAGCTCCGGGCTCAGGTATGCTGGCGTCCCGATCCGTGTCTGCGTGTGGTCGCTGTCCAGGAGCTCCTTGGCGATGCCCAGGTCGCCCACCTGGTTACGTTGTAGCGACAGGAATATCGATGATAGATAGGTATTTTGACGATAGATCATAAACCGGCAAAGCGGCAGGAATAATTATTGAAGGTATACGGATATCAACCAAGTGACCACTGAAGAAATAAGAAAGCGACAACCAGCGAAGGCCTGACATCACAAGGATTCGCTGCGTGAGATTAGGAGGATCGCCAAAGCAAAGACGATAGAAAACTAGCGGCCATGGGCAGGAATGTACTAGTAGTGGGCATAACTACTCATCGAGGACCATAAATTACGGAAGCGGGGTCGGCTGCACTAATGAAGCAAGAAAGCCCAGAATGGGAATAACCCTGACAAGAAGAGCTACTGCAGCCAACATAATCCAACACTACAGTACAACGTCGTCTACAGTACAAGTTTATATAGCTGGATAGGTTAAGGTTTGTATATGGATATGAAGGAAGCAACCAGTGTAGAAATATACCGCCGAGCGAGGGAAACCATCCTCAAGGGCATCCTGGAGGGCAAGGGAAATCATCCCCAGAGCCAGCAGCAGCATGATCAACATGACCCTTGATCCAAGAAGAGATCCAATCACGATTCACCCACAAGACATATTCGTTTGTGATGCATTTGGCACTGCGTGGCGGAGCGATCCCATTCGTCCAGGCCGTCCCCTTGCGCCCCTCATCCTCCAAAGCCCTGCCTTGACGGCTCGAGGCCTCCCTCTGTCGACTGGACCTCATCCTCTCCCTCCCCCTTTGACGTGGTGTCCAGACAGGCCCACCGTACTCTCATCATCAAACCCCACCCCACCTTGACATGGTCGTTGGCGTCCAAGAACAGGTTCATGCTCTTCATGTCGCCTGTTCCACGCACACATGCCACGACAGCGTCATGCCACGACGCCGACATGCCACAACGACGACATGCCACAACGACGACATGCCACAACGCCGACATGCCACGACAGCGACATGCCACGACAACGACATGCCACAACGCCGACATGCCACGACAGCGACATGCCACGACAACGACATGCCACAACGCCGACATGCCACGACAGCGACATGCCACGACAACGACATGCCACAACGGGTCCCATGGGCATGACAGGGGCAGAAACGAGGGGAGAGGCATCCAATTGATGGAGGCCGATCACCAGCCAGGGTTGCAGTCCCCCATCCCAGGATTCACAGGAATGCATTCCAGTCAGTGGCACGCACGGGCAGGGAAGACAGGGAGGAATGCTACGAAAGCGCCTTGCTTGCGGCTCCGTGCGACGAATGGGCAAGGCAATGGGAGGGAGCAAAAGGAATGCAGAGCGCTCCTGTTGAGGAGACAGAGCACACCGACAGCCGTCAACACGAGTAACATTGCCAACAGAAAACGTGCCGGAAGAGAGGGAACACAGAGCTGAGTACGGAAGGTGCCAACAAGGCTAGTGGCTACCCACCCTTCCCATGAACCGCCATGAATGCACAACTCTATCATCCAACAAGGCGCTATGCAGGAACAGCCCCCACCCATCTGAAAAACGTAGTGAACTTGCAAGAATGTGGCGTACAACAGAAATAGCATCAAGGGGCCTTGCAGGAACGCAAGAAACACCAAAGGGACTTCGTCAGCGTCACCGCCCCCCTGCGACAGTGATGGGCTTGCAACCCAGGAGCTCTAGTGAGAACGAGAGCGCGGGGCCTAGTAGAGCGCGCCAAGGCGGTGGCACCATCGAAGGTATTCTAGGTAGGTAGGAACACCCTAGTGCACTAGTATGATGCAAGACTAGCTCTGCTTTTCTGAAACTGTGAAGGCGCGGATGCATGAAAAGTGAGTACGAGCTAGGTGTGCCAGCTGGCCGTAACAAACTGACATCCGCGCCCGCGACATCCCAGACGCCAGTTCTAGATATCCCCAAGTCGTCACATTGCACCCCACAACCCTACTAACAAGGATGGGACATCCGATGGGGAATCCACCGGTCCAGCGGTACGCAGTTTCATACTTAAGTCAGCAGTTCAATACCTATGGCAGCATCTATACACGACAATATGTACGGCAAAGTGTGCTGCTGGTGCACGGGAACAGACGGATGCTCTGGTTTATGCAAGTTCCGCGCAGGGGAACGTACGGTGGATGATCTTTTGGGCGTGGATATCTGTCCGCCGCAACCGCCCCGCCGACGAGGGTCACCGTGCGTTCAACACGATGACGAAAGGGATGCAACGCCAGAGGGACAGGACGCAGGCATACGCCAGCAACCGTGAAAGAGAAAGGAGGTTAAGGGCCAGCCAAGCATGAATCGAGAAAAGGTTCCTCTAGCCCTACACTGAGTGCCATCGATCAAGATAGGGGATGCCACCGCTTCACTGTTCACTGTAAGACGACCACTTCTATAATACCAATTTCCAGAGTGTTAGCATTCCAGCTTGCTACCAAGCGTGAGTGCACCGTGGGTGGGCGCGATGTACGGGCAACCTTGTGTAAAGGCTCATCACATTTTGAGGGGTCAGATCCCTCCTGCCGCTCTAGTAGCTGAGTGCCTTGTCATCATAGTAGCTGTCATCATAGTAGCTGAATGCGTTGTCATCATAGTAGCTGTCATCATAGTAGCTGAATGCCATAATGGTCACAAAAGATAGCAGAGACCATCCGGCGTGTATCGCCACCCCCAAGGCGGGTCGTGCACGCCGAGTGCCCCAGGGATATCTCGCAACATGTTGTCCCGCCTTACTGCCCATAACGATACAGTGACCGTGAGGCACGAGATTAAGTGGCCAAGGGGCTCACAATGCAGGCCGCAGAGCGCTTCCAGGAAGTATCGCCACACGGTGTCCTCGGGCAGGTGCTTGCCGCGGCATTTCTGCGCAGGACAGGGCAGGGAGTCATCAGACAGGGCGCCCACACCGAAAGGACCCGGAGCACCACTTCTGACTTGAATACAAAACAAGAATCCACCAACCGGTACAAGAATCAACGAACCCACTCCTGGAAAGGTGGAATGCCCAAACCAGGCCAGGCAAGCGAAGTGTGTGTGATGATGTGGGCGTGATGATGTGGGCGTGATGATGAGGGGGCCACACTGTGTGGGGGCCCCCATGTTCTTGGGCCCACTTACTGCAAGGAACCGCTAGGGAGAACCAAGGCAACAAGTACCGAGGGCAGAGAGCAAGAAAGGTGAACACACGAGGACAGCAAGAAAGGCGAATACAGCAGGGTGGGAGAATGGGCGCGCAGGCAACGAGGGAGCAGAGCGCAAGAACGGTGGCGCAGAGAGAGCAGCTGCGTCAGCGGCTGTGGTAACCACAGTAGATAGCATGCACCACAGCTGATAGCATTCACGTGGGCAGGCATAAGCCACGACCTACGGGACTCTGGCAATAATAACGCCTTTGCAGAGGGTGCCACCTGGCGCACCTTGATTCGCTCGTGCAGGTTGCCGTTGGCCGCGTGCGCCATGACCATGTTCAGCTTGCCCTCCTCTGCATTCGCGCAAGGCACCCAGAGAGGAAAGCGTGAGCATCGCAAGGCATGCGCTAAGGCATGAGTGGAAGGCAGCAAGGGGGGCCGTGCGCCGTGACCTTGTTCAGCTTGCCATCCTCCGCACACAGGATGGTTTATGTAGGATAAGAAAGGAGATAAGTACAACCACAGGAGAAGACGTTTGCAAATACCATGTTGAGCTTGCCATCCTCTAGAGCAGCAAGATTTAGGATCACGTCGCAATACGGTATGGGGGCGGAGTCAGGCACACGCGAACAAGACTTAAAAGCATAGCACGGGAAGCTGGCGGTCCCCTTCACCAGGTGGTGTTCAATAACAGGTTAGCGCATGAATACAAACATGACCACAGGCCGTGGGGCAACGACGGGGCGTAGGGGCAGTCATGACCGTGCAGTTTGAAGTTGCAAGGTGTGGGGCAGCAACAGGCACAAAACATGAGGATGGCAACGGGGCATGAGGCAGTACACCATGGCCACTGGCTGCCTACTTACTAGATGAAGGAATGCCTACTCACTAGTGGCTGCAGTGGACTCAGCCATGAAGGGATTGTAGTAGGAGTTGGCATAGGCGGTGTGCTTTGGGTGTAGAAGGTAGGGGGGAGGGTACAGGGCGTATGGGGTACAAGGTAGTGTGCAGGGCGTAGGGGTTACGGGGGAGCGGGGAGGGGGTAAGGCAGCAAAAGAGCATACGAAAGATGGGGAGGCGTACGAAAGCGTCCACTGCCCGCTTACCCACAAATGCGTCGTAGTAGGGGATGACGTATGCGTTCTGCAGCCTGGACAGCATGCGAGGCTGCAAGAAATAATTGCACGGTATGAAAGGAGCATAGCCAAAATAGCAACAGTGAAACAAGCATACCGAAAGACGATTGGGCCGTGAGACATCAGCAAAGACATCAGCAAGCATGGGCAGCGATAGGGCAAGCAAGAACAGATGTTTTTTTAATGTGGCGGTTGTAAGTAGCAACTGCCACGGTGAAAGCCTTATTATTGTTTTCCTTAAAATTTTTCAGTCGCAAGGGACATTTCAAGTGGGACGGACGGATAAGCTGAGAGAGGATATCCAAACACTGGCCACCGGGAACAAAAAGAAAAGAAACCGTTGTTGTTGTTGGGGAGAAGCGAAATAAGAAAAGGGGGGGGGGGGGGGGGGAAGAGGGTAGGGGGCAATGAGGGGGGGGGGGGGGGGGGGGGGGGGGGGGGGGCGGGAGGGGCGAGGAGGGGGGGGGGGGGGGGGAGAGAGAGAGAGAGAGAGAGAGAGAGAGAGAGAGAGAGAGAGAGAGAGAGAGAGAGAGAGAGAGAGAGAGAGAGAGAGAGAGAGAGAGAGAGAGAGAGAGAGAGAGAGAGAGGGAGGTAGGTAGGTGGGTAGGTAGGTAGGTAGGTAGATAGATAGATAGATAGATAGATAGATAGATAGATAGATAGATAGATAGATAGATAGATAGATAGATAGATAGATAGATAGATAGATAGATAGATAGATAGATAGATAGATAGGGAGGGAGGGAGGGAGGGAGGGAGGGAGGGAGGGAGAGAGAGAGAGAGAGAGAGAGAGAGAGAGAGAGAGAGAGAGAGAGAGAGAGAGAGAGAGAGAGAGAGAGAGAGGGAGGGAGGGAGGGAGAGAGAGAGAGAGAGAGAGAGAGAGAGAGAGAGAGAGAGAGAGAGAGAGAGAGAGAGAGAGAGAGAGAGAGAGAGAGAGAGAGAGAGAGAGAGGGAGGGAGGGAGGGAGACAGAGAGAGAGAGAGAGAGAGAGAGAGAGAGAGAGAGAGAGAGTGAGTGAGTGAGAAAGAGAGAGAAAGAGGGAGAGGCACTAGAAATTACATGAGCGACCCCTTGACCAGGGGGTCGGTCGCGCAGTTTCCAAAGTATGGTAAAGAGATTAGTGCTAACAAGCTATATACAATGAGGAGAAACCATGCCGGGGGTCAGTCACGCAGTTCTAGCTATATCGGTTATTGTACTACGGTAGCAGAGAGAGAGCACACCACTCACCTCCATGAGCACCTCATCCAGCTGCTCCTTCTTCATGCCTTTGATGTCCACCTGCTTGATGGCGTAGAAGCGCCCATCGGCTGGAGGCAGGCGTGGAAGCAAGGCCGCCAAGTGCAACGGAGAAAGCGAGGCGTGCGGAGCAAGAGACCAGGATCAACGGACTGTCCTCAGGCAACAAAACCCAGTACCTGGCGCCCTCCATATATAGGCTTTACAGCTTTGAAAGGCAACCGCCGTTCAAAAGTGGCTGTCTTCTAATTCTAGCTTTGCAAAAACAACCCCTCGTTGGAAGGGGTCAGATTCCAGATAAGAATTCTTCATACCAAGGTCGGAGGCAGCCAAACATGAGCAGATTCTCTTACGCGTGTTCAGTGATTGAACATGAGCGCAGATGGGATCAAGTATCCGATGACCAAATACAAAAATGGCCAAAGGAAAAATGACTGAAATGGAAAGGGGATTCTACAGAGACGTTGGTGCGTGGATGTCACATGTGGGCACCAGACTCAAGAGGGCCAAAACATTACTCTGACAACCATAACCCCCACATTTTCTGTGGGGGTCCTCGTACCGCGCACAAGGAAGAGGAGCAGAAGGGCAGGAGCACAACAGCATGGAGAACGAGCAGCATATATGGCCACCGCCAGCGCTTCAACCTCTTGCCATTATTGGTGGACAGTGTATAGAGCTGCTGCTGCTTGCTGGACGGCAACTTTTCAAGCGCACGTTATACATCGTCTAAACAGAGTCGGCATCTCTTGAAAGAGGACAAGGCGCGAGAATGTGATATGACGCCAAGGTGCCCTCGCGCGACAAACCAGTCCTATTGCGACCTGTAGAATTTGCCGCAAAACGGGCATCAGATTCCTATGGCGCACTGCGTCGATTCCTGGCCACCTTACCCTTTCGCGCCACTTTGTAGACGGACCCATAACTTCCTCTCGAAATAAGTTCAATAAACTGGAAATCGCCTAATGTTAATTTCGACATGATGGCAGTATTACAGTAAGAACCAATGAAAACTCAGCAAGTGCTCTAAAAAAAGGTGAGAATCATGACAACGGCACGCAGTGCAGCCACCGTGCCCTCCAAAACGCCGAAACCTTTCTATGTTGTCTAAATAAGTCCAAGTCACAAAACGCATTGCAAGCGGGGTGACATTACAAAGCTAAGTAATGGCTCCGTATGTTCGGCCGGCAATCGCCACAAACGTCATTGTACTAGTTATATGATATTGGCAGGCTGTTCCTCGCTGTTCTCGCCGAGCACACCCGAGAGACACTAATAATGGCGCCCAAGTACAAATTGAGCAATTGTTTTTTGCAGAATAACCATGGCTTCCTCAGCACCCAAATAAATTAGGAAATTAGGAATGGCTATGAAAGCTTTGCCAGCATAAGACAAAAACCCTTCAGACAGAGCTTGTGGCGAGCGCGGCGCGACGCGAGGTGCTTGCCCGCCCTGGCTCAGTTCTGTGCTGTCAGTGCGCTGTGTCTGGAACTTATGATGGTACACGTGGCAGCTCAATAGATTCATGGCATGGTGATCGAAACTGGAACCTACCAGGCGCAGGAAAAAAGGAGCACGAACTTTCTCGATCAGCCGATTTCCGTGTCTAGCACTTTCGGTGATGGAGCGCGCGCAAGGAATAAATGCGAAGCCATCAGCAAGCTACTGGTGTGACAACGGCGCTTAATATCCTCACACCACGCACGTACCCAACGCACTCATACACGCGCTCCCCTCATTCACATTGACGGCGTAAACACCATGGCGACCGGAGAGGTGGAAACCTTTGCCTTCCAGGCTGAGATTAACCAGCTGCTGTCGTTGATTATCAATACCTTCTACAGCAACAAGGAGATTTTCCTTCGCGAGTCGATTTCGAATGCGTCCGACGCGCTGGATAAAATTCGCTTCGAGTCGTTAACTGACAAGAGCAAATTGGATGCCGAGCCAGAATTGTACATTCACATTGTTCCTGACAAGGCGAACAAGACGCTGACGGTGGTGGACAGCGGTATCGGCATGACCAAGGCGGACATGGTCAACAACCTGGGCACGATCGCGCGCTCGGGCACCAAGGCATTCATGGAGGCCATGACCGCTGGCGCCGATATCAGCATGATCGGGCAGTTCGGCGTCGGCTTCTACTCGTCCTACCTGGTCGCTGAGAAGGTCGTTGTCATCAGCAAGCACAACGACGACGACCCGCACCTCTGGGAGTCTCAAGCCGGCGGCTCTTTCACGGTCAAGAAGCTGACGGAGCAGGAAGCCGATATCAAGCGCGGTACCAAGATCATCCTCCACCTTAAGGAGGACCAGCTCGAGTACCTGGAGGAGCGGCGGCTCAAGGACCTGGTGAAGAAGCACTCCGAGTTCATTAGCTACCCGATCTCGCTGTGGACCGAGAAGACGACCGAGAAGGAGGTGTCGGATGAGGAGGCGGAGGAGAAAATGGAGGAGGAGAAGGAGGGCATGGTGGAGGAGGAGGACGAGGAGAAGGAGAAGAAGAAGAAGGCGGACAAGGGTAAGAAGAAGCGCAAGGTCAAGGAGGTGCACCACGAGTGGTCGCAGATCAACAAGCAGAAGCCGATCTGGATGCGTGCCCCTGAGGACATCCCCAAGGAGGAGTACGCGGCCTTCTACAAGTCGCTGACCAACGACTGGGAGGACCACCTGGCGGTCAAGCACTTCTCCGTGGAGGGCCAGCTGGAGTTCAAGTCCATCCTGTTTGTGCCCAAGCGTGCTCCCTTCGACCTGTTCGACACGCGCAAGAAGCCCAACAACATCAAGCTGTACGTGCGCCGCGTTTTCATCATGGACAACTGCGAGGAGCTGATTCCCGAGTACCTGAGCTTCGTCAAGGGCGTCGTTGACTCGGAGGACCTGCCCCTGAACATCTCCCGTGAGACCCTGCAGCAGAACAAGATCCTCAAGGTCATCCGCAAGAACCTGGTCAAGAAGTGCCTGGAGATGTTCGCGGAGATCGCCGAGAACAAGGAGGACTACAAGAAGTTCTACGAGGCCTTCTCCAAGAACCTCAAGCTGGGCGTCCACGAGGACAGCCAGAACCGGCCCAAGCTGGCGGAGCTGCTGCGCTGGCCATCCACCAAGTCGGGCGACGAGATGACCAGCCTCAAGGACTACGTGACCCGCATGAAGGAGGGCCAGAGCGTCATCTACTACATCACCGGCGAGTCGCGCGCGGCAGTCGAGAATTCTCCCTTCCTGGAGAAGCTCAAGAAGCGCGGCCTGGAGGTCCTCTTCATGACCGACCCCATCGATGAGTACGCGGTCCAGCAGCTCAAGGAGTACGACGGCAAGAAGCTGGTCAGCGCCACCAAGGAGGGCCTGAAGCTGGAGGAGACGGAGGAGGAGAAGAAGAAGAAGGAGGAGGTCAAGGCCCAGTTCGAGGGCCTGTGCAAGCTGATGAAGGACATCCTGGGCGAGAAGGTGGAGAAGGTGGTGGTCTCGGACCGCATTGTCGATTCGCCCTGCTGCCTGGTCACCGGCGAGTACGGCTGGAGCGCCAACATGGAGCGCATCATGAAGGCGCAGGCGCTGCGTGACAGCTCGTCCGCCATGTACATGTCCTCGCGCAAGATGATGGAGATCAACCCGGACAACGCCATCATCGGCGAGCTGCGCAAGCGTGCGGATGCAGACAAGAGTGACAAGACCGTCAAGGACTTGGTGCACCTGCTCTTCGAGACCGCGCTGCTGACCTCTGGCTTCACCCTGGACGAGCCTATCACGTTCGGCAACCGCATCCACCGCATGATCAAGCTGGGCCTCAGCATTGACGAGGATGTGGTGGAGGGTGCCGAGGAGGAACTTCCACCTCTCCAGGAGGGGGCAGATGAGGGCAGCCGCATGGAGGAGGTCGACTAAATTCCATTGGGATGGGAATCTTCCAAGTGGACTAGCACGGGAATAGAGGCTCAAGTGGGCTAGCGTGGCCGCGTTATAAATATAGTCAAGTATGGGATCATGACCTTTTGTACGAAATTGTATGGTGGCAAACGCGTGGCCCTTGATTGTCAAAGTCTTGTAATGATGGAGATAGCTAGCTAGCCTGGGTGGTTGGATAGATCAATGGGCCTGAGTGGGTGGGGTTTATCAACCCACATCAGTTTGTGGCGGTGCAGCGACTTGTACATATATGCGCCACTGGGTGCTTGTCTAGTTAGCAAACTTAATAATGAGGCACTCTTTTTAACTCCGCATACAACCTGTGAGGCACCTTGCGTGCGCAGCTGCCCTTCAGTTGCATGTATAATTTATAATTTATTTGAAGTCATATTTTACATATGCGTAGTAATTTGTACAATTTCCATGCAGGATGCTCATGCCATTTATTAATTAATTTACGTACGTAACTGCGTTACACGTGATCAAGCGCATGCATGCATATATAATAAGTACTCAGGGAATTTAATATGGGATGGGGTCATGGATGGTGGAGCTCTCTAGTTCCTAGCTCATGTGATGCTGTCTGCATTCATTAAGATTTGGCATTAATTATAACTCGTTCCATGCATGCATGTGCAATGTAACTGCATGCATAGTTCATTCCATGCATGTTTCCCTTATTCTTAGGCACAGGCGCCTAGCTGGGCCTAGCTGGGCACCTGGCCCTCACAGATCAGGTAGACACATCAGATAGACTAGCTGGCACCAAGCCCGCCCAGCCCGGACGTTTTGTCCTCACCTGGTGCGCCCCATGGGCCGCGCGCGGCAGGGCCGCCACCCGTGGACTTTCCGTGACAGGCTAGACATGGACATGTGCTGCCCTAGACGCGATGGGCTCACCCCCGGGCAGCCTCCTGGTTTGTCTGTAATATATAGAGGCAGATGGTTCGATGGCTAGCAGTGATGAAGGAGACCTGACCCTGAAGTCTGTAGGGGCTCCGCATGTGACCCAGTTTGCCATTCAGAGCGATTCGGGCCGTGGTGCCGGCCCACAAAATTAGGTGTAACTTTAGTAGGAACAAGATAGCTCGCATCATCCATTCCATCCCATGTTTATCTCCCACTGAGGACTTATGCTCTGACGTACGTGACGCAGTCATTGTATACATGAATTAATGCATACAATGAGTTCCAAGCCTATCTGTACGTAAGTTAGTAAGTAAGTGAGTGAACATGCCCTGAAGGCATGCCACGGAGTACCCGATGAGGTACTTTTCTACGCGGATACTTCATTCGCGAAGGAAAGTGGCGCGACTCACTTGCCCACGTCTGGAGTCGCAGATAGCAACTCGGCGTCATCCCGACTATCCGAGACGACTGTACACTCGGCCATGATGACGGGTGTGGCCGGGCCGTAGTAGACCTGTTGCATGCTAACCCCCGATAGCCCGCCAGGAGAATACAGAGGCTTCTCCCGGAGCCTTGCTGAAGGTGTTTAGGGGCGTACCCAGGGTTCACCCCCGCCTATCTGTGGCCTCTGGACAGTTAATTACATAAAAGCACGTGGCTGCGTCACATGCATGGGCCATGCCAATACAAGTAGAGGAACCCCCAACCCTATCTATAGACAACGATCCATCGAGAAGGAGGGAGGGCACCCTAGCTTCTCTCACTGCCCCAAGTGGGCAGCAGGCCACAGAGCGCTCTCTCCGAATAATGCATGGTGCGTGGGCACAACGCACTGTGGGTGTAGCCGTGGTCAACCTGCCTACTTCGGCGCGATACTAGAATATCGTGTAGGTATCCCGGTCGTCCACAAGCTACGTACAACCCCAGTTCACGGCGCTACACACCGCGGCGCAGGCTTCGGAAACGCACGCTGCACTTGTCTCTCGCCACCAGGTGGAGGGCGCCACCAGGTGGAGGGCAAGTGCGGCGTGCTCATGAAGAAGCTTGAATTAAGCCATCACCGCCCACACCGAGGCCCTGGCCACACAGGTCCCAAAGATAGCGGAGCAGACGGCCACCATTGCATCCCAGCCACCCTGGCAGGATGCTGGTGACCTCCCGCCGCTCTCCTATGCGGACCTGCTGCGGTCAGCGACCACCTCAACCACCGACGCCATCGCCCCGAAGCTCCAGGAGCTGGAGGACCACCGCCAGGCCCAGCAGCGGGAGGTCACCGACCGCGCTCGCCGCGAGTGCACCGAGTGGTGCTGACTACTGCGTCATTTCCCCCACTGAAGCCAGGTGAGACGTCAACCTCCCTTGCCGACGAGCTCAAGGACCAGCTCCTTACCCTCATGCATGGGCCTGCATGGTATAGGTGAGGTAGTAGAACTGCGTGGGTGTCACTGCCTTCCCCACTCACGGGACAAGGCGGCTCCCCCACCAGTCCTGCTCACCTTCCCCTCGATCCCGTGAGGACAAGCAGCGGTTCCTCTAGCTCCCGTCGCAAGCGGTCGCACGACCTCACCTGGACGCTGGACGACGACCTGCATGACCCCCACTCAGCAGCAGCTGCCAGCGACGCGACCTATGGCCGGAATACCTCCGCCATAAGCATGCAGGACCCCCAGAAGCCCAAGGTGTACTGCATGGAGGGGCGGGGACCTGATGATCAACCACAAGATGTGGCCGCCCCCCGCGGGCTAGACTAGCTAATAGCCCTAGCTTGTATCCCTTGGTAGTCACTGCCGCTATGGCAGCCATGCTTAGAATGTTTGCCTAGCTGTGCCAACATACCTACTAGTCACGTGCATCGCTAACGCACGGTATACAACCAGCCATAGCCTTAGCTTAGTCCTTGTACAGCCATGCTACGTCCTGGCTATGACCAGATTCCTTGCCCACCGTCGCTCCTTGTTATGCCATGCTCACATGGGTCTTATTGCACCCACAGATTGCCGGATCGTAATAGCGTGTCCGTTCAGCTTTAGTGTGCCCGAGTGCAGCTGTGGCAAGCCTTCGGCATGAAGGAGTCTGGGGGTCTCTGCCCTTTCTCCTGTTGTGCACACACAGGGATTAAAAGCACTTCGGTGCTCCGTGACTCCCCAACGGGAGCACGAGTTTAATTAATTAATTTAATTAATTAATTATTTGCGTAGGTCCGTGCGTAGTACTCCTGCGCACTTAGGTCTAGTGGTGAGTCATCTTCTATAGATTCAGCAATATCGGACATATTGGCACGGCCTTCTCCGGTAAAGAGGTTTTTCGCAGTTGGGAGTGTTTCAAAACGTTATAAGTGAGATGTCTTCGGATCAGGAGCCCTCACACAGCCGCAAAATCATGCCAAAGGCCGGTCCTATGTTAGATGGCCTTGCTGGTATAGCTTCTAGGCTTTCTTACTTTCTGTGTTCCACGGAATCTCAAATTTGGGCAGCTAGCGTTTTCATATGTTTGTACGTTGCTTTCTGACGACAATGTGGGTGTAATACAACAAGAAGTAGGCTGACGCAAGCTGTAAAGGTGAGGTGCGGTTAAAATATTGGCTAAGGCGCAAGAAAGTGGCAACTGCGTTGAGCCATGGCGAATCGAATTCCATCACATACATGCCGATATAAACGGCGAGCTAAGAATCTATTGTAGACTATAATGCTGAGCGAATGTCATTCCAAGACGTGTGATAATGCATGCCTAACTTATATATCCCATATCAACTGCCCCCACTTAGACAACTAGCAATTGAATGCTCATATCCCGGGGGATCGAGCCCGGGGGGGGCTTCCACGGTTTGTTGTTGACATAATAAAGGTCCCCGCCCCGCCAGTAAGTACTTGCGTGTCATGCGCATGGGCATGCTACAGAGTACTATATGAGCTAATCTCATTAATTAGAAAGCTAATTACACGATGGATATATCGTCTGTATCATGCCCTGCCAGTACACATGGGGCTTCTCGGGGCTGCATGGTCTTGTGGCGCGGATGTAGCAGGGCCGAGCAGCTGACATCGCTGAACACCACGCTCAACAAGGTCGAGGCCCGGGTCTCCAACGTGGAAACCAAGGTCGTCCACAAGCTACAACCCCAGTTCACGGCGCTACACACCACGGCGCAGGCTTCGGAAACGCATGCTGCACTTGTCTCTCGCCTTAACCAGGTGGAGGGCAAGTGTGGCGTGCTCCTGAAGAAGCTTGAGGCCATCACCGCCCACACCGAGGCCCTGGCCACACAGGTCCCAAAGATAGCGGAGCAGACGGCCACCATTGCATCCCAGCCACCCCGGCAGGATGCTGGCGACCTCCCGCCGCTCTCCTACGCGGACCTGCTGCGGTCAGCGACCGCCTCCACCACCGACGCCATCGCCACAAAGCTCCAGGAGCTGGAGGACCACCGCCAGGCCCAGCAACGGGAGGTCACCGACCGCGCTCGCCGCGAGTGCCGAGTGGTGCTACGTCGCTTCCCCCAGAAGCCAGGTGAGACGTCAACCTCTCTTGCTGACGAGCTCAAGAACCAGCTTCTTACCCTCATGGGCCTGGTAGGTGAGGTAGAACTGCGCGGGTGCCACCGCCTTCCCCACTCACGGGACAAGGCGGCCCCCCCACCAGTCCTACTCACCTTCCCCTCCCCTGAGGATAAGCAGCGGTTCCTCTCTCGTCGCAAGCGGTTGCACGACCTCACCTGGACGCTGGATGACGACCTCACCCCCGCTCAGCAACAGCAGCGACGCGACCTGTGGCCGGAATACCTCCGCCATAAGCAGGACCCCCAGAAGCCCAAGGTGTACTGGAGGGGCGGGGACCTGATGATCAACAACAAGATGTGGACGCCCCCAGCGGGCTAGAATAGCAATAGCCCTAGCTTGTCACAATTGGCGTCACTGCCGCTAAGGCAGCCATGCCTAGAATGTTGCCTAGCTGTGCCAACACACCTAGTCACGTGCCGCCAACGCACGGTACACAACCAGCCATAGCCTTAGCCTAGTCCCAGTACAGCCATGCTACGCCCTGGCTATGCTCAGATTACTTGCCCACGCTCCTCGCTATGATATGCTCACATGGGTCTTATTGCACCCACAGTTTGCCGGATCGTTAGCCTGTCCTTTTAGCTAGCCGCGCCCGATTGCAGCTGTGGCATGCCTTTGGCATGAAGGAGACTGGGGGTCTCTGCCCTTTCTCCTGCAGTGCACACACAGGGATTAAAAGCACTTCGGTGCTCCGTGACTCCCCATGACGGGAGCACGAGTTTAATTAATTAATTAATTAATGTAGCAGGGCCGGCCACTAGCTGATCGCGTCGCTGGCCATGCACTGTCCAGACCATGGTGCAGCTCTGTATACTGCATCCGCTATGCTTTTACTATGTCAAATTTTTATTGCACCCGCAGAAGTTGCTAGATGCTTCCAGTTAGCAGTTTAATTGAACCTGTGGCCTGCCGGCTGCCTTTCAAGGCAACCAGAGAAGAGGGGGGGGGCTACCATGCCCCCTTCTTGCTGTGCATATTCTTGCTGTGCATAGAACTTTGTCTATATAATGGTGCTCACCACTAGACACTCCCGGCCAGTTAGGCTCCAAACACACGCCCTGATCAAGCTGAAGTTGTTTCCGGCCCCACCGTCTAGGTCATCTAGTCGCTCTACACGTAAGCCAGCCATAATTTCAAGGCACACATAATTTCAAGGCTACACATTTCCATCACCATTCATATTCATCGATCATCCTGAACGACTCGAACACGCGGAGAAGATAACGGCAGGCTCGCGCTACCATGGTTCGGATTCTCCCGATTTCTGGCCTGCGCTGGTTGTCTCCTTGATATAATAACAGACCGGCCGGATGAAAGACCTACCTACTCAAAAGTTGGTATCCGTGACTCTCCCAACGAAAGCGCATGAATGACTTGAATAAAAATGAATGCATGCAATGAATTTCTTGTCTGTATATCTCCTAATTTCGATCTATGGTTTGCACATTAGTAATGAGGACTTGTACGCTGATTTGCCCTATGTTTCCCATATTCTTAGGCACAGGCGCCTCACTAGCCGGGCACCTGGCCCGCTCGCAGAGATCAGGTAGACACATCAGATAGACTAGCTGGCACCAAGCCCGCCCAGCCTGGGCGATATGTCCTCACCTGGCGTGCCCCAGGCCGCGCGCGGCAGGCCCCCCACCCGTGGACTCTTCGTGATAGACTCGGCATGGACATGTGCTACCCTAGGCGTGACGGGCTCAACACCCGGGCAGCCTCCTGGTTTATGTGTAATATGGAGGCAGATGGTACGCAAGGATAGATGGCAAGTAGTGATGAAGGAACCCACCCACAAGTCTGTGGGGGCTCCGCGTGTGACCGCGTATGGCATTCATATAGCGATTCGGGCCGCGGTGCCCACACGGCCCTGTAACTAGGACCTAGCTAGATAGCTTACACCATCCATTCCATCCGGATGGGCCCATGTTCCCCTCCCACTGCATGAGGACTTATATGCTCACGTGACGCAGTCGATCACGTGTCTATTAATTACTTAATTAATTAATGGAGGCAGATGGTACACAAGGATAGATGGCAAGTAGTGATTAATTAAGTAATTAATAGACACGTGACTGCGTCACGTGAGCATAAGTCCTCAGTGGGAGGGGAGCATGGGATGGAATGGATGGTGTAAGCTATCTAGGTCCTAGTTACAGGGGTGTGGGCACCGCGGCCCGAATCGCTATGAATGCCATACTTGGTCACACGCGGAGCCCCCACAGGCTTGGGGGTGGTCTCCTTCATCACTACTTGCCATCTATCCTTGCGCACCATCTGCCTCCATATTACAGACAAACCAGGAGGCTGCCCGGGTGTGAGCCCGTCACGCCTAGGGCAGCACATGTCCATGCCGAGTCTATCACGAAAAGTCCACGGGTGGCGGCCCTGCCGCGCGCGGCCTGGGGCACGCCAGGTGAGGACATATCGCCCAAGCTGGGCGGGCTTGGTGCCAGCTAGTCTATCTGATGTATCGACCTGATCTGTGCGGGCCAGGTGCCCGGCTAGGCCCAGGCGCCTGTGCCTAATAATGTGGGAAACATAGGGCAAATCAGCGTACAAATCCTCATTACTAATGTGCAAACCAAAGGGGATGTTAAGGGCCTTGCGCAGCATCTTGGTGACGGCGCCGTCGAGTCGTTGCTCCAGCTCCTGTGTCAGTGTCCAGGTCTCGGCGCCGTAGGTCAGGATCGTCAGAATGACGACCTTGAAGAGGTCACGCTTGACGATCCGGGGTAGGGCAGGGTTGCTCCACCAGCGGCGGTGGTCATGGAGGTGCGCCCGGCCACGCCATGCCGATTCGTGTCGTAATGTCGTCCTCGCAGTCAGGAAGCCAACTAGAAGCGGCCTGACTAGGAGGGTAGTTGACCTCAGTGTCGTCTAAGAGGCGGAGTGTGGGTGGGGGCCCTGCCATGCCGAGGGCCAGGTCCTAGCTCCGTTTTGGGGCTGATTTCTAGACCAACCGCCCGAGCCTCGAGCGCCAGGCAGTCCAGCCAAAGTTGGGCAGACTCCGGCTTCTCGATGAGCGTGATGTCGTCGGCATAAATGAGGTCAGCTAGTAAATTCTGCTTGTTAGTCGGCCCCCCTTCTCCAAGCTCGTTCGTGATCGCTAGGCCAGGGGCACGGCCTGCAATGCTAGCAAAGCGAGCAAGTGCCTGGCTCATAACATAATCCACTACAATAATAAACAGGTACGGCGACAGGACGCAACCCTGCCAGACGCCGGTCTGCAGTGGGCATGCATGGCGGGGTAATGCCGTGTTTGAGTGCGCACCGAAGTGGTCGACCCCTCATACAGCGTGCGGATGACGGTAATCAGGGGAGTGGGGATGCGAGCGCGAGCAAGTCCTGACAGCCCATAGAGTGTCCCAGCCAGAGGACAGAATCAAAAGCCTTGATGAAGTCGACGAAGATCAGGATGGCGGGAAACTCACCAGGTTGCAGGAGAGCGATTTCCTCGAAGAGGCGACGCGCGACGAAGATGGCTATGACGGTGTTGCGCCCAGGACGGAAGCCCACTTGACTTTCCCCAAGGTGACAGTCGAGAGCAGAACGAAGGCGGTTGAGGATCATGCGCACGAACAACTTGAGTGCGGCGCTCTGGATGCAGACTCCTCGGTAGTTGGCGGGGTCGTCAGGGGATCCTTTGTTTTTGTACAGCATAATACGGTAGCTGTGCTGCCACTCAGGAATCGGCGGCGCGTCGGCAAGCAGGATCCGGTTGCAGACGTCAAGCAGGAACCCCGTGAGCGCCGTCAACTTAATCACCGGGGCTAGCTGGGAGCTGGTCAGGTCCAACGGTGGCGTAGAAGCGGAGTTGCTTGGCGGCGGTGCTCAGCTCGAGCTCGGTGAACGGCGGTAGCTCGTTGGGGTCGGCCAGGGGTTCCGTCAGGGCTGGGTACGTGTAGTCCTGCTCAGCGGCGGGCGGCGTGGGCGGCGCAGGGACGTCTGTAGGCGCTACTGCCAGGCGCGGCCGCCAGAGGGCCAAGCGGCGGAGGCGGCGGGGGGGCGCCGAGCAGCCGGGACTGGGAGGAATACCACTGGTCGAGCTGCTGCTGCGGTGCATGAGCCAGAGAGCGTCCGCGGCGCCGGCTGCGCGCCGCCGGCGGGCCGTTGGGCGTGACGCAGGCGGGTCCAGGCGTACTTGCCGTGCTGGTCCTTATTAATTAAATAACATCTCCTAATACTGACTTGCATATGGCAGTGAGGCACGCATATAGACTGTGACTGCGGCCCCAGCAGGAGCACGAGTTTAATTGATTAAGTTATTAATGAATATAGATCGAATTCTAGCTAGTGTGCACTAGCTAGCGCTTGCAAATTGTCTGCATGAGATTGAGAATGTAATGCCAGGGTACTACTGTAAACATTAAATCAGTTAATTAACTATGTGCAACATGCCCGTGCTACTAAATACATTTTGAGAAGTTCGTGCATCATATGTGCACTTGAGGCCAATCTAATCGTTCCGTGTGCACTCAATTTGCACTACATGCCAGTAACCTCATTCTACAAATGTACATAATCCAGGATTAATTAATTAATTGATTAATTAATAGACACGTGACTGCGTCACGTGAGCATAAGTCCTCAGTGGGAGGGGAACATGGGATGGAATGGATGGTATAAGCTATCTAGGTCCTAGTTACAGGGGTGTGGGCACCGCGGCCCGAATCGCTATGAATGCCATACTTGGTCACACGCGGAGCCCCCACAGGCTTGGGGGTGGTCTCCTTCATCACTACTTGCCATCTATCCTTGCGCACCATCTGCCTCCATATTACAGACAAACCAGGAGGCTGCCCGGGTGTGAGCCCGTCACGTCTAGTGTAGCACATGTCCATGCCGAGTCTATCACGAAAAGTCCACGGGTGGCGGCCCTGCCGCGCGCGGCCGGGGGCACGCCAGGTGAGGACATATCGCCCAAGCTGGGCGGGCTTGGTGCCAGCTAGTCTATCTGATGTATCTACCTGATCTGTGCGGGCCAGGTGCCCGGCTAGGCCCAGGCGCCTGTGCCTAATAATGTGGGAAACATAGGGCAAATCAGCGTACAAATCCAACCCAGGATCTTCTTGCATTAAATCATGCACTTGATGCTTTTCATTCAGCAACGTTCGTTTGGCTGCACCATTATGATGGTTGCCTTTCTAATTTATAAAGTACATGCACTTGCCAACAGCTTTCTAATTAACCTATAATAGCTACATGCAAAAGGACTGACTCAAAGTTTACTCCACACAGTCTTCCAGTTTAATTAGTGTACAGGGGGAAACTTGAAAGGCTGCCCCCCCCAAAGCATCCAGTCCATGGCTCTGGGCACGGTGAATTCGTCAAGAAACAGTTACTGCACTGACTAAGATAACCTGTAGTCACTTAAATAAAGGCAGCGGCTTGGACGGCTGGGCCAGCAACCTACTTCTTGGCTTGGATTTCTTCTTATCGGAGGGCCGACGGAAGGCGATGGCGGGATCGAACGTCCCCGACGGCTTCGGAAGCACCTTCATGCACTCATCGGTGGATCGTTGCGGCGGCGGTGACAGCGCTCGCTCCAACTTCTCATGGATGTCCTCATAACTCTGGCTTAGGGGCCCCGCCAGCGAGTTGGCCAAGCTGGCCGCCTCTTGCCTAGCCTCTTCTGCCAGCACCTGGTTCAGATGCATGGTGCCCAGGGATGACCCCTGCGTTCACGGGCCATACAGCAAGGACACAGGCCGCGTGATTTCCATCCAAGTTGGTTTTTCTGGGTGGGACATCGTGGCGAAAAAATAGGCAGTTCGGCCAAGGTAGCAGACACGTTTGGAGGTGGATGGCTACACTTACAACCCCGTGTGATGCCCAATGGCCCTTCGATCAACAGTGGGTCCCTTACATGGACGCGACGGGGTATGCTGCGAGCACCAAGGTGTTCCCTGTGCTTGCCAACGAGAAGGTACCTGGTGTTACGGCCCTAGATCTTGTTCGGCTGTCCGACAGACCTTGGATTCTACCACGTCAGACATGGCTTGCTTTGTGACGCTGCATCTGCAAAATTGCCAGTGCAAGTGTACATTGGCATGGCAATCCTACATTGCACTGCCTTGCTTTCCACGTTGACACAACTAGAGAGGCACACCCTGTATGGACCCAATGTAAGGCACGGGCCCTCACCCCCCTCCCCACCCCCAACCAAGGCATGCACACATTCAGCAGCATTCCTTCTCTACATAACAGCATTATAGCATTCATACCGCTTCCATGACCGACTGATGTACCCTCATTGCTGGAGGCAGATGCGATTTCATCATCGCTTGGCCCCCCAGCTGCTGCCAGAATCACGTAGCGGCATCGACCCAAGGTCATCGGAAAGTCGCCCAACCACTGCAGGATTCAAAACCCCATGCCCTTGTGAACAATAACAATTGCAAATGGACATCAAACCCAAAACCCTAACCCCAACTTTGTGGCAATAAACTAAACAATAACTGCTCCATGTCATACAGCGATCGCACCCCGCCATGACAGAAACCCTAAACTAGATAACTAGATAAGACCCTCAACTAACAAAACCCTAAAACCTAAATCCTAAGGCTAAGCCCTACTCACTAAGAACGATACGGCCCTCAACCTTACGCCCGATACCTACCCCTAACCATCCATGCCCACCCCCAGCACACACCATCCTCTCACTCCCCCCCCCCCCCCCCCCGGCCTTGTCCATGGTCCTAGACCCTGCCCTCCCTACCCTCCAACCCTCCCACCTGCACCCTCAACGCCCCGACCAGCCACGCACCTTAACCTTGTTGTATCCACCCTTGGCCTTGTCCACGTCCGTGTACGGCGACAGACGCGTCATGCTGCCATAACTACTGGGGCCCGTCGTCGGTCGCCCCCCCCCATCGGCGCCATCCCTCCCGCTACCGCCATCCTGCCTGCTTGATCCATTCCCGGCCAGCACCCCTCTTGGCAGCGTGCCCCCTAGCGCCCCCTGCTGTTGCTGCGAGTCTGCGATGTGCCGGGGCTGCGTCAGCAGGTCCACGGGCACCTCGACGTGGAACCTGGGGGCGGCTGCCAGCATGCGCGAGGACTCCTGCCGCCGCGTCATCTCCTCCTGAGGACCCAGGAGACGCCCAGGGACCCGGGGTTGCCGTTGCGGGTGGGGAGCGTGGGTGCGTGGTGATAGGTGTCAGTATTGGGATGGTGGTGGGGCCCTCAACGAGCGCAACCCTCGTTTTTGGTTTGGGGCGGCGTGAGAGGACGGGGGCGCGTGGGAACGGCCATTGCTAAGAGTGGAAGAGATCATGGATTCGCATAATGAGCTGCGATGATGGCCGTTGACCCTTGGAGTGCACTAGCATGAGTTGACAGGGGGGGCTGGCAACAAGCCGCTGTATGCCCTCTTTGAGTACAACTGCTAGCATCCCCTCCTGCAACTCCTAGCAGCACCCTAGGAGATGCCCTAGGAGATGGTGCCTAGGAGTTCTATAAGAACGGGGGATGCCAGTGTTAACAGTAAAGGCCATGATCACAGGAAAGGCATGATCACAGTAAAGGCCTGATCACGTTAGCAGTAAAGGCCATGATCACAGTAAAGGCCATGATTACGGTAGCAGTACAGGCCATGATTAGAAGGACCAGCTGCCCCATCGCAGCAGGTAAAAGGAAACTGACGGTTGCCCGCGCATCTCCAAGCGATTGCAAAGAAAAGCCAGCCAGCGCCAGCATGCGGATATCCAAACTAGGAGGATTGACTAGAAGCTTCGCATGCTACCCCAGTCTATCCTCGTGGGGTAGGGTTGCGAAGCTCTAGGATCACCTTTGGTTCCAGAACACACAGGAGGGTTGACCACGTTTGTTTCCAGAACTCACAGGAGGGTTGATCACGTTTGTTTCTAGAACACACCTCCAGGCGGGACCGATGGATAGACCAGCGGGTCATCGCGTTCTTCACATCGTGCTGCCACTTGGCGTCGCGCTGCTCCACCTCCTGCCACGACGCCCGCAGACGCTCCAGCTTGCCTTCTTCTTGCCTCGCCAGGCGTTGCAGCAGCGACAGCGGCTTGCCTCTGGAGTTGGCAGGCTCGCGGTCAGCTGGCAAGGGGGTGGGTGGGTGGGGGAGGCGCAGTCCATGGCAAGCCAGCAGGTCAGGCATTTGGAAGCAAAGGCACCAGCAGGTTAGGCAAGACACCAGACACAGGCCAACGGTCAGCTAAGGAATAAACAAGGAGCGTGGATGGGTCAGGTGTCAGTAGTTGGTCACAAGGTCCTTGCCAGCAAGGTTGGTGGTCGAGGGCATGGACCTGACACAGGCGAGGTCAGACTGCACTGCTAGATGGGATGCTACTGGGGAGACATCGCCCCTGCATGCTAGGAAACACCCTGCATACGGCGGCTGTGCATACGACAGCTGGCATCATGCATATGGCTAGCTAGTTTTCAAGGTGAAAAAAAATATGTCACATGCTGTCCGTCAGAAGGCCGCGGAGCGCCAGTGTTTCATGAGCTGTTAAGCCTCCTTTGCCGTCTCACCTAGGGCCCTTTAACGACATCCATTAGGAGCCTATCTAGCGCACGTATGTGGCCAGGTTCCCATACGTTATCCTGACCATCACTAGGAGCCTATCTAGCGCACATTTATGGCCAGGTTCCCATATGTTATCCTGGCCATTTCCACAAACGGTCATTACTGGTTAACATATATGGAATACGTATGCCAGCAGCACGCCCGGTTCCCCCCCCGGCCGCGCAAACTTCCTGCCCTATGTTTAGCACAGCTACACGTTCCATGCTTCGCACGGCAGCAGAGGCAACCCACCGGCTCCCCCCTGCGGCAGAGGCGGGCAGGTAACCAAGCTCTGTGTCCTATGCTAAGGTGTAACTACTACGGCAGCACATGAAGCAGCAGCGTTACCCACAAGCTCCCCCCCCCCCCGGCCGTGCAATCTTCACTTTTGATGTCGTTTTTTGAATGTGCACAGCTGCACGTTCCATGGTTAGCACAGCTGCAAAAGCAACCCACCAGCTCCCCCCCTCGTCCGCAGAGTCTCCCACACGCCGGCCTCCAACGCCTCGTCCCCCAATAGATCCATCGCGGTGTGGCACCGGGGGGGAAGCATGTCCGGGTACACCAGCTCCGATGCCTCCGCCCCCTGTGTGGGAACACCCACGGCCCAGGGGGCGGACGCCAGTGCCGTGGCGCCTCCGTCGTCCTCTCGGTCGCTTGGTTCGTCTACGTCATCCTCAGCGGCCGATTGCGCATCCCCTCTCGTCGCTCTCAATCCATCCCCGGCTGCCCTTGAGACGCTGGATTCCCCTTGCCCCCTCCCATTTCTCGAGTCCCTCGCACCCCATGCATTCCTCGCATCGCCCCTCGCGTCGTCTGACGATAATCCCACGGCTGCATCGGCCTTGATCGTTGCGGACACGGCCAAGTTCTTCGTGGAGGAACCCGATGGATCACTGCGGCCGATCGATCTCGCGGGGAACCGCTTCACGGGGGATAGAGACGAGTCCAGGGGGTTGCTCATTGGAGGGCTGGATGACCCTTCCAGTTCTCCCGGCAAGGGGAAGGAGGGGTATCGAGGAATGCAGCCCATGCTGAGGGATTCGGACAGGCCGTCGCCGCGGGCGTCAAAGGATTGCCGGGTCAGGCGCGGCGGCTTGATGGGCGGGTCAGCATCGCTGAAGACGTTTGCGAAGTTGGCACGAGAGCCGAGCGTGGCGAGCGACTGGGCGGGGGAGGGAGAGGTCAAAGGTGGGGGGAAGGGGGGCGTAAAGGGGAAGTGAGGGGGAGGGAAGGGCGTGGGTGAGGGGGAGGGAAGGGGTGGGTGAAGTGGTGGTCAAATGTATCAGTGACGGGGTGGTCACAAAGGGTGGGTGAGGGAGAGGTTAAGCGGTTGGAGCAGGAAGGCAGGAAAAAGACGAAAGCGGGGCGGAGGAGAGGAGGAGAAAAGAGGGGTGGGGGCAAGGAAAGGTTAAACGTAACCAAAAGGAAGGGAGAGGGGGAGGGGGGACGAGGCCGGGGGGGGGGAGGAGGGGGGGAACAAGAGGGATTAAGGTCTTCAAGGTTTTACGTGTAGGGCATAAAGAAAAGGTCAAGTTAGAGCTTGAATGCATGCACAAGGGCCTTGCACAGAGCCAATTACCTGATTAGCACTAACCGATCGTCCGTAAACCCGATCTGTTAGTATTAATTATAGATGCACAACAAGAAGGGGTCCCCGTCATGCCCCAGTGGAAAGGGTTGGCTGGGGGTTGGAAAGGAAAGGGCGTGGGGGGGCTGTTGGGAATATAGGGGAGGCATGGCGAGGACTGGGGCAGTCTGGAAGAAGAATATTGTAGAGGAAGGGAAGTTCTCTCTGTGTCGACATGGGGAGGCATTAAGAATGCCCGTGGGGGGTAAGCAGGTGAAGATAAGCAGGGCAGTTGGGAAGGAGAGAGCATTGCCACGAGTGGAGCCCGACAATTGTGGCGAGGAGCGTTCATGTTGATCCTTATGGGAATGCCAGCAGTGCCAGACCCAGTGGCAGTAGCGCGTCCATCTATTAGTTAATCGACACATATCAGCCAGTTCACTGTGCACACAGCCGCCTAGTCCACCGAGCGTCCAGGAAACCCTGTAAAAATGATCTGCGACAAGCCTATCACCATCCCACAACGCACTACTTTTGTTACAGTAATGGCAGTTATCATCCCATTGCGTTATCACATATACGATGGGATGATAATTGTTAACATGTTGCGTGGTATGATGCTATGGGATGGAATAGGATGGTGGGATGATAATTGTTATCATATTACGTGGTATGATGCTATGGGATGGAATAGGATGGTGAGTAGCCAGCAGGAGTAAAGTTGCTACCCCCGCGGTGATGGTCTCCTCACGAGAAGAATGGTGTCGCCCTGTAAGGAATAGTGCGGCCGTGTGCGTGAAAGGTGGTGTGGCCCTGTGCTTGGAGAATGGTGCGGCCGCCTACGTGGCGGTGTATAGCCACTGACCTTCCTGTTTAATAGCCACCTATTTGATGGTGTACAGGCCTCACATCTTGATGTTGATAGCCATCTAGTCGATCGTTTACAGCCACATACACCTTGATGGTCGATAGCCATCTACTCGATGTTTTCTAACAATACCTTGATCAATGGGCGGGATGATGGGCTGGTGGCCTGCGTCGATCCCCGCTCGCCGCCAATTCCGTCAATGGATAGTTCCTGGGAGATGTCTACCTGCAGGAGGGTGACAGGAGCCAGCACACACACAATGAATGTGGCAGTGCACGCAACGGCCACATAGCGCCAGGGCGCAGGACCAACCAAAGTGCTTAGTCCAGGTCAACAATGTCACATTATATCTACGTGCACGTGTCCAGCTTGCACAAATGAGATGACCGGTGCAGTTCTTGAGTACGGACCACATACGAGGACCGCACCACGCCACCGCCTTCTCCACCGCACCAAGTCCACCGACGTCCCATCACATCTACCCCACCTTGTGCCTGAACTCAATCGCCCCTGCTCCTCCTCGCACGCGTATACCAGCTCTGAGCACAACCGTTTGGCTTCGGAGCCAATCAGGGATGTCACCTTCCATTTGTGGCAGCATGGTGAGCTGCATCGAAACCCATACACATACCCGTAGAGATATTCCCCCTTACTCTCATACATGCCCTCACGCTACTCCTGTTCTGACTCACTCACTCCAGTCTAATCTCACTATATTTCTCATTATATTTCTCAACTATCAGCTTTTTCGCCCCCGCCTCTTCCCCGAGGACACAACTCCTGACCTCGTTCGCGCTGGGCTGGATGTTGGTGTTCGTCTATGCCGCCCCCCCCCAACACCTTCAGGAACTCACACCGAGTCAGTTAACTGCCTGCGTGATGTTGCTCTCCCCCCCCTGTTGCTCTTCTCAAAAATCACGCAGGGCAGGTTGTTAGAGTTTGAATTCTCCCACTCCCCACACCTCCCCACACTCATGGACCATCCAGGTTGCAAGTGGAATTCCCGTTGGCCCCCCGAACTATAGTAGTATCATAATTTCTGGCGTGCGCTGGCTGTCTGATTGATATGATAATCTTGCCCACGGGCCCTCACGTTCGGCCGGTTGCTGGTGTACCACGCGTGCAGCTCGTCCATGCGCGCCGCCATCACGGGGCCCGTGCCGCCACGCACAACCTGGCCAGGGGCACCCAAGGTAGTGAGCCGGGGCGGTCGATGGCATGGGCGTGGCACCGGATGGTACTTGTTTACATTTGTTTTATGAGCATTGAATCATAGTCTAAGTACTTTGACTAGTGCTTCCATCGCGGCCAGGGAAAACAGGGTCTCACACATCCACACAACTGCCGAAGAGGGCAGTCCACGAGACAGTGGTTCATGAGAGGGCCTCATCAGGTAATGAAACGGCCCAAACAAATCATCGTATGGCCTATGTGACTCACACTAGGGCCTAAACAAATCACACTACGGCCTCAGCCATTCATAGCCGGGAGTAAAAGAAACCATAGTAGGGCCTAAACAAAACAAAACCATTGATGTAGTTACTCACAACACCAAAGTACGCTGCTTCAACAAGGAACGTGGCATTGCTGTTTCAGCAGGGCTTGTTGTTTCAACGAGACCACAAGGGAAGCACCCTGGCGACCTTTGCAAGCTTGCGCCGATTACCACAAAGTGGGTGGTTGTGGGATGGGGCCACCTACCCTTCCCGCATCGGCATCCACCATCTTGTGGTCGCTTTCAGACGACGAAATGTCAACAACGTGAACAATGGCTCAGTGGCCATCATAAGAAACGATGGCAATGTCATGGCACGGGTACGTGATCAATACAGTAATGCGACTGCTACAATGAATAATAATAGTAAACATTAACCATGCAAAACAAGAGTAGTAACAGTAATCATGCATCTATCTCCCTCATGCTTACGTTCTCCAGCAGCGTCTGCAGCGCCGAGTAAAACGCGCGCTCCTTGGGGATGCGGGTCGGCTGGCAGGGGAGAGCCGCACATGACCAGGGGAGGAGGCACGCAGGCGCAGGGAGGAGGAGGCACGCGGGGAAGTGGGTACCCTTTGGGGACGGGATGGGACTTAAACCATGCCAGGCCACCACACAGGGAAGTGGGTGTCCGTGAGAGGGATGGGTCTTAAACCGTACAAGCCCATCACGCAAGGAACTATATTTAGCGTGCACAAGGAACCATATTTAGCTTACGCGATGGGGAAGGAAGCCCATTCCAACCATTAAGGCAACGCGTACGTGTCATTTCTGACAATCCCGTGGTCTAGTCTAGGACACGCCTTGGCACGCACGCGCCAGGGACATGTCAAACGGGGAAACAAGAAAATGTCACCCCAGCATGCACGCCTCAGACATCGGTGTTCCGACCACGGCACCCCCAGCATTATCACAAGCCACCCCCCTTGCGAAGCCTTGACAGCTCGCATGTGGCAGGGCCCCGGCCGAACGATCGGCACAGTGTGGCCCGGGCCATGGGCGCCACGATCAACGCCCACGTGGGCTACCACAATCGCAACGCAGACTTCCTACCCACGGAACGGGATCGGACAAGAAAAAAATACCCATAGACAGGTGGCCCAAAATGATGGTGATGCCCCCCGCCCACCCCCCCACCCCCGACAACCCCCCCCGCCTGGAGCCCCAGATGAAAACATCAGTGTCACCAGCCTCCCGCCTCAGACTCCCCATGGGAAGCAGAAGGCATGGGCATACACAATGCACCGCCCATACCCACACAAAGGCTTGCGTGAACAGAACCCTCAATAAATCACGCCACAGAACCCTTGGAAATCATGCCACGACTATGAGGGCAACTCAAGAAACATTATTATTATTATTATTATTTTTTTTTAATGACTAAAATTTGTTGACCTAGTCACACTTTTATCCAGGAAACATCAGTCAAGAAATAAATAGAGATGTCTTTCAGCCCTTCATTTTTAGATGTCTCAAGGCAGAAAGAAGATGGAAGGGATGGCTGTTAGAAAAAAGCAAGCGATGCGCGTATAAGGAAACGGTGAGGAGGCAAAAGCGTACTTTTCCTCGCCACAATTTAAATCCACTCAGCTGATGCTCTGGCATTTTTTTTGCATGGTCATTTCCAGATTCGACAGGTTTGAAGGCAGTAAACTTTGGGCGGAGATCAGGGAGGGGGGGGGGGGGGGGGGAGGATGGGCGAGGGGAGTTGTGGGGAGGGAAAAGCGCCCGCGCATTACTATTGCCAGAACCCATGGAACGGTATACGCAGCTTGGCCAATTAGCATGAAACCGCAGGCGTTGCATATCAGTCAGCCGCTCATTAGGGGTTGTCGCTATTTATAACTTATCTAAACCCGAGGCGGGGAATTCCTCCAGCCAGCATGGCAGCGATCACAATCCAACGGGGACGCGCCTTGCAGGCTAAGCGATAGCTCAATCCATTCTTGGCTAACATGGCAAAAGAAGGCTTTTTTATGCTGACCTGTGCTCTCCATCTTTCCACAGCACGCCGAAGTTCTCGGAATTTAGCATTTGCGTTGATCTCCTTGTCATCCCACAGGGATTTGACCTGGCTTGTAGCAAAGGCGGAGGGGCCGCTGTTCCTGCGATCTCCTTTAATAGAGCCGTTCAATCTCGCCGACATTGTGATGGTTGCTGCGCTGCTAGGCAAAAACCTGCCACCTCCAAAGAAAACCCGATTAGCACATTTCTTCACGGTTAGGCAAACCAGGCATTCGCCCGCGATGAAAGTGAGACCTAAACGATGATACAAGCAGCCAACGGCTGACGATCTGCCCCGTAAGTCAGCATTTTACGAGTTGCACCTCAGCCAGATAAATGACAAAACTCGACGTCGCACATGCCACGCAGCAACAAGCCTCTTCCTTGGGCGCGCACGGCTATCTATGTGGAACGTTCCTCCATACATCCGTTTTCACCCCTCCAAAATCCTAGAAACATCATCAATCAGCCATCAGCGATTCGCAATTATACCTTATATGTCGCTAAATAATAATAAATTAATGAATTCCTCCCTGTTAAATTGCACAGGACCGCCATCGCTTGACGCTTCCCAAAATGGCCGGCCGTTGTGAACACTGACATTATATATGCTAACTCGGTACTTAAATTTAATGAAAGAGTTCAGGGAATCCTCAACCCTGGTATCTGACAACAGCTGACAAATACGACAATGTGACTACCGGTACTGTAACATAGTGACAAGACAAGCTGGACTAACTTGAAGAATTCCGGGAGGCATGAGTCATGCTGAGGCAGGGCTGAGGCATCCGCTTTTGGATAAGCCAGGGATCAGGATCAGTACTCAGTACTGTATAAAAAGTGTATATCCCTACATGTAAAGACTGATTGAGATTGGAAATTAGGAATAGCCGAATAGGCCTGTCCACCTTAAGCTGTTTAGCACCTAACACCTTCCCCTGTTCCCCATGCATGGAGGTATGTAATCTGGTAAACCGGCCCGGTCAGTTTTATGATGTTGAAAAGCGGACCGTTTCATCCTTTCAGGCGCAAAGGGTTTGACTACTCTGCAGCATGATTTTCTGCTTAACTGGCTACAAGTAATTACTACATACGAACTATTGTACCAGGACATACGATGAACGTCGTGTACCCTTCCAGACATTGCGCCGTACTTGCCAGTGTTGAGAGCCACCGTATTCGTTTCGGAGCCAGCAATTCTCGCGATTCCGGCTAGCCATTATTCCCGCGCATCTCCCCCTTGCAACTCCCCGCCAGAGCGCCATGATTTCGTGCAACGTGGTAAGCGCCAAATAATTCGGCCTTTTGCCCCCTTCGCCCAAATGCCACGTCGCAGCAGCAGCGTTGCGGAGTTGCAATCAGCATGTGCGTTTCCAGTTCATTCGTCACCGAACGAAGGACTCAGCTCCATCGCAAAGCGAGCGTTAGTTGCACGTGCAACGTCTTCAGCCCGTTGCTTACATGCAGAAGCGCCTTCGTTTTAGGGACTTCTCGGGCTCCATCTGTGCCTAATGATCCTGTAGAAATTCTGGGTACATCCTGGGTGCAGTCAATAATTATTTATCCTGGTATTCACGAGTAATTTCCATGGCGTGTAGCGTCGAAACCGCGAGTTTCGCTATTCGACATTACCAATCTGCTCAGCGGTCGTTCAGAACGCCAAGGGGATGTGTTCTCACCCGCCAGCCTCACGTATGCGTGGGCAATTATATCACACTGCCTACAACGCTCAGTCGGGGAAGCGGAAGCCTCGGAGGCAAGGGGGCCCTGCGCGCGCTGGTGCCTAGTAGAGCCGTGCCAAACGGACGCTGCAAATATCGGATGGTGCCACGTTGCAGCCTGCAGGGGTCTGCATCGGACGGACCCTCCATGGCATTACTTTTGGAAATTGATGGGTAAGGATGTGGAGAGTTCGCCAGCTTCCCAATTTACCCTTAACCATTCCTTGGACTTGGCGGGACATACAGAGTTGGAAATTATGCCGTTGTATAGGCGCTACCTCACAGGATCGGAGGACATCGACAGGGGCATGAGTGGCCTTATGGGTATGTACCAATAGCATATCGCGCCACCTTCTGCTTGTGGCGAACCTTCAGATTTCAGAAACTATCCATTCGTCTTTTTTCAACGGGCTCTTTCCGTTTCATGCCATGTATTCCTTCCGAATTGTACTGGGAAAAATGCAAGATCACCACATGCCATCCTGCATATTAAAAACTTCGTGTGCTTGGTAAGCTTGTTTAGTGGTACAGTAAGAAGAATTCTCTTTAGTGACCTTTCCCAATGCCAGTCATTTTGTGTGCTGATTCCAACATCGACAGGGCAGCACGTCACGCCGGATGCTGTTTTTCCCTCGCCACCCGCGAGCATCTTCCCCACTAGTTCAGTCCCTCAGTACCCTTAGTATACCCTTAGTACGCCGCACTCACGTACGCCAGCTGGCGCACAAGTCTAGTGCATAGCAGCTGGCACCCTAGCCAACTCATCCATGGCTGCTGGTGCACTAATCAGCTCATTGGGTACTGCTGGCGCACTAGCCAGCGCATCCCTTGCTAGTGGTGCACCTGATGGAATTCCTGCTGCTGGCGCCCCTGATTGAAGAATTGCTTCTGGCACACCTAATCAAATGTTTTCTGGTGGCGCACCCACCTAATGGAACATCTGCTGCTGGCACCCCTTATCAAACATTTGCTACTTAATCAAGTGTTTCCTGCTGGCGCATCCACCTAATCGAGCATTTGCTGCGGATGCAGTCTAAACAAAACATCTGCCGCTGGCACACGTCACCCGCTTGTGCATGTCAACCGCACGCAGCGTGGTGGCGGATCTACACGACTGCCTGCACCGTGCCTCCTTCAACGAAGGCAAGTGTTGGCATGGATGGGCAGCCGGTAGTTGTGGTCACGGATTGTTAGGTAGAGTTTGTCGTCATGGATCTAATAGGTAGGGTTTGCTGCTGTGATTCCGTCATGATTTACGGGGCTGGGGTTGATAATCCATCACGTTCAGTTTATTGCCGATAGGGCTCACCCATAGCTGGGCACAGCGACCCCTCATTACGAGAGGTGGCCCTCGCGAAGCCGAGACAGTATACATCCATAGTTATCCCTGTGCTTCATTGCTGTCCATCGCTATCGTCCGTCATTAGCATCTGCCATTACTGTCCGTCGTTTTGCCGGCCTTGCCCATAGTGTCCATGGTCTTCATAGCGTCGATAGTGTTCACATAGTCCTTGGTGTTGATAACGCTTGTAATGCCCATCATTGGGGTTCCCTGTGACAGCCATTTGCTATACCCTCGTCATGAGCGAGCTCTGCTGTAAATGCTGATTGATACATGGCACATCTCTCCGGTATGATCGAGCATGCGCCTTGGTCATGAAAGAGCTCTTCTGCTTCTGCCATGGTCCCTGTATTGCCATGGTCAGTGTCCGTCTATCTGGTACGAGCGTGACCGTGAGGGTGTATGGTACTGAGATCTCTCACCGCAACAACTCGTCGGATGATGGTGGGCCCCCAGTGGATCGCGCCGTGTTGGTGGCCACACTTTGTTAGCTACAAAGTATCTACTGCTATGATATAGCCTCTAAGTATATATGATATAGCCTCTAAGTATATATGATGTAGCCACAAGTATCTACTGCTATGATATAGCCTCTAAGTATGTCATATATAGCCTCTTAAGTATACATGATGTAGCCACAGGTATATACTGCTATGATATAGCCTCTAAGTGTATACTACTATGATGTATAAATATGATTGTCGGCCCGCTAGACCACCACCCTTGCCTTGCCTCGTGCGTGGCCTTGACCAACGCCATATGCCATAGGTGCACCAACTTCATGTGTCATAGGTGCGCCAAGTGTCGTTGTGCACTAGCTGCTGCTGGCTTGGTCCACGGACCTGGCCATTCTACATTGTTCCGTGGGTTGGTTAATGCTTGAGGCTATCTTGTAGTTATGTCGTGTCGTATAATGCCTACATCGTCATAAGAGCTCTTGTTTCAATCTCCAGGGTCATCCTTAACCGTAGCCTGGGGTTATCCTGTCGACCCTGTTTTTCTTGGCTAACAGACCTGCTTGGCTAACAGACCTTCATGGTCAACAGAAAGTCTTGGCTAACAGACCTTCTTGGTTAACAGACCTTTGTTAACTATGATGCCCCCGGCCTCCCCCCTGGCTGGTCTCCTGACTCACCTCCACAACAGCGTTTGAGGAGCTGGGCCTGGGCTGTTACAGATGGAATGAGGCGATGTACAAGGACCTGCTGCGGTGCGTGCAGACTGTGCATAACATGACATGGCCTAGTACCACCGCTAGTACATGGCCCAGTAGCGCGATTGCCTGCCAGCATCTATTGTCCATGTACAACGACCTGCTGCAGTGCATGGTTGCTTCCTGCCTGTAACACCGCTCTCATCGCCCCAGCCGAGAATATCGGGACTTTTGGAAGCTAAGAGCGGAAGCTCCCCCACCTTAGCCTAGTTATTGGAGCCCAGCCACTGCATTAGGGGGTGCCATGCAAAGAGGTACTCTAGCAAGTTTAGAGGGGTGCACCCTTGCAAGCCTAGAGGGGTAGTGGTATCCTCTTGCAAATCGAGAGGGGGATCAGCCTGTCTGTGGCTGGTAGGCAGCCCATCCATCGACCAAAGTGTCACATGACGCAGTCTACGTGTAAATTTATTTACCCGTGTGATCCGCCCTCCCTCTCGCCCACCTGCTCGGCTCCCTTTTCCCGACTCCCTTGCCTTTCCCCCTCCCCTGCTAGCGGGGCCTCTTTTGTCAGGTAGCAAAATCCCCGCTATTAGCATCTAGCAGCCAGCCAACCAACCAACCCGCAAACCGCGTGCCCACTCAACCTACCCACCCATCCGCCGCACGTAGTGGCTGCTTGCTTTGCATCATTTTATGATGATGATTTGCGGTGGGCATACTAAGATTTCCATACCTGTCAGGTACTTTTCCAAACCCTGGATTCAAGGTTGTCGTGGGCGCCTCCACTTTCCTGCTCCACTCGCGGCTCTGGCCATGTCGGAGGTGGCCATGGCCCGGATTCTCCCTTTTTTCTAACGAAAAGTACCTAGAACCGGCTACCAGCGTGTGGCATGAGCCTATGCACGGTAGTAGGCATTGTGGTCTCTATGGTCTGTGCCCCCGGAGGAAGGTGCCCTTTTATTTGGCGCCTTGATGCTTGATGAATCCCTGTGTGTAGTTAGCCCCTGTTGTGTGGTAGGGCCTGTGTTTGTTTCTTTTTTAACCAGCATGCCATGCTGTAAACAGTCGGGGCACTGGAAAGGGCCGGGGTAGTTTTCTTGCCGCTGCGTTTTATCCCCTTCGGTAGAATAATTGTGTGCCTTCCTTTGAACAATGACGTCGCCCCTGATTGCTAGACATTACTCTCATTTGTCATCGGAAGCTTGTTCTCTTTTGTTACCAAAGTAGTTACTTTTCTTTTGTTAGAGAACCGTGCCTTTTTCGTTAGAAATGTTTGCGGCGAATCGGCCACGGGCCAACGCACGCTGCTATCTCTGCTGTTGTGTGTTTATCACTAACAGTGTGTGTACGTCCAGTTGGGAACGAATTTTCCATCTGAGACAGCTAAAGTTGGTTTAGTGATCATCGAACGCGGTGCCATATATCATGATGGCTCGGCCTTCAATAGGAGATATCTATTACAATCACAGGATAGGATACGATTAGCAAAATGATAGGAATTCCGTGATGCTGATATCTCCGTGTTTGCCTGTTTGTAAACCCATGCGTCTACTGGTGCGCAGAGCAGGGCAGGGCTCCCCGGAGGGGATGTGCCTGGCGTACTTCAAGACGGTACGCAGTAGGTGATGAGTGTGCCTGGCTTGTTGCAGAACGGTGATGAGTGTGCCTGGCTTGTTCCAGAACGGGGATGAGTGTGTCTGGCTTGTGGCAGAGGGGGGATGAGGGGAGTGTTGTGTCTGGCTTGTGGCAGAGGGAACGGGGGATGGGTGGAGTGTTGTGTCTGGCTTGTGGCAGAGGGAACGGGGGATGGGGGGAGTGTTGTGTCTGGCTTGTGGCAGAGGGAACGGGGGATGGGTGGAGTGTTGTGTGTGGCTTGTGGCAGAGGGAACGGGGGATGGGGGGAGTGTTGTGTCTGGCTTGTGGCAGAGGGAACGGGGGATGGGTGGAGTGTTGTGTCTGGCTTGTGGCAGAGGGAACGGGGGATGGGTGGAGTGTTGTGTGTGGCTTGTGGCAGAGGGAACGGGGGATGGGGGGAGTGTTGTGTCTGGCTTGTGGCAGAGGGAACGGGGGATGGGAGGAGTGTTGTGTCTGGCTTGTGGCAGAGGGAACGGGGGATGGGAGGAGTGTTGTGTCTGGCTTGTGGCAGAGGGAACGGGGGATGGGAGGAGTGTTGTGTCTGGCTTGTGGCAGAGGGAACGGGGGATGGGTGGAGTGTTGTGTCTGGCTTGTGGCAGAGGGGGATGAGGGGAGTGTTGTGTCTGGCTTGTGGCAGAGGGAACGGGGGATGGGGGGAGTGTTGTGTCTGGCTTGTGGCAGAGGGAACGGGGGATGGGAGGAGTGTTGTGTCTGGCTTGTGGCAGAGGGGGGATGAGAGGAGTGTTGTGTGTGGCTTGTGGCAGAGGGAACGGGGGATGGGTGGAGTGTTGTGTCTGGCTTGTGGCAGAGGGAACGGGGGATGGGTGTTGTGTCTGGCTTGTGGCAGAGGGAACGGGGGATGCGTGTGCCTGGCTTGTTTCAGAACGGTGATGAGTGTTGTGCCTGGCTTGTTCCAGGACGGTGCGCATCCATCGGGTGCTCCTGTGCTGCTGGTGGGTGGGTGCGGAGGAAAGCATCGGGGGGTGCTGGTGGGTGGCTTGTTCCAGAACGGTGCGCATCCGGTGATGAAATTTGTTTTGTTCAGTTGTCATGCCTATAGTTCGCCTGGCTGTAGACAACATGCCTATAGTTCGCCTGGCTGTAGACAACATGCCTATAGTTCGCCTGGCTGTAGACAACATGCCTATAGTTTTCCTGGCTGCAGACAACATGCCTATAGTTCGCCTGGCTGTAGACAACATGCCTATAGTTCGCCTGGCTGTAGTCAACATGCCTATAGTTCGCCTGGCTGTAGACAACATGCCTATAGTTTTCCTGGCTGCAGACAACATGCCTATAGTTCGCCTGGCTGTAGACAACATGCCTATAGTTCGCCTGGCTGTAGTCAACATGCCTATAGTTCGCCTGGCTGTAGACAACATGCCTATAGTTTTCCTGGCTGCAGACAACATGCCTATAGTTCGCCTGGCTGTAGACAACATGCCTATAGTTCGCCTGGCTGTAGTCAACATGCCTATAGTTCGCCTGGCTGCAGACAACAACTGGCTACTCTGATAGTTCCTTGAGTTGCTATCACCAAGGTACTTGTGACTGGGGTTGATTGCTGCCGTTGATTTGCGATTGTCGATGATTCCTTGCGTGTAGTGTATCATGTTGGCTCTTGACCGTCGTCTGTTCGCATTTTTCTTTCCTTACTCATGCTGCCGTGATTTCTAATCAGACATGGACTGCTTCGTTGCACGTTGCAATCTTTTTGCTGGCCTTCTGCCATTCCGACAAGATGACGGGAACTGTTCGTGCTTGTGTGGGTGTAGATGTCTGTATGCGTGTTTGGTTTTGTGTGGTTCCGTGTTTTGCGCGTGCGCATGTGGGGCATTGGGTTGACGTTTTGTGAAAAACTCTACAAATGGCTGGCGTGAGGTGACTCAACAAATTGTTGAACTGCTGCTGACCGACACTGGGCGCCTGTGGCAGGTCGGGTTCCCCATGTTGTTGAGGACGGAGGATGAGCCGAGTTTCATCGGACAAGTCGTCAAGCAAAAGGTGGGCTTGAAACTTCAGAGTATTCTTATGGCGTAGTCATAGTCTTATTTGCCAAGTCGTCAAGCAAAAGGTGGGCTTGAAACTTCAGAGTATTCTTATGACGTAGTCATAGTCTTATTCGCCAAGCCGTCAAGCAAGGGGTGGGCATGGTCTTAGAAAGTGTTGTTACGTTGTCCTTGTACATGTAGTGCTCTTTGTTTACTTGTATCGTAAGGAATTGGAGGATTCGTACGGTGTACTAATGCCATCGGACGTGGTATTTGCATCCCATGCAAGGGGCCTAACTAGCTAGGCAGAACACCCTCATATCAGTGTCACGTGCCAGCCTGCACTCATCGAAACATTCTCTACCTAGCAGTTCCGGCAGCACCTGGGTTGCGCGTCGCTCGCCGGCGATTCCGCGCAGTCACAGTAAACACTGGCGAATGTACGGACACGAACCGATTGATACAGGGTAGCGAGATGTAAAAACGATACTGATCGAATTGTTAATATATGTACTCAAATGCAGGGATCATAAGGACCGCAAGCGGGCACTGCTAATAGGTATTGACATGTGCATCACACATACATCCGTTATTGAATACCAAGAGGGTGAGAGCTTCTTCGGACCAATCTCACCTAGGACCGCTGGCAAGGTGGCAAGCTGGCAAGCTGGCAAGCTGGCGACCTGGCTGTTGGCGCCGCCATGAGCGCTGGCTATCTAGAACCTGCCGAGCTAGAGCCCGCACGGATTCTCTGTAAGCTCAGGACTGGACCGGCCCTTGGAAGATCTTTGAATCCACCTTAGGTCCAAATGGTTAGTCCAAATTACACAAAGTCGCACAAATATAATGAATAACTCCACGCGGGTTCAAGGTCCGGTCAGAACCACTTTCGACCGGAGCCTCTCACTCCTTTCTATTCTAACTACTGGTGCGCCCGTATAATTGCTCGGGCCGCAACATGGACGCGATAATACAGTAGTGGGCTTTGCAAATGCAATAGCTTTTTTCCCTTGAGCACGCCCACAGAAGTTGTTGTTCTTACTGCTCCCTCCTCCTCTGCCTCTTCCCCCCCTGCCCCCCTGCCCCCCCGTTCCTTCCCTCGCCATTGTTTTCCCAAGAGAGGGCGGTGTAGTGCCTCACCTTTAGCCTTACCTGGGTTGGGGATATCACAAATATTCGCTTCTCCTCTTGTTTCCTACGGGTATGTTTTTCAACCGTTGGTCGAAGGCAATACTGTTTTCTGCCATTGAGTTAAGAGCGCCTCTGCCTTTTGCCCCCACATGGCACGCCGCATTCTTACTAAACCTAACACTTGTATTTACTTAAAATATTTTGTCTTCTCTGTTCTGACTGACAACACGCCTGTTATTTGTTTTGGGGGGGTGGGGGGTCGGGGTGGGGGGTGGGTGGGGGGAGGGTGTGGGGGGGGATGGGGCATATTGGGGATGTCGAGGGGTTTTAGGTATGGCTGCGGTTGGGGAGGCTGTTTGGATGGGGGGGGGGGGGATGCATTCACCTGGGGGTGGCTTGGGTGGGGTTTTGGGGTGTGGCACGGAGTTGGGGGGACATATTTATGCAGGACATAGCGGCACGTGCGTTGGTGAAGGAGGGGAAGATTCCTCTAAAATACGGCGTACAGCAGTAAGTACATTTGTCTGAAACCGCTATTGGTTGTCGGAGTAACACAGTCTACATCAATATTGCGTGCAGCAGTAATTAGCGTGGTTGGGGTTTGGGTGAGGTGTGTTTTGAACCACCATTGCGGACCGCGACATCCCACAGACGACTCCGGGCAAGACGCGACCTCCCACAGACGACTCCGGGCTCTTGCCCATGTGGTCGGAGCTGGTTGTGCGGTGTGGAAAGCGCTCTGGACATACGTCCCTATGCGTGGCATTTCATCTGTGTACTGCCCCCCTGTCCGCCATGCTTTGGGTTGTTTTATGTACCTGCATTTTTCTTTAGGGTTCTTTAGCAGGTTACATAGAAGCTCATTTGTTCCTGGTTCAGGGGGGAAATGCTCTGCATCATTCGCCCTTGCGTATACTAGCCCTCGTGCCGGCATGTGCTGGCTGACTGAGTGGTGGCTGGGTGAGTGGCCTAGGTCTGGCTTATGTCGTTGCTTTGTTTCACAAAACAATCAATGTAGCGCAAGGAGTGTATGTGGAAGCAACAGATAGGCACTCTTTGTGCGTTCTCTCGCTGTCACAGAGGAGGGCCCATGATGATGCCAATGATAAATACGTTAAAATACGTAAGAGGAGTAGCTACGCGGTACCTTAGACTAGATGTTGGAAATACTTCAAAGTAATTGTTTGATTAGTTTGGTTCCTACGGCTTCGCAAGGCTACCCCTTCAACAGGTGCCGATGGGCTTTCACACGGAGCGCTTGGGGCCATTCTAAGGCTCTAGTTTTTTACCCTCAGGGTGATCAACTCTCAGGGCCGCTTATTAAATAATAGCAGGTGGCATGGTGTTATGTCACGTGCAGCCTGTACTACTGTGTGTTTATCTAGCTGGTTGGTAACATCGCATCCGGGCTATCCCATCTCACCCCAAGCAGGTTTCTGAAGGAACTGCATGCAAAAGGCATCCTGTACGCACTGACACTTCTGTGGCCGAACCTATAAATGCTAACCCCGTTGCTAATCCTGTTGCTAATCCTGTTGCTAATCCTGTTGCTAATCCCGTTGCTAACCCCGTTGCTAATCCTGTTGCTAATCCTGTTGCTAATCCTGTTGCTAATCCCGTTGCTAATCCTGTTGCTAATCCTGTTGCTAATCCTGTTGCTAATCCAAACGTCCCCTAACCAGATTCCTCGAGGACGCGCACGCAAAAGGCATCCCTGTGCTGCTGGTGCACCCGGCCGACATGCCCCTGGGGGAGGACATCACCCGGTGGGTGCTTACTGGAGTGTGGGTGGGGGCAGATTGTTGGAGCTGTGGCGTTGCAAGGCACATCACCATGGGTTGCATAGTAAGCTTTATTTTCATACGACAACTACTACAGCTTTGTTTTCATAGTAGTACTACTATAGCTTTCTTTCTACTGCTACTACTACAACAGTATAGCTTTGTCAGGATTCTCAGTTCGTCAGGCCTGCGCTGGCTGTCTCACGGATGCATTCAGAGGAAACAAGAACAATTACTAAGACAACTAGTTATACAAAATGGTTCTCGTTGATGTTGTCGTCCTGGCCCTCCCCCTCGTCCTCGCCCTCGCCCTCGCCCTCGCCCTCGCCCTCGCCCTCGCCCTCGCCCTCGCCCTCGCCCTCGCCCTCGCCCTCGCCCTCGCCCTCGCCCTCGCCCTCGCCCTCGCCCTCGCCCTCGCCCTCGCCCTCGCCCTCGCCCTCGCCCTCGCCCTCGCCCTCGCCCTCGCCCTCGCCCTCGCCCTCGCCCTCGCCCTCGCCCTCGCCCTCGCCCTCGCCCTCGCCCTCGCCCTCGCCCTCGCCCTCGCCCTCGCCCTCGCCCTCGCCCTCGCCCTCGCCCTCGCCCTCGCCCTCGCCCTCGCCCTCGCCCTCGCCCTCGCCCTCGCCCTCGCCCTCGCCCTCGCCCTCGCCCTCGCCCTCGCCCTCGCCCTCGCCCTCGCCCTCGCCCTCGCCCTCGCCCTCGCCCTCGCCCTCGCCCTCGCCCTCGCCCTCGCCCTCGCCCTCGCCCTCGCCCTCGCCCTCGCCCTCGCCCTCGCCCTCGCCCTCGCCCTCGCCCTCGCCCTCGCCCTCGCCCTCGCCCTCGCCCTCGCCCTCGCCCTCGCCCTCGCCCTCGCCCTCGCCCTCGCCCTCGCCCTCGCCCTCGCCCTCGCCCTCGCCCTCGCCCTCGCCCTCGCCCTCGCCCTCGCCCTCGCCCTCGCCCTCGCCCTCGCCCTCGCCCTCGCCCTCGCCCTCGCCCTCGCCCTCGCCCTCGCCCTCGCCCTCGCCCTCGCCCTCGCCCTCGCCCTCGCCCTCGCCCTCGCCCTCGCCCTCGCCCTCGCCCTCGCCCTCGCCCTCGCCCTCGCCCTCGCCCTCGCCCTCGCCCTCGCCCTCGCCCTCGCCCTCGCCCTCGCCCTCGCCCTCGCCCTCGCCCTCGCCCTCGCCCTCGCCCTCGCCCTCGCCCTCGCCCTCGCCCTCGCCCTCGCCCTCGCCCTCGCCCTCGCCCTCGCCCTCGCCCTCGCCCTCGCCCTCGCCCTCGCCCTCGCCCTCGCCCTCGCCCTCGCCCTCGCCCTCGCCCTCGCCCTCGCCCTCGCCCTCGCCCTCGCCCTCGCCCTCGCCCTCGCCCTCGCCCTCGCCCTCGCCCTCGCCCTCGCCCTCGCCCTCGCCCTCGCCCTCGCCCTCGCCCTCGCCCTCGCCCTCGCCCTCGCCCTCGCCCTCGCCCTCGCCCTCGCCCTCGCCCTCGCCCTCGCCCTCGCCCTCGCCCTCGCCCTCGCCCTCGCCCTCGCCCTCGCCCTCGCCCTCGCCCTCGCCCTCGCCCTCGCCCTCGCCCTCGCCCTCGCCCTCGCCCTCGCCCTCGCCCTCGCCCTCGCCCTCGCCCTCGCCCTCGCCCTCGCCCTCGCCCTCGCCCTCGCCCTCGCCCTCGCCCTCGCCCTCGCCCTCGCCCTCGCCCTCGCCCTCGCCCTCGCCCTCGCCCTCGCCCTCGCCCTCGCCCTCGCCCTCGCCCTCGCCCTCGCCCTCGCCCTCGCCCTCGCCCTCGCCCTCGCCCTCGCCCTCGCCCTCGCCCTCGCCCTCGCCCTCGCCCTCGCCCTCGCCCTCGCCCTCGCCCTCGCCCTCGCCCTCGCCCTCGCCCTCGCCCTCGCCCTCGCCCTCGCCCTCGCCCTCGCCCTCGCCCTCGCCCTCGCCCTCGCCCTCGCCCTCGCCCTCGCCCTCGCCCTCGCCCTCGCCCTCGCCCTCGCCCTCGCCCTCGCCCTCGCCCTCGCCCTCGCCCTCGCCCTCGCCCTCGCCCTCGCCCTCGCCCTCGCCCTCGCCCTCGCCCTCGCCCTCGCCCTCGCCCTCGCCCTCGCCCTCGCCCTTGCCCTCGCCCTCGCCCTCGCCCTCGCCCTTGCCCTCGCCCTCGCTCTCGTTTGCTGTGGCCCTTCACTACTTGGCACTTCCGCATCTGCTTCCATGAAGCAGAGCCCTCCTGGCTAAGCTTCACCCCAAGCTCAAGGAAGGGCCGCACCCCGTGCGGGCGGGCGTCCACTACGCCATCCGAGACAAACCCTCGGCCGCGGCGGCCCTGTCGGCTGCTGCGGGAGCTGCCAGTAAGTGAGCTTACAGCCACCAAAACGGCAGATCCGTCTGAGGTTAGACGAGCTGTTACATGTTATCTGTCAGTATATGTCACTCACATAGTTACAACGGCTTCTGCATGGCAATCGCTTCTCGTTTGGTTGGTTTACATTCTTTGTATCAATCTTGGCGTTGAGGACCACCCTTGTGTCTTCTTAGTATTAGTTAGCAGACTTAAAGCAATTTTGGTGGTGGTCACAGTTGTGCTGTTTTTTGGCCTTCTTCTTGTAACAGCAGGTCTCATGGGGACGATCTTTATAGGTGGAGACGGCCCTGATTATGTCATGCAATGTGTACGTTTTTGTTGCTGCGTTGGTTCTTGTCAGCCCCTTGTAATAGCCGGCCTCTCGTGGATGGTAGCAAAATGAAAATGCATGGGTGGCTGTAGGCAAGAAACGCAAAAGAAACTCATCGTAGTAAAGCGCAAGATTCTAGGGTGGTCATGGCAATTCCCAGTGCCAACATATGCAAAGTGTGAAAGATTCTAGGGTGTGCAAGGGTCTTGGTAAGTGCATCCAAACAGCTAGTGCACCTGCTCTCATCGGCGGTCATGGCTCACTGGTCTCTCGCAGGACCAGCCTCACTAGTCTCTCGCAGGACGATCCGCCTCCCAGCAGTTATCCCTGCTATCCCCGTTCTCCATCCCCCATGGCCGCACCTTATGTCTGCCTCGTGCTGCACATCACGAAACTGATGACTGCACATCACTGATGTGATGAAATGATTCGTCTGCTGGCATGCTGCACAGCAACCACAACCGGGCATTCAGGAAACTAGCTAATCAGCGGCATGCTGGAGTATATATAGGCCCTGTAAACATGCTGCATGCCCACTAAATGGATGTCCTTTGTGTGTGTGTGTCTTGTCGGCACGCTGGAACCTCCTTACCCATCAGCATGTTTTTTCGGGGGGGGGGGGGGGATGACAACCCACCCAGCTTCACACTCGGGTTGCGGTGTGTCGCTGGCTGTAGAACTTAGTTCCTACAGCTTTGCAAGGCACCCTCCTGGGTGTGTCCATTAATAAACAAACACGTAGACTTGGTACCAACTCCGTACTTGTGGTCACCCTCAGGATGCGGTGTGCCCTGAGCTCACTGTCGACTGAGGGGCTGAAATTCAACTACCACTATAAGGCTTACCACCTGTCTGCGTGCTCACAACTGTCAAAACCTGACCACCTGTCTGCACGCGCGCACCAGCCATCTGATGCATCCGTTGTTCCTCGTCCCTATTCTAATCATCATTCAACACCCTACACACGGTCTGTTGGATGGTCCAACGCAGATATCCCTCTCTTTTTTCTTCTTCCCTGCCCCCAGCTTCTTTATTTTAATTATATGAAATACGTAATGTTTTCTTTCCTTTTCTTACTCTTCCTCCCTGCCCCCATTCAAAGCAGCTGTGGTCACCATGCTACGCACAGCGTGTTGGATGGCCCATCACATTCTTTCCCTCTTTCCCATAGGATGGCCCATCACATTCTTTTCCTCTTTTCCTGAGGATGGCCCATCACATTCTTTCCTCCTCTTCCCTGTTGAAGCACCCGTCGTCAACGTGCTGCACGCGATTCTGTCGATGACCAGCTGACTGTTTTCTGTCCTTTGTCCTCCCTGTCCCCTCCTTGCCTCCAGTCAAAGCGGCCAAGGTGACGGCTGCCACCAGCGCCGCATCGGTTCTCGATGACGTCGTCGTGGACCTGGCGCACCTTGACCGGTGAGAGAGTACTATAGCTAGTACGCCTGAATGCTTTAGAATACAATAGCATGCTATGGTATGGTGTAGTGACGCTACTCTGATGGGTGGACTTGGCACAACGGGACGCACAAGTGGACACCATAACTTGCTATTACCCTACCATAGCTTGCTACTATATACAAAAGCATACTTTAGTACAAGAACATTAGTCTGAAGGGTGGCCTTGGCGCAACTGGACCGGTGAGTGGACACTGAAATATAATAGCATATTACACTGAATCAAGGATAGTAAAGCGGCTGCATAGTGTATACAGGTTCATAGGAAGAGCGCACTGAGACAGCTACCTTGGTAGTAGTATATACATTAATTTTATTATACTCTTCTATCTGATACTTAATAATTGAGACATGCGAGCACCGGCACTGCGCTGAGACGGTGCCAAAACTTGCTGTGCTGTTGTTGTCTTATTTAATGTTGTATAGAGATATCTTCATGGTGTCCTATTTGTTGACCATAAAGCATATCCTCATGGTGTCCTATTTGTTGACCACAAAGCATATCCTCATGGTGTCCTACTTGTTGACCACAAAGCATATATTCATGGTGTCCTATTTGACGGTGCCAAAACTTGCTGTGCTGTTGTTGTCTTATTTAATGTTGTATAGAGATATCTTCATGGTGTCCTATTTGTTGACCACAAAGCATATCCTCATGGTGTCCTATTTGTTGACCACAAAGCATATCTTCATGGTGTCCTATTTGTTGACCACAAAGCATATCCTCATGGAATCCTGTTTGTTAACCATAAAGCATATCCTCATGGTGTCCTCAAACTACAAAGTATCCGGGTTTGAGTTAGAACTATGAATTTTGCTGGTTCGTCGGCGATGACCTGGGGATGAAGGCCGCCCTGCCACGCTCATGCCCCTAATCAGGCCCCTAATCAGGCCCCCAATCAGGCCCCTTTTAGGCCCCTAATCAGGCCCTCATAATCCACGCAATGACCCCTCGACTAATAAGTGAATGCACGTCGCCAAGATGCATCTGCCCATGTTTATTTGCCCATCAATTCAAATGCATATGCCCCTCATGCTTGCCCATCAACCATACTTGGTAGTAGCGCATGTGCCCCGGGTTGAAGTTCCACGGAGCGTAAAACATTGTGCATGGTTGTAAGACCGTAAAACATCGTGCGTGGTTGTAAGAGCGTAAAACGTCGTGCATGATTGTAAGAGCGTGAAAAGTCGTGCATGGTTGTAAGAGCGTAAAACGTTGTGCATGGTTGTAAGAGCGTAAAACGTCGTGCATGGTTGTAAGAGCTTCCAATAATGTGCTTGTACATGTCTCCTTGAATCTTCTGCATTGTGCTATACCCTGCAGGAGCGCCAACTGGGTGCCCATCCTCCAGGCGGCCGTAGAGTCCCTGGAGTTGCCGGCAGGTGGGCTGGCTGGCTGGTAGTATAAGGGTGTTGGGTACGTTTAGATCTAGCGGAACTTTGTATCTGGGACATAGTCATGAGGTCTAATTAAATAGTTGACTAGCGAACTAACTAATTAACAAACGAACTAAGCAAACTAACGAACTAACGAACTAATGAACTAACAAACTGACGAACTGACGAACTGGTCAACGAACTGACGAACTGACGAACTGACGAACTGACGAACTGAAGAACTGAAGAACTGAAGAACTGAAGAACTGACGAACTGACGAACTGACAAACTGACGAACTGAAGAACTGACGAACTGACGAACTGACGAACTGACGAACTGACGAACTGACGAACTGACGAACTGACGAACTGACGAACTAACGAACTAACCAAATTTGAACTAACGAACTAACTAACCAATCTGTTCATTAACTAATGAATGCGTAGAATAAATAAATCAATTATGCAATAAGCGTTGGGTCCACATATTCAGCACGCACCCTTAGTGCAGCCTCCCCTTCTGGATATCCCACAATTCGTTATAGATGATCAGAGCGCAAGCTGTGTCGTTACCTTGAACAGTTAATGACGTGTGGTTTGTGGATCCATGCTCGCATCGCTGTGACTGTGGAGTCTGAAACCGAAAAGGATGACTTACGTGGTGTCCATATCCTTGACATATTTCCCTTTCGCCTAGCTGCAACCACCCTGGGGCTTGAACAAACATCTCATCCCCTAGCATGTCGTCACCCACAGCCATCAATCGTATCACCCTGCCTACTCATGTAACAGCACCTGCAAACAATAGTAGAATATTATCATCGAATTTTCTCTGCCGCATTCGTTCATGTCCATCTAAGTGGGACATCACTCGTGTGATGAGAAAGCGACGCACTCAGCTAGCCGTGTATATGGTTGGCATTTCGTCTGTCTGCGTTATCTCGGTCTGTGTGCACATGGCTCCATGATTCCACTGATGCAGGGCGCTGCTGCCTCGTCGCGGGGGGCAACGCAGGCGTGCAGGCAGCGATGAGCCTGGGCATGTCTGCGGTGGTCGTCAAGAACAGGTGATTTGATCAAGTCTTGCATCGCTAGTTGAGCCTTTGCATATCTGTGCTGCATGTGAGTTACAATAAACTTCATGACTTTACAGTGGTCATCCAGAGCAGGTGAGGTGTTGCCTGAGCCCATGCATGCGTTGCATGTGTACAACACTCTTCATGGTGGTCAAGAGTAAGTAATGAGTTATGCCTGGGCTTGTGCATATTAATTAATTAATTAAACTCGTGCTCCCGTTGGGAGGTCACGGAGCACCAGAGTGCTTTTAATCCCTGAGTGGGCACAGCGGGCAGGGGGCAAAGACCCCCCCCCTCCCTCATGCCACAGGCATGCCACACAATCGGACCCGTCGAAACGATCCGGCATCCCCTGTGGGTGTAATAAAGCTTTGACATTGCAAAAGCATAGCGGGTGCAGTAGGGCTGCCCCATGGTCCAGTGGCCACAGCTAGGCCTGGAGCTCATTCAGAGGCGCCGGTTTGGGAGAATAAAAAGGCCTCTCCCGGAGCCTGAGGGTTTTTAGGGCATACCCAGGGCTCACCCACAACCGTTGTGCATATGCGTGCTGCACATGTGGTAGTCAAGAAAAGTTGTGTGGCAATACCTGATGTGACTGGACGCCGGAGCCACGTGCCGCAAGCGCATGATCACATGTCATCGGGTTCAGTGATCCCACTCAAGTGAGCAAGCTGTCTCTTCATGAACAGAGCACCAAAGTGGGCTTTCACTATATTCACACGAGCAAAGATACTATGTTTGCGTGTTTTAAGGTGACGAGAGTCGGCCCAGGTAAGCGTCGCTAGTGATGGCCGCCTATTATTTCAATAGTGTCACCACATGTGGTTGAAATTGATCCTTGGCTGCTCGTTCTGTCCTTCATTCCTGACCTACGGCTGGAACGCGGAATACAGAGAATGGGGATGTCTAGTCCAAGCTATAACCCTTTAAGAAACCTTTGTGTTTCTCATCGTGCCGGTCATTGTGTGCCACTGTTACAGTAACAGCCATACTAAAACGTCGGCTGGAACACCGACTATATGAAAGATCTACACCACATTCATAACTGATCACTATGAACGATGGTGGACTTCATGGTTGAACACGACCCTGGAACATGATGTCTATTACGTATATATAGACATTCCAGATCTGGATATTGACATGTCGCTTTAACCGTCAGGAAGATCATGATCCGTGTGTTATCCCAACGCGCAGGCAGAGCCCCCTCGGAAAGTAGACATGAGCCACACTTTATATGCCATAGCAATGACCCGAGAAAGGGCAAGTAATTCTCACGAATTTCCCTATATGCCCGCTGTCGTGCTCGTTGGCCAACAGCCCAACGATGCATGCCGACGTGCACAATGTGGCCCCTGTAGAACGACCCCCGCACAGCCCAGCAGTTGAACCACAATACAATCATACGGGCCAATGGGTAGAACCCCTCCAGTAACTAGCTACCAATAGTCCAACACTGAAAAGTGTCCTAGACTCTGGCTCGGCCCACGTTATGGCTCAGCCCCGGTGACCGGCGCCCCAGATCGGCGCCGGGCCCAGACCTACGTAACGTATGCTAGAAAAAGCACTTTGGTACGACCCCGTCAACCAACCCAATGAAAAGGGTACGTAGCTAACCCGATGGCAGTATATTGTTATGGCCAACTGTCCACTAAAAAAACCTAATTAAATAGACTTAGACATAACGCATACACGGACAATTATATTTCTGTCGTATGGTGTAACGGCCGACGAGGGTTATCTTTTTTACCTACTGGTTACAATATGCCGCACTTGACATATGCTTGCGTGCTTAGCCCAACTCCGCCTTTCTATAACCTTTCGCGTTCCAGATTGCCTCCCATCACCATGTACTCAGCCCACTAGGTAAAACACCTGCCATGAATGCTATTCTGTTCTGTTCGACCAGTTGACCAAGGGAATATGATGATTTGGGCGAGGCGGGTTCAAAGTTGTTCTGACGACTTGATCGCTAGAATCTTTGCTTATGGTCTGAATTGCTGCCTGCAGTATGACTGGCGCAGGGGAATTTCCAGGGTCTCTGGCAACCTTCGATGGTCTGGGAGTTGGCGGAGGAGCCACCTTGCAGAAGATTGAGCCATTGTTGAAGCAGGTGCACGAAAGCAAGAAACCTGCAGGGCAGTAATGGCCATCCAATGCGGGATAACCAGCCTCTGCGCGGGTTAACGATCCATCCAGAGCATGGTGACCTAGCTGTGGCACTGGTCATTTATTATGTTGCTAGCTATACACCCAAAATGGTCGCAGGTGTAACACATTCATGCGAGTATAGCCTTCTAGTGATCTGATTTTGGAAAACCCGTTCGTGGCGCCCGCAATGCTCCTACTATAGACACTGTAAAGGCATTAATTAATTGATTAATAGACACGTGACTGCACCACGTGAGCATAAGTCCTCAGTGGGAGGGGAACATGGGATGGAATGGATGGTATAAGCTATCTAGGTCCTAGTGACAGGGTTGTGAGCACCACGGCCCGAATCGCTATGAATGCCATACGCGGTCACACGCGGAGCCCCCACAGACTTGGCGGGGTGGTCTCCTTCATCACTACCTGCCACCTATCCTTGCGTACCATCTGCCTCCAGATTACAGACAAACCAGGAGGCTGCCCGGGTGTGAGCCCGCAACGTCTAGTGTAGCACATGTCCATGCCGAGTCTATCACGAAAAGTCCACGGGTGGCGGCCCTGCCGCGCACTTATGGGGCACGCCAGGTGAGGACATATCGCCCAGGATGGGCAGGCTTGGTGCCAGCTAGTCTATCTGATGTGTCTAGCTGATCTAGCTCTGCGGGCCAGGTGCCCGGCTAGGCCCAGGCGCCTGAGCCTAATTAATGTGGGAAACATAGGGCATATCAGCGTACAAATCCTCATTACTAATGTGCAGACCAAAGGGGATGTTAAGGGCCTTGCGTAGCATCTTGGTGACGTTGCTGTCGAGTCATTGCTCCAGCTCCTGCGTCTGTGTCCAGGTCTCGGCGCCGTAGGTCAGGATCGTCAGAATGATGACCTTGAAGAGGTCATGCTTGACGATCTGGGGTAGGGCGGGGTTGCTCCACCAGCGGCGGTGGTCATGGAGTTGCGCCCACGCCATGCCGATCCGTGTCGTCAGGTCGTTCTCGCAGTCGGGAAGTCAACTGCCGAGCAGCTTGAAGCGGCCTGAAGTAGGGTAGTTGACCTTGGTGTCGTCTAAGAGGCGTAGTGTGGCCTGGGGGCCCTGCCATGCCGAGGGCCAGGGCCTCCGCTTTGGGGCTGATTTCTAGACCAACCGCCCGAGCCTCGAGCGCCAGGCAGTCCAGCCAAAGTTGGGCAGACTCCGGCTACTCGATGAGCGTGATGTCGTCGGCATAGATGAGGTCAGCTAGTAAGTTCTGCTTGTTAGTCGGCCCCCCTTCCCCAAGCTCGTTTGTGATCGCTAGGCCAGGGGCACGGCCTGCAATGCTAGCAAAGCGAGCACGTGCCTGACGCATAACATAATCCACTACAATAATAAACAGGTACGGCAACAGGACGCAACCCTGCCAGACGCCGGTCTGCAGTGGACATGGCGGCGTAAAGCCGTGTTGAGTACGCACCGAAGTGGTCGACCCGGCCCTCATACAGCGTGCGGATGACGGTAATCAGGGGAGTGGGGGCGGGAGCAAGGACAGCCCATAGAGTGTCCCAGAGGACAGAATCAAAAGCCTTGATGAAGTCGACGAAGATCAGGATGGCGGGAAACTCACCAGGTTGCAGGAGAGCGATTTCCTCGAAGAGGCGACGCGCAACGAAGATGGCCATGACAGTGTTGCGCCCAGGACGAAAGCCCATTTGACTTTCTCCTAGGTGACGGTCGAGAGCAGAACGAAGGCGGTTGAGGATCATGCGCATGAACAACTTGAGTGTGGCGCTCTGGATGCAGACTCCTCGGTAGTTGGCGGGGTCGTCAGGGGTGCCTTCGTTTTTGTACAGCATAATACGGTAGCTGTGCTGCCACTCAGGAATCGGCGGCGCGTCGGCAAGCAGGATCCGGTTGCAGACGTCAAGCAGGAACCCCGTGAGCGCCGTCATGCAGTTTAATCACCGGGGCGAGGAGCTGGTCAGGGCCAACGGCGGCGTAGAAGCGGAGTTGCTTGGCGGTGGTGCTCAGCTCGAGCTCGGTGAACGGCGGTAGCTCGTTGGGGTCGGCCAGAGGTTCCGTCAGGGCCGGGGACGTGTAGTCCTGCTCAGCGCGGCGGGCGGCGTGGGCGGCGCAGGGACGCCCGCAGGCGCCAGGCGCGCGGCCGCCAGAGGGTCAAGCGGAAAGGGCGGCGGGGGGGCGCCGAGCAGGGACTGGGAGGAATACCACTGGTCAAGCTGCTGCTGCGGGAAGCCAGAGAGCGTCCGCGGTGCTGGCTACGCGCCGCCGGCTGGGCGTTGGGCGTGACACAGGCGGGTCTAAGCGTACTTGCTGTGCTGGTCCTTGAGGTGGGCAAAGTACTCGCGGACATGGAGGTCCTCCTGCTCCTTGGTCGCCCTAGAAAGGCATCTCATTCCATTACCCACTAGTTCCATGGCAGGATTTGTTCATTGATTTATCATTGATCTATAAAATAATAATTTAATGAAACACAAAGCCAGGAACTAACGCGCCACGAAGCGTCTGTGCATCATGTGTTGTCTCAGTCATGATGTGTTGTCTCAGTCACGGGTCTCGGGTCACGCACATTGCGGGTCGCGTGCCCAGGGAAATACTAAGTGAGACAACTAGTGAGACATGCAGCTATTGCTCATATACCTAGGGGCAGATCAATCAATAAAAAATCTGTGCCTAAACTCTTAGTCGGGGTAAAATTGGCTCTTTTTTAGCAAATTAGCAAATTAGCGGAGGCGGGGGCCGAGATTAATTAAGAGGTACCTTGAAATTAAATAAGAGGCATGCCTCTATCGAGATATATGTATGGAGGCGAGTTTCTATTGGCGTTAATTTGTAGTATTGTACGACAACTGTCAAGGGTGACGGAAAGTACTGAAATCGTGGAAGTGGCGCGGAGACGTTTCTACTTTCTAGATCGATTGCGCATTCGACGGTTAAAAGGCAGAGGTGCGGTCGACTGGCAGTACTGTACGACGGTGCATGTTGGACGGAATTTCCGGTCAGCGATGCGGTCTAAAGCTTTGCATCTCACGTTGTCGGATCTTAGCCCATGCGTCGCGCTGTGCTGTGGCGAACTTATTCTCCGCCGTCAGATTGCACCGTCGATGAGCGTCGATGCTCGTCGATGAACCCAACGCAAGCCATGTGACGAAAAGAAGTAAAAATTGGTGCGGCGGCACTCGGGGGCGAGTTTGGTAAGTTACGGAACTTGCAGCCCGGCGACTCCGCGTAAAGCAGTCCGCAGGTAGTCCGCCGGCGTTAATTTGTTAATTTGTTAATTTGTTAATTTGTTAACTGGGGACAACCTAGTCAGGGTAAAAATGTATAATTGGCTCATATATATAAATAATCGGATATAAATAAGCGGATATATAAATAATCTTAGTCGGGGTAAAATTGGCTCTTTTTTAGCAAATTTAGCAAATTAGCAAATTAGCGGAAGGCGGGGGCCGAGATTAATTAAGAGGTACCTTGAAATTAAATAAGACGCATACCTCTATCGAGATATATGTTTGGAGGCAAGTTTCTATTGGCGTTAATTTGTACTATTGTACGACAACTGTCAATTAATTAATTAATTAATAGACAACTGTCAAGGGTGACGGCATGTACTGAAATCGCGGATACTTTCTAGATCGATTGCGCATTCGACGGTTAAAAGGCAGAGCTGCGGTTTAAAGTACTGTACGTGGGGGGGGACGGTGTTACAACGGGGGGGGGGACGCATTTATGGGGGGGGGGGGACGGTGTTACAACGGGGGGGCGAGATTAATTAAGAGGTAAGTTACCTTGAAATTAAATAAGACGCACGCCTCTATCGAGATATATGTATGGAGGCGAGTTTCTATTGGCGTAAATTTGTAGTATTGTACGAAAACTGTCAAGGGTGACGGAAAGTACTGAAATCGCGGAAGTGTCGCGGGGACGTTTCTACTTTCTAGATCGATTGCGCATTCGACGGTTAAGAGGCAGAGGTGCGGTCGACTGGCAGTACTGTACGACGGTGTTGGACGGAATTTCCGGTTAGCGATGCGGTATAAAGCTTTGCATGTCACGTTGTCGGATCTTAGCCCTTGCGTCGCGCTATGCTGTGGCGAACTTATTCTCCGCCGTCAGATTGCACCGTCGATGAGCGTCGATGCTCGTCGATGAACCCAACGCAAGCCATGTGACGGAAAGAAGTAAAAATTGGTGCGGCGGCCTCTAAGGCTGAGTTTGGTAAAGTACGGAACTTGTAGCCCGGCGACTCCGCGTCGAGCAGTCCGCAGGTAGTCCGCCGGCGTTAATTTGTTAATTTTGTTAATTTGTAAACTGGGGACAACCTAGTCAGTAAAAAACTTAATCCTTGTCCTTGTCCGTCTCCGCAATCAGCCGCGAGAAGAGCTCGCTGGCCTTTTGGGGGTCTGCTCGCCCCCCCATCTGCTTCATGAGCTGGCCGACGAAGAAGCCGAGGATGCGCGTCTTCCCCGCACGCACAGCCGCAACCTGGTGGAGGAGAATAGGTGGCACCAGAAAGAGATGAGGTGGCAGCAAAGGCACAGGCATCAAAGTGAATAATAATAAACACGTAGACTAAGTCGCGTGAGAGTAAATCCTTAATGGTGTAGCCATGGGGATGGAGATGGAGATGGCATCAAACAATACCCCCAGATTATGCAACCCTTGAAAGTGTTTCAGCATTGAATGCACGTCAGCGGTCAACCCTTTAAAAAGCATTTAAGGTTGGGTGACGTCAGCAGCCACTGGGCTAACCTAATGCACGTATGGTTTATGACACGTGTCAACGCGCGGCGGGCTGACAAAGTGATGCATGCATTACCCAGCATGGACCCGAGAGCCCACATGTACAACATGAAATTAAGGGTCCGACATAGACAGGATCATGCTGTTACGTCGCGTAACAACCTGCTGTAGTTACAGCCGTAAATTTAGGACCTATGTTTCAGTAGCCTCAGCTAGTCGGTACGGTCCGCGTTGTTGACCGTGAGCCTTACTATGCCTACGTGTAGTTAGTACCTGTGGCCAGTGTTCACTGGGCCTTTGTTGTATGGTACTGTAGTCTGGTGTATCGGTGCCTCAGCGCTGCACCACATACTTTATGAGTGGTCCTTATCCTTTGTGTAGATTAGTGGACCAGCGTGGTTCCTGTGTGCGAGGGCCAGGTCGGCCCGAGCGTACCTGACCGTTAGTGGTCATTTATGCACGTCCTACCCCTCGTGTTGTCACTCGGCGTGTGTTATGGTTTGTAACACATATTAGCTTGGGTCATGGCTTTTAGGTGTTTCCTTCATATTCCTGGATTGAATCGGTCACGGCATAAGTGGTTGATGGCACATTATAGCTATACATATGTAAATGCATTGAGATCTGATTCGTCGCGTCCGTCTTTCGCACAGGGTAGTTCCTCTACCGGTGGCCTCACTAGCTTAGGTAGAATTAGACGTGGGTCCTTGGGACGTGGTTTAGGTCGCGGGATAGGTAGAGGAGGGGGTAGAGACCCGAGGCGTAACACATGCCTTGATATATCCGTCTGGGCTTCGGAATGGCGACCCCCTCACGAATGAGTTAAATATAAATGTTTGACGGCAGTGGGCAAAACACTGGAGGAAGAAGCGCATACTTATTCCAGCGCATACTACAATCCATCTAACCAAAATAGAAGCCAGTCCGCCCAGAGCCTCAGAAAAAAGTGAAAAGCATCAGCTCCCATCCAATGCCAACCTCCAAAGCTCTGTTGCGGCCAGGATTCGCGAACCCAACCCTGCCCGGCCAACTCCCCACCCAACTGCCCACCCAACTGCCCACCCAACTGCCCACCCAACTGCCCACCCAACTGCCCACCCAACTGCCCACCCAACTGCCCACCCAACCGCTCACGCTGCCCATCTAATTGCTCGTTGAGCTGCCCACCCAAGCTCCCATACAACTGGTCACGCAGATGCCCACGCAGATGCCCATGTTCGCTAGATGACCTAAATGCAAAGCGACCCTCTCGAAACGTCACACCTACCCACCCACCCACCCACCCACCCACCCACCCACCCACCCACCCACCCACCCACCCACCCACCCACCCACCCACCCACCCACCCACCCACCCACCCACCCACCACCCACCCACCCAGCCACCCACCCACCCACCCACCCACCCACCCACCCACCCACCCACCCACCCACCCACCCACCCACCCACCAAGCGGCCACCATTCATCTGCCCACGCAACTGCCCACCGAACCACCCATCCCACGCACCTCCTTGGGGTTCTTGGCGATGATCTCCTGACACAGCACCTGTGCTCGAACAGCAATCGTGCAACGAAGAAGATGGCATCGGACATCCAAGCACGTGAAGATCATGACTAGTGCCATTTAACAAACCATCACTAGTCCCATTATACATGTACACAAGATCTGGTATTGAAATGTATGTAGTATATTTTTATTATCCAGGCAGGAAGCCTGCCCATTTGACCTCCTACAATACACACCCGGGGCCCCAAGGGTTTGAAGCAAGTAACTGCGATGCCTTCTATTTCTTACACCAGCGTTCCCCAGCGCCCCTCCCTCTCCACAATCCCCCCACCTCAGAGTAGCAGGCACGCTTGCCAAGAGCGCTGTCCGACAACACACCCACGTCCATAACTCTGACTTGAAGCAGCGAGAGGAGTAGCTCGCCTCCTCACCCCGTGCTCCCCTCCTCACCCCGTGCTCCCCTCCTCACCCAGTGCTTGCCTCCTCACCCTGTGCTTGCCTCCAACTCCACACTTAATGAATGCCCGTCTGCATCCTTGTTATGATAGCCACAAAACATCCTTGACACAACCTTGCTGTTCTGCGCATGATGTCCACTGCTCCAAAAGCTGCACACCATCAGGCCACTCCATAGGCCATGGGAATACTCAGAGCTCTCCCCGTGGTGGCCTCCTCACCCCGGGGCAGACTTCCAGAGCTAGATCTTAAGGTAAGGTGGCTAGATTGCTGGGTGTGGAAAGGGTAGGGGTGGCCGCACCCCCTGCACAATACAGCAATGACGAAAACGATGGTGTGCGCGCACATAAGGTGGTCTTGCTTGCTGATGCTGTCAGATCCTTGTGACCTTGGCGTTGACTGGGACCGAACATGTCCGGGATAGGATGGGGCGGGGACAGGCACAAAACCACCTGGCAGCCTCCGCAGAAGACACTTACAACTTGCCACGATTGTGTACGACATAAATTAGGCTCAATCTGAACTAGGCTTCATCGCCCTCGCTCCCTAACCTGTCCCCCCCTCCCAAACTTGTTTCCCCTTTCCTGCTGCCTTACCTCAATCTTCCCTTGGTCAGTCACTTGACCACCTTCCTTGAACAACTCTTCCACGATGCGCTCCACCGAAGGCAGCTTCTTCTTGGTGCCCTCAAGCGGCAGCTTCCTGTGTGACTTGCCCTCCTTTGTCAGCTCCTCACTATCGGTGACGTCTGCAGGCAGTTCCTCGCAGTGCGCGGCCATGGCCGACCATACCTCCTTGGCCATACGCTCCGACAGAGTCCCTGTCGCCACCATCCGGAGCAACTGCAGCCGGGACAAGAAAGAGGGCAGACAAAGGGTGACCAATGAACAGGGTGGTCAATAGAGGGTTGCCAAATTACCGGGCGCCAAACAAAACAGTTGCCAAGCAAGGGGTCCCAATCAAAGGGTTGCGAAAATATTAGGGTGGCTAAAAAGACGGTTATCAAATATTAGGGTGGCTGAAAAGTCGGTCGCCAAAATAGTAGGGTGCCCAAACAAGCGATCCCCAAACATGGTGGAGAGCGCGCAACACTACGGTAGGTAACACTGCGATGAGGGCGCAGAATTCACACGATCCAACCCGATTGATATCACATGTCTAGTTTCCAGATCATGCCATAATTTCCAAAACACGACTCTTCCAATGACATCCGCAGGGTTGAACCGCGGCCATTGGCAACCACCCATATGCTGGCAACCACTCGCTGGCGACCACCCCAGCTGGTATGGGCGAATGATGAGGGGCGAATGCCCCATCCCGATCAACTCCCAATCAACCCATCCCAATCCTCCCTCGCCATGTTCCAGCAAGATCGGCAACCAGCCCTGTTGGGTTGCCTTTTGCGAAGCTCTAATCGTGTCTGCATTGGCCCGCCGGGGGTGGGTCATTCATCTTCTTCCTTGGGCTTCTTTCGAGCAACCTTGGGCAGTGGCATGTCCTCGGGCAACCTTGGGCAGTGGCATGTCCTCGGGCAACCTTGGGCAGTGGCATGTCCTCGGGCAACCTTGGGCAGTGGCATGTCCTCGGGCAACCTTGGGCAGTGGCATGTCCTCGGGCAACCTTGGGCAGTGGCATGTCCTCGGGCAACCTTGGGCAGTGGCATGTCCTCGGGCAACCTTGGGCAGTGGCATGTCCTCGGGCAACCTTGGGCAGTGGCATGTCCTCGGGCAACCTTGGGCAGTGGCATGTCCTCGGGCAACCTTGGGCAGTGGCATGTCCTCGGGCAACCTTGGGCAGTGGCATGTCCTCGGGCAACCTTGGGCAGTGGCATGTCCTCGGGCAACCTTGGGCAGTGGCATGTCCTCGGGCAACCTTGGGCAGTGGCATGTCCTCGGGCAACCTTGGGCAGTGGCATGTCCTCGGGCAACCTTGGGCAGTGGCATGTCCTCGGGCAACCTTGGGCAGTGGCATGTCCTCGGGCAACCTTGGGCAGTGGCATGTCCTCGGGCAACCTTGGGCAGTGGCATGTCCTCGGGCAACCTTGGGCAGTGGCATGTCCTCGGGCAACCTTGGGCAGTGGCATGTCCTCGGGCAACCTTGGGCAGTGGCATGTCCTCGGGCAACCTTGGGCAGTGGCATGTCCTCGGGCAACCTTGGGCAGTGGCATGTCCTCGGGCAACCTTGGGCAGTGGCATGTCCTCGGGCAACCTTGGGCAGTGGCATGTCCTCGGGCAACCTTGGGCAGGGGCATGTCCTCGGGCAACCTTGGGCAGTGGCATGTCCTCGGGCAACCTTGGGCAGTGGCATGTCCTCGGGCAACCTTGGGCAGTGGCATGTCCTCGGGCAACCTTGGGCAGTGGCATGTCCTCGGGCAACCTTGGGCAGTGGCATGTCCTCGGGCAACCTTGGGCAGTGGCATGTCCTCGGGCAACCTTGGGCAGTGGCATGTCCTCGGGCAACCTTGGGCAGTGGCATGTCCTCGGGCAACCTTGGGCAGTGGCATGTCCTCGGGCAACCTTGGGCAGTGGCATGTCCTCGGGCAACCTTGGGCAGTGGCATGTCCTCGGGCAACCTTGGGCAGTGGCATGTCCTCGGGCAACCAGTGGCCGAGGAACACCACGGCACTGCGATGCCGTGCGCCACCGCCTGCGAGAGCCACGCCTGACGTAGGACAACAACCTCCCTTGTCGCCACGCATTGCGCCCCTAGGCTTCACGAGCGCGGTGGGCAAACCCTCAGGCTAATTTACGTACGTCTTTGTGCGGTCTTTGTGCGTAGCCGGCGAGACAATGTCAGGGCCAAAGCTTTGCGAAGGCAATACACAACCCGCTCCATAACCGGTCACTTTGCCCAGCTTGCACACAAGAGCGTGAAGAGTGCAGTGGGTGCTGGCTGCCCTTACAGGCTTCACGAGGGCATGACCCTTTTCATAGGGGGTCGCTTTGGCCCGTTCGAGCACGAGCGGGTGAAGAGTGCAGTGGGTGCTGGCTGCCCTTACAGGCTTCACGAGGGCCATGACCCCTTTCATAGGGGGTCGCTTTGCCCAGGTGGAGGCAAGAAGTGTTATGCGTAGAGGGTGGGTCGGTTGGGAGCGGATGGAAGAGGCCCAGTTCTAGGCATGGCGTAGGCTTGTCAGGTGCCCGACAGCCCACGCGCACCTGGTGCACAGGAGGCCAAACGAACACAGCGAGCGTCTCCAGAAGCGGCCACACCAACATCCCGCGTTTTCATCAGTCAGGAAACGCCGTTTCCCAGCCTGCCACCATCATGCCCCATGCCTGAGCACCTCTGTGACGAGCCATGCCCGCCGCAACTATACATCTTTGCATGGGAAACTTTCATAATGATGATAAGCATTTTCTAGAGCCGGGTTTTTACTATGCCTGTGTGAGCGCCCACCTGCGCAGCTCTAGCGGGCGCCACCGCGGGGTGTTCCAAAAACAACCCGCCCGCTGCCTTGGCCGCTCCCGCCACGTCGCGCACGACCCACTTGGCAACACTCATAGAGAACGGGTCACATGGGGTGGCCTGGTCGCTGGAACTCATACTACCATCCGCCCCGGCGAAGGTCTGCCCGCGCACCTCCCCTACAGTGACCTCCTCGCGCAGGGTCTCGAGAGGCATGCGCGCGGGGGGCGGTAGCACCCCCCCTTGCATTTCCTTCCCCTGGCCCTGTCCCGTGCCGGATGCCAGATTCTTGCCCTGTCCCGTGCCGGATGCCAGTTCTTTTCCCGGTTTAATTGTGCTCAACGCCCCCATCCGTTTCTCTTCTGCTGGGCCGGCCACCCCTTGTTGCCCCTGTCCCATAGCTGTGCTGCAGACTCCTGTCTTGGACGCCCTTTCTAGATTCATGTCTACTGAGCCGGATGCCAATTCTTGCGTTGCTTTCGCGGCTCCGGTCGCCCCCTGCAGCCCGGGCGTGGGCACCATCTGGCACGCGAGCGCCTCCATCACGCGCTCGAAGTAGACGAGCAGCGGGCGTTCCGCCACGAGCTGCGACGCGAGCGCGGGCGAGATGGCGTAGTTCTGGCACAGGCGGACGATCGTGCACTCAGGAGGCTCGGGGACTGACGCGGCCAGCACCGCCAACTCATCGTCGGTGATTACCTGCGACGAACGGTGGTGTGTGTGTGTGTGTGTGTGTGTGTGTGTGTGTGTGTGTGAGAGAGAGAGAGAGAGAGAGAGAGAGAGAGAGAGAGAGAGAGACAGACAGACAGACAGAGAGAGAGAGAGAGGGGGGGGGGGGGGGGGGGGGGCGAAGGCGAGGCATGAATGGGAATCCCTCCAGGACCGCATGGTTAGCGACCAAATGAATCTTGCTAGGAGAAGCAACTGATCAGCTGAGAATAGTGGCAGTGCTCTGCTCGCACAGGGCGTTGCACATGAAGGTACAGTAGTAGCGTCCATGATCTTCATCACTCGTCACCTCAACACAGAAGAGACAAAATATGTCTGAACCGTTGCTAGAAAAGTAGGTGTATCTCTATTGCTTGACATGCGCGATGAATAGGGAGGTATATCTATATCTGCTTGACTTGCGCAGTGAATAGGGAGGTATATCTCTATCTGCTTGACATGCACAGTGAACAGAAATATACCCTTGCGGTCGAAGCGAGGGTCGTCCGGGGTTGGAAATAACTTAGCTCCGCGGGGGCCAGAGCAGATACCCACTTTCATTTGTACTGAATACACAGTCATCCTGTCCAGTAACCAACACAAATATCGATACCAAGATTTGTAGCAGCTAGATGAAGGCATTAAAAAACACTAGAACAGATAATAAATTCACCGCTGCGAGCACGCAGGCATGAAATGCACCGCCAACCCACGGCAGCGAGTCTCCTTCTCACTCCAGAAATCATTAGTGGCAATACGGACCGATTTGATAACAACAGCAGCCCTAGTACACACGAGCGGGCGCGGAGCTAGTGGCCATACGAGCTGATTCGATGACAAACAACCAATCTAGTGCCAATGAGCGTGCAAAGTGCCTACCAGAGGGGGCAGGTCGGGCTCCGGCAGGAACCGGTAATCCAAGGCGTCCTCCTTGGACCTCAACAGGGACGTGGTATTGGTCACGGGGTCATACGCGCGGGTCTCCTTCCGCAATGCCTGACCTTCGTCACACGACACCTGTCCTCCTCTACCCAGTGCCTCCCTCGCTCCCTCGCACAGCGGCTCAGCCCTTTCGGTGCCACCGTTGCCACCGCTTTGGCCGCTAGCAGTAATACCAGCGTTCGTGTCGGCGCGTGTGGTACGGGCATTTGTGCCGGCGGCCAGCAGCAGCGCAGCGTGGCGTTTGGCCTCCACGTCCACCGCGCGCGACACACTACGGATGCTGTTGAGGTTCTTGAGCTGGCGAACGCAAGCGAGACGGAAAACACATTAAACACGCAGGCATTGCAGCTCGAGAACATCAATGTACATGTAGCTTGCACCTACGGCTTTGCAAAGCAACCCTGGCTGGACGATCACGCTGAAACGCGGCCAACATGGCAAGGACAGAAACAAACGCACACCTAAACCCTAAAACACTAAACACGAGCGACAAGTTATCCCGCAGAGTGGTGAGGTGAGCGCGTGGACTATCACGTACAACGTTTGTCCCACCGGGCTGCGAACGCGGGCACTGGAGCGACCCATGCACTCACCTGGCAGTGGCAGCGCTGCATAAAGAAACGCATAAAGAACCTTTTTTAAAAATCCCCCGCGTACCGCTCGCAGCGATGTGTAACGAAACATGGCGAACCGATATGATAGTGCTACTATACATCCATACTACTATACATCCATACTACTATATATGCACACTACAATAGATGCATACTACTATACATGCATCCTACTATATATCCAAACTACTATATATGCATACTACTATTATCCACACTACTATATATGCACACTACTATATATCCACACTACTATATAGTAATTGAGAATGATAAATTATGTAGGTGAGACTGGCATGCAACATAAGGAAAAACCGGAAAAGAAGAAGAACCCTGAAGAAAGTAATAGTAATCTGACACGGACATCCAAGGATCACGCCAGCTGCACAAGGTACAACTAACTACATCACAAAACTACGGCACGCAGCAACATCGCTGCCGGCCCACCATGCAGGCCTGGCATACTACTATATATCCAAACTACTATATATCCAAACTACTGTATATTCAAACTACTATATATGCATACGACTATATATGCACACTACTATATATATGATGTCCTCGGCGTTCCGGTTGGCGACCCCGCGTTTGTCATCGATGCTCTGCGGGCCGCCCTCGAGGCACGCACTGAGGTACTGCCCTTGATTGCGCGCCTTCATGATTCGCAGACCAAGGGTCTGCTTCTGTGGTTTTGCGCTCACCCTCGCGTCGTTCACTGGCTCCGGGGCGCTCTTCCGTCTCAGGTCCGGCTGGCCGCCGAGGGCCACGACGAACGCATCCAGTCGGCCTTGGCGCAGCTGGTCCCGGGCCCCGACCTCCCGCCACATGCTATTCGCATTGCCTCCCTGCCTGCACGGATGGGTGGCTGTGGTCTGACTCGTGCCGCCCGGCTGGCCCCAGCAGCATTTTTGGGCTCCGTCGCTCAGTCGTGGGCGGAAAGCTGCCGGCTCCTGCCCCTTTTGGCAACGGCAGCGCCTGACCTCCTGGACCCCAGCAGCCCTTTGCCCTTCGTCACCGCCATCCAGGAGGCCTATGCTGAGATCCAGCAGGCCTGTTCTCCCGTCCGTGCCGCTCAGGCGGTACAGCGCCACCTCCCTCGCGGCACTCCCTCGGTCGCCTCCGTTCAATCTCCCGCCGCATTCCCTGCTCGCGTCATCGATAAACACCAGAAAACCTACGCGGGTATTCTGCACACGGCTGATTGGATGGCTCTTTTCGCGGACCTCAACGCCCAGGGACGTGCGTGGCTGTTCTCGCTTTCCTTGCGGAGTGTGGGCTCGGCGTACCTTCGTGCTCTTCCCATGGCCCCCCCATTCGCCTTAGC
>RPFO01000256.1:1444155-1454155 GCA_009746045.1 Mesostigma viride
GGTGAGTGAGCTGAGTGAAATGTGATCGTGACGTTGAGTGATTGTGAGTGAGTGCGTGGAGGAGTGCGTGCGTGCGGCGTGTGTCGTGCGTTGCGTGGTCGAGCGGCGTGCGTTGCGTGGCGTGCGTGGTGCGTGCGATGGTTGCCGTGCGTGCGTTGCGTGCGTGCTGGTGCGTGGTGCGGTTGATTTGAGTGAGTGAGTGTGAGTGATTGAGGAGTAATGTGAGTGAGTGAGTGAGTGCGTGCGGCGTTGCGTGCTGCTGCGTGCGTGCGTGGTGGCCGGTGCAGTGCGTGCGGTGAGTGAGTGACTGAGTGAGTGGGTGCGTGGTGGTTGCCCGTCGTGCGTGCGTGCGTGCGTTTGCGTGCGTGCGTGCGTGGGTGCGTGCGTTGCGTGCGTGCGTGCGTCGGTGCAGTGCTGCGTGCGTTGAGTGGAGGAGTGAAGTGGTGAGTGGAGTGAGTGATGTGAGTGAGTGAGTGAGTGAGTGAGTAGTGAGTGAGTGAGTTGAGTGAGTGAGTGAGTGAGTGAGTGAGTGAGTGAGCGATGAGCGAGCAAGGCGTTGGTTTGGTTGGTTGGTGGGTGTGGTGTGGTGTGGTGTGGTGGTGTGTGTGTGTGGGGTGGGTGGGGGCAGGCGGGCGGGTGGGGGCAGCGGGCGGCGTGGGGCTGGGGGGGGTGGATGGGGGGGTGGGGTGGGGGGGTGGGGGGTGGGAGGGAGGGAGGGAGAGGGAGGGAGGAGGGAGGGAGGGAGGGAGGGAGGGAGGGAGGAGGAGGAGGGAGGGAGGGAGGGAGGGAGGGAGGAAGGGAGGGAGGGAGGGAGGGAGGGAGGGAGGGAGGGAGGGGAGGAGGAGGGAGGAGGGAGGGAGGAGGGAGGGAGGGAGGAGGGAGGGAGGAGGGAGGGAGGAGGGGAGGGAGAGGGGGAGGGAGGAGGGAGGAGGGAGGAGGGAGGAGGGAGAGGAGGAGGGAGGAGGGAGGGAGGGGGAGGAGGGAGGAGGGGAGGGGGAGGGAGGAGGAGGAGGGAGGAGGGAGGAGGGAGGAGGAGGAGGGAGGAGGAGGAGGAGAGGAGGAGGGGAGGAGGGAGGAGGGAGGAGGGAGGAGGGGAGGGAGGAGGGAGGGAGAGGAGGAGGAGGAGGGAGGGAGAGGAGGAGGGAGGAGGGAGGAGGGAGGAGGGAGGAGGGAGGAGGAGGAGGGAGGAGGAGGGAGGAGGGAGGAGGAGGAGGGAGGAGGGAGGAGGAGGAGGGAGGAGGGAGGAGGGAGGAGGGAGGAGGGAGGAGGGGGAGGAGGGAGGAGGGGAGGAGGGAGGAGGGAGGAGGAGGAGGGAGGAGGGAGGAGGGAGAGAGGAGGAGGGAGGAGGGAGGAGGGAGGAGGGAGGAGGGAGGAGGGAGGAGGGAGGAGGGAGGAGGGAGGAGGGAGGAGGAGGAGGGAGGAGGGAGGAGGGAGGAGGGAGGAGGGAGGAGGAGGAGGGAGGAGGGAGGAGGGAGGAGGGAGGAGGAGGAGGAGGGAGGGGAGGAGGGAGGAGGGAGGAGGAGGAGGGAGGAGGGAGGAGGGAGGAGGGAGGAGGGAGGAGGGAGGAGGGAGGAGGGAGGAGGGAGGAGGGAGGAGGGAGGAGGAGGAGGAGGGAGGAGGGAGGAGGGAGGAGGGAGGAGGGAGGAGGGAGGAGGGAGGAGGGAGGAGGGAGGAGGGAGGAGGGAGGAGGGAGGAGGGAGGAGGGAGGAGGGAGGAGGGAGGAGGGAGGAGGGAGGAGGGAGGAGGGAGGAGGGAGGAGGAGGAGGGAGGAGGGAGGAGGGAGGAGGGAGGAGGGAGAGGAGGAGGGAGGAGGGAGGAGGGAGGAGGGAGGAGGAGGAGGGAGGAGGGAGGAGGGAGGAGGGAGGAGGGAGGAGGGAGGAGGGAGGAGGGAGGAGGGAGGAGGGAGGAGGGAGGAGGGAGGAGGGAGGAGGGAGGAGGGAGGAGGGAGGAGGGAGGAGGAGGAGGGAGGAGGGAGGAGGAGGAGGGAGGAGGGAGGAGGGAGGAGGGAGGAGGGAGGAGGGAGGAGGGAGGAGGGAGGAGGGAGGAGGGAGGAGGGAGGAGGGAGGAGGAGGAGGGAGGAGGAGGAGGGAGGAGGGAGGAGGGAGGAGGGAGGGAGGGAGGGAGGGAGGGAGGGAGGGAGGAGGGAGGGAGGGAGGGAGGAGGGAGGAGGGAGGGAGGAGGGAGGGAGGGAGGAGGGAGGAGGGAGGAGGGAGGGAGGGAGGGAGGGAGGGAGGGAGGGAGGGAGGAGGGAGGGAGGGAGGGAGGGAGGAGGAGGGAGGGAGGGAGGGAGGGAGGGAGGGAGGGAGGGAGGGAGGGAGGGAGGGAGGGAGGGAGGGAGGGAGGGAGGGAGGGAGGGAGGGAGGGAGGGAAAGAGGTGGAACGCAGGAAAGAACGACATGCCCTGCAAAAGCACTCACCAGCAGCAGTCCCTCCCCCTCGCCCAACAGCCGTGTTAGGTCCAGGCACACGCGGTCACCCGTCCCGGCTGGCCTGACATCCGTCACTCGAGCCACTTCAAGCCGCACGCCCGCAGCATCCCCCTGTGGTGCTTCCGGCTCTGGGACAGGGCCAGCTGCCTGGGAGAGGGGTAGGTTGTGTGCGTACGTGTGTATGTGTGCATGTACAATTTACGTGAACATGCATGTGTGCGTGGGTATGTCGCATATCTATGTGTGTGCAAGAGAGAGTAAGGGTGGGTGGATAACCCTCCTCAAGCCTCTTCCATACGTGGCGTTTGCAGCAAACACAAAATCTCGCTAGAAGCCATTAACACAGCAAGCTTTGTGCCATTGGCAGCTATCAGCACAGCACTACCGGCCCCTCTGCCATGAACTATGGAACCCTACCCCTCCAGAAGGGCTCGCCCTCGCAAAGCCTGGTATAATGGTCATGGTCACTATCATGGTCACTATCATGGTCACTGTAATGGCCACTGTAAAGGTCACCACTAGAAGTGGACACCTCCTGAACTCGCCCTCGCAAAGCCGAGCAGGCTCACGCCGCACACGTGCATACCTTGAGTCGCTGCCTCCGAGCCTGCATGCGCCACAAGTCATAGTGTGCGTACGTCCCAGTAGACGCATGCTAGCGTGCATATAGACCAGGGTTGGGCGTAAAGGGGGTCAGGGAGTTGACGTAACGTAAACACGTAAAATGGAAAAAAGGGTGACGTAAAACGTAAAATCGACGCAAAGGTTTACGCCCGTAACTTAAAGACGTAACGTAACGTAAAAACGTAAAACTGCACAAAAGCTCATGCAAAAGCTCATAATTTTCCACCACTTCCATGGCAAAAAGCCACAAACTAGACACTGCTGTCCGTGCACCACCTGGCGCCGCGCCGACGCGGCGCGACGCGGCGCCATTAGGCCTACAAGCGCTCACTCGAGCCCCTTCACCTCGCAACTATCTGCCGACATTCCCACACGGGTTCACGTTACGTCCACTTTACGTTCCTTTTTTACGCGTCAAATGACGTAGAAAGGCAACGTAAAGGACGACGTACGTGAAGGCATTACGTGCCCATTTTTGCCACGTAAAGCGTAACGTAAAACACACGTAATTACGTCAACGTAATTACGTGTTCACGTAACGTTAACCCTTTTACGCCCAACCCTGATATATACCTCCAGGCGCTGACTCAGCGCAATCTGGGCCGCCTCCCAGATCTCGGGGACCGGTGGCAGCACCAGCGCGTCTGCCCCTAGCTGCAGCGCGTGGGCAATCCCTTGCACCTCCTCGGGTGTCCTGCGGCCATGTGGGGTCACGTAGGTGGTTACGATCATTACACAAATCAGTACTATGGACATTATCAATAATATTATGAATCACTAACACATTTGGATCTGTTCTTGAAGTTATAGAAATTGAACCTCTTTGACCAACAACTATCTTATATTTTTCTCGCCTTATATATTTAAGGTGCGGTGGCGGGTGACTTGGGGGATGAGGTGGCGGGTGAGGTGGGTAATGAGATGGTAGCGGAGGCTACTGTGGTGGGTGAGGGCGCCCCAACCAAGGCCAGTCAGGGTTAACTAAGGAGCAGCCTCAAAGTGAACCAGGTCCACGTGTCTTACATCATATTATCATACTATTATCAAAATATAAGGGACAACGCCTGCGTGGCCACAGTAGTGTCGCCGTTCGCACGTCAGCACCGTTGTTTGTATCCCCCTTCTCCTCCTTTTTACTGTCATAAGCACCGGATTCTCACGCTTTCTGGCATGCGCTGGTTGTCTCCTTGACAAGCACCAAACTCATGGCGCATGTGCGCCTGCGCTGATTCCATTCCCACCCCCGCCAGGGACCTGGAACCTCTTCCAGGGACCTGCATGCAATTTTATAGCTGGGCTGCTACGAAAATGTGTGTGTGTGTGTAGGTGCGTGGGTGGGTGGGTGGGTGGGCGGGCGGGCGGGCGGGCGGGTGGGTGGGTGGGTGGGTGGGTGGGTGGGGGTGGGTGGGTGGGTGGGTGGGTGGGTGGGTGGGTGGGTGGGTGGGTGGGTGGGTGGGTGGGTGGGTGGGTGGGTGGGTGGGTGGGTGGGTGGGTGGGTGGGTGGGTGGGTGGGTGGGTGGGTGGGTGGGTGGCAACAACGGTATGGCCTGACAGACGTGCGGAGTGCCCGCGTTAAGTTCTGACATCTGCCACAGGTACAAAGGTAAATGTCATGTCGGACAACCCACCCCCTTCCCTGCTATGGCTACAAAGGTCAAGGTCATGTCGGACACCCCGCCCCCTTTCATGCCATGGCTACAAAGGCCAAGGTCATGTCGGACACCCCGCCCCCTTCCCTGCCATGGCTACAAAGGCCAAGGTCATGTCGGACACCCCGCCCCCTTTCATGCTATGGCTACAAAGGCCAAGGTCATGTCGGACACCCCGCCCCCTTTCATGCTATGGCTACAAAGGTCAAGGTCATGTTGGACACCCCGCCCCCTTTCATGCCATGGCTACAAAGGTCAAGGGCGTGAAACAACTAGGTGAACGAACACATCCATGTGAGCCAGCTGGGGAGTGCAGCAGGGAGGGTTGTGGCTGGTGGCTGTGTGTGTGTGTGGTGGGGGGGGATGGGTTAAAGGTGCCATGGCCATCCGTTACTCAGTAGATAACCTATCCACCATTACAGCCGCATAGGAGCAGACCACGCATGCTCGCCACCATGGCATTATTATTAGCATCGCCGCCACACCATCATGCCCCACGCATGGGACGGTACCAACCACCCGAACACCATAAAATCAGGATTCGACCATTCACATGTAAGAAATGGTAGGCAACGCCATAGAAAGGTGGGATTGGGGCACACCACTCCGGCCCCCTGCCCCACAGGCCACATGGGTCACGCACTGGACTCACACCAATCCACGCACTCACACCAATGCACTCACAGAAACACACTCACATGCCAATGCACGTACCCCGACCCGCAGTTACAACAATGCCCTCACGATAATGCACAAACAGCCATGGACTCACAATGGAGTGAACGGACTCGGTCGATGGTACATACATGAAAAGCACGTACGTAGACATACCTCACGCTCACCGCGATCCTGGTCGGCGTGCTGTCCGCCGCACCAATCAGATTCTCTGCAGGGATCATGATCCACGAGGACGCGTTACTGTCCCCACGTCCCTCTTTGTCCTCTGTGCCCTTATGCTGGAATCCACTGCTGTGCATGTGCACCCACTCCACGCTGCCCACCAGTGACATCGCCTGGCTCTGCGCCGTGGAGTCGACCACGTCAAAGCTGGCCCCAAGCACACGGCCCGAGGAGGCATCCAGCAGCCGGCCATCGTGGATATATATAGTGCGCTCGCCATCAATTTTCTTGCCCTCGGGCATGATAATTCTCGCCAGCCCGGACTCAAAGCCCGCTGGGATAGATTCTGGCACGGCGTTCATATAGCGCAAATCCAGCCATATCTCCATGGGAGCACGCGGCGCGGCGTGGCATGCAAGCCTTTCGCCCGCAGGGCGAGCAGACGCGAACGTGCTTTCCTGATTCGAGTTCATGTACTCGCTCTTGCTCGTCGAAAATTGACGCCAGTCCGACTTTCTTGGTCTCTCAGTGCAAGCGCTTGCGTTACGTCTAGAGCCTGGCAGCCTCACAGCACGGACTGCAGCTACCGAATAATTACAAGGAGCAGGGAGCTGCTGAGTCTCTTTGCATGTCAAGCGTTGGCTGAGGACAAGGAAAGCAGGCATGCCAGCAAGGGCGGATGTGTTGAACTGCATTGTAGCCGGTTTACCTCCTCGATCACGTACAGAAAATCATGCATAGATCTAGGCAGCTAATTGCTGAGCTGCAATCGCGGGTTGTGCACCTTGACTTCAACGGTTGAAGAGCAACCCTTGCAGACACCTAATTTAGTTTAATTAACTATCATTTACAGTTATTATCTATTGGATCCAGCAGCGAAAATTCCTTGGTCCTCCAGCTTCCTACATGAGTCCCAATAACGGCATGGCGTCGTTACATTGAGACAAATTCTTCCCCAACGAAAATAGCTATAGTAAACGATCGTATGGACAAGCTAGGTAACCTCCCATGTCATCAAACGTATTTCAGTACTCCAAGAAATATAAATAATATAAATTAAATATAGCGCAGTATATTAAAATTTTGCCAGTGACGCCTCCAGGCCGTCACTGCTCGCGATTTTGCTGATTTGAATTGGCAACGTGCTGCGCTTTTCAGGCTAGTACAGTAAGCGCATTCAATATATGGACGTATCCTGCGTTCGGGTAGCGGTGACTGGTGGATGTTATTCTTGGAATCGCCGCCAAATATTGCGGTTTCAGTACCACCAAACCGAGCGCGTAATTTTGAAACTAGCAAGTACCTAGCAGAATCAGACGGTGGAATCTGATCGGGACAGTTGTTGGAGCGTGGAAATGCTCAACGTTTTTGTGCGTGCGAAGGCGGCCAACCTAGTGGCTAGAGCTGTGGCTAGTACGCTCCCATGGATAGCGCACTCGGCCGTACGCGAATGGAAACTTTACGTTGTTTCAACCTACCTGATTACAACATTAGGCGCGGCGCTACCTCCGTCCTGCAAGCCCAGTCTGAGCTTGGGGTCCACACTCCACACTGACCACTACTGACCAGTGCTCGGCCCCTCCACGCCCCACCCGCCAAAGGTTGTTCACGTGTTTTCCTTTCCAGTGGCTACAACGGGTTCCAGTTCAAAGAGGCACCAAAGGTCAGGCGGGCAACCCTGTTTATGATAACACGAAGGGCTAGGAATGCGGTTGAGATTTACCATGTTCAACAGGCTTTAACATGTAAAGTGGCTCTTTTTGGTGCATGATATAGATTCTGACCCGGTATGGTGCGGCTATGATATCGCCTTCTGAGTACACGGTACCTGGCGACCCTGCTGTGACGTAAATGAAAAGGGTTAAGGATTCGAAGTTGTCTGTGGGAAATCGCCCTGGCCTTATGGCGGGATGATGGCCTTGGAGGGCATGATGAGGATTGATGGGAGGGCGAGGTAGTAAGGATAGAGAGAGGATTAGGATATTAGAGGATAAGCTCTATGCTGCGGAGGCGAGTCTGCATGCTTTGTCAGCCGTCAATTCGTCTGGGAACGGTCCGATGGCAAATCCACCTGTTGTAGAACCCCCAGATTCGCGCTCGAAAGATGGCGCATCCCGCTCGGATGCCGACACGGTCCCTCCTTGCTCTGGCTTTCCTTGGACAGATGTGAACAGCAACCATAGCTCGCATCAGAGCGAGCCTCCCACTATTAGCTATGGCCACTCCGACTCGGAAGGTGACAATCTTACAGGCGGTTATATCGAGGATATACCGCCGTTCCAGAGCATCGACCACGCCCTTATTAGGGAAAGGTTGGAACACACGAAACGTTTAATAGAGAAGGACCTCCGCGTGATCCCCTTGCCGCGCGGAGGAGACTATGTCAAAACCAAGATTGGCCCGATTCAGTTCGGGATGCCGCCTGAAACGATCAAGGACTCGATGGCGCTGGGCTTGCCCCTTCCCACCTACTACGTGGTGCCCAAACGGCGCTTTGATCAGAGCATGCGCATCAATGTGGCCGAGTGCGAGTTCCCTGCCTACTACAACTTCTTCGTGTACAGGTAAATGTTTGAGCACTTGAGATCCCCTAAGCTTTGCGAGGGCGACCCCTCCCTTACCAGGGGTTTAGCTCCAGCCCTGGCCCCTGTCATGTCCCATATGCGCCACGCGCATTTCCCTTTGTGGAGGGGGTATGTTGCTCTCTTTCTATGGAAGGGCTATGTTGCTCTATTTCTGTGCGCGTGTAGCGAGTTACCTGGGCCAGTCTGGCAGTCATGGTTACCACTTTCAGGAACTTTCCCCTCGGCTTATTGACTTTTTTGTTATTTATTATGTGTTCGCATGTGCTCTCCTTGGCGTTGCCCTGCCACTATCGAAGCATGCCCACCCTGAAACCCCCCTGGCTCATCCCCATCTCCATGCCACCCGACCTGTGCCGCCCTGATCCTCCCTCCTTCCCTCCCCCTCTCCCTCCATCGACCCCCCCCCCGCCCCCCCTTGGGTCCATCTTCCCTCCTTCCAAGTTTTGCCTGCCCCTCCTCCGTCATTCCACCTCCCCCTTTGTCTCTGTTGTTTCCCCTTTCCTATTCTAATTCCGCTTCTGGTGGGTCTTCCTGCCTTGTTCGCCCTCCTTTGCCCCCTCTGGTTGCCGATTGCCAGAAAAAAGATCCGCCTCATCACCGACCCGTATGAGGAGCTCAGCATCCGCAAGGTGAGAAAATAAGCACCGTATTCTTTCCTTGGATGATGGCTTAAAGAGCCCCGTTCCCATGTCACGGGATGCATGAGGCTGCTTTGTGTTTGCAAGGTTGGGCATGCAGGGGATAGAACCAAGTAAAATAAAATGTCATGCAACGAACATAGTACCTCTGTATTGTATATTCCCGCATGAGCGGCCAGGCGAAGATGTAGGCGCGTGCCAATTTGGGGCCCAATGCCCCCATGTGAGCGTGTTGTGGGGTGGCCAAAGCGGCCGTGAGTCGTGCGTGGCCCTTGCATGCTTTGTCAGGGGGAGGGGGGAGGGCACTAAAGGCAACTGTGGCTGGTCGGTTTGCATGGGCGGTGTGGGTTCATGCACCGGTGGCCGATCGACAAATTCCCGTCCTGTGTAGCCACAGAGCAGACCGGCCATCTACCTGTTTTGCGCACGCCCCACCCCCGCGCCACCCCACCCCACCCCACCCCACCCCACCCCACCCCACCCCACCCCACCCCACCCCACCCCACCCCACCCCACCCCACCCCACCCCACCCCACCCCACCCCACCCCACCCCACCCCACCCCACCCCACCCCGCCCCGCCCCGCCCCACCCCACCCCACCCCACCCCACCCCACCCCACCCCACCCCACCCCACCCCACCCCACCCCACCCCACCCCACCCCACCCCACCCCACCCCACCCCACCCCACCCCACCCCACCCCACCCCACCCCACCCCACCCCACCCCCCCTTCCCCCGATGGTCCACACCTTATCTATGCCCCCTGCTATTTTTTTAAAATACTAGGTAGTGCATGTGGGGCAGGCGAGTACTAGGGGTCCTGCTGGTTTATCCCGCCTGACTGTGTGGGCAATACGAGAGTTTGATGAAGCAGTCGAAAACCCTGGAAAATCCAGTTTACCTCCCGTAGGGGAGCACCGATCTTCAAGGAACAAGGGTGGGGTGATCCTGTGGCACGGCAGCATTATGTTCACGCGAGATTTGCTGCCGCGCCAAAGCGGCAGCATTATGTTCACGCTGGCTCCACTGTAATATACCGTATACTGTAAAGAGGGCCGTGCTTTTGCCGGGCGTGACACCCCGTTGGCATGCCTGGGTACAGAACCTCTCTTGTACCTCGCTTGACGCATCTGCACAGGAGCAAGGCAGTGGTCGATCTGCACCGCTGATGCCATTCGCCCGGTCGGCACCCACCGGTTGGCTCATGCTCGAACAAGTAGCGAACACCCCTTG
>RPFO01000256.1:1459155-1484155 GCA_009746045.1 Mesostigma viride
CTCGCCTCCTCCCTGCCGTCCCTACTATTCTTCATAGCTGCCCTTGCCCCATGTGTCCCTGGCACCTCGCTTGTACTGTCCACCTGGCCCATGTTCTTCGTCCTGTTGATCATCATGTTATCATTGCCATGCGACTCGGGCGCGCGCAGGTCATCCTGACGCACTGCCATGCGGACCACGACAGCGGCACGTTCCAGAAAATACTCGAGGAGAAGCGCATCACGGTGATGACAACCACCACCATCTTCAACAGCTTTGTGCGCAAGTACGCCGCGCTGCTGTCCGTGCAGGAGAAGGCGCTTCGGCGGCTTGTGCACTTCAAGTGAGTAAGGGGGTGGGAGATAGGGGAATCGCGGCTGGTGCACCTTAAAGTGAGAAAAAAGGGCGGGGAAGTGCGGCTCGTGCACTTCTGAGTAATCCCAGTCTGGGCACTTGTAGTGACTGAAGGGGAGGGAAATGAACGCTCGTGCAATCCAAGTAAGGGGGAGGGGCGAGGAGTATGGTGGCTCATGCACTTCAAGTGGGTGCTTGCAGGTATGGTGGATGGGGGGCGGGGGAGGGGGGGGCCCATGCACTTCCAGTGAGTGAAGGGGTGGAATAGTTCACTAAATGTGAGTGAGGGGGGGGTTCTTGCACGTCACATGAGCGAGGGGGATGGATTAGTGCGGCCGGTTCCTGTCTACTGCAGTAAGGGGGTGCACGTGGGCGGCTCGTGGCCGTCAGGAGGGGGGAGGGGAACGGCGGTTCGTGCACGTTGATTGGGGGAATGGAAAACGACTTGCTTGTAGGGGAAAAAGCTGTGTCTGGGGGCTTGTGATGGATGGGGGGCACGTGGCATGGGAGCCTCGTGAGCCGGCCAGGTAATCAAGGGTTTTGCATGGGTGTTGACGTTTGTGGGGATGGAATGGAGTCAAGTTGGACATTGGATTTTGGTGTCCCTGTGGGTGCATGATGCGCAAGGTGCAGCCTGATTTGAGCCTGATTTGCGCTTGTGATGCTGATGTGGCGTGAGCTAACCCATGGCTCCGTGCTGCCTCCCCCCGTCCCCGCGGCCGTGTTGCCGCTTGTGCTGTTCATCGTGGCCGCGCTCCACAGCCAAGTAAAGATCGGGGAGCCAGTCAACTGCCACGGTGGCACGTTCTATTTTTGGTACACGCTGCACGCCATTCCGTGCGTGGGGTTCCAGGTATGTGCCCATGCAATGCATGGTTGTTGGTGGCACGCATCTTGTGGTGGCACGCATCTTGCATCTGGCCTCTTGCCTCTCGCGTTTTCCTCCCGGTGGAGAAAAAAGTGGTCGATGGTTGCGCGTTGGCACACCCCCACGTCTCCCACAGAGCCGTGGCCCTGTATGGAAGCCATGCTTTACCTGGACAGGAATACCTTTGGTTGTGGACCTCTCGTCGCATGTCCTCGCTGCATTCTGCGTCTGTTTCCCCTCAACCCATGCACGCCCCCATCTTGTTCCCCCCTGCCCACGTTTGTGGTTGCAGCATTCTCCCCCGTGTCGCTGGGTCTCCCGTTCCTGTCCCCCGGGATTTTCCTTCCCACATCACTGCTCCTGCGATCCTTCCCCGTGTTTTGCTTCCCTCTGCTTCCTTCCCCCCTGTCTCTTTTCTCACCGCCGCTCCTCTGCTCCACCATGTGTAACCCTCCACCCCCCTGCCCACACACCTACCTTCCCCACCTCTCCTCTCCCCTCCCCCCTATTCCCTCACTTACCATCAACCCTTTCCTCTCCTGGCCCCGCTTCCTTTCTCCCCAAAGCTCCTCTTACCCCATTCCCACTTCTACCTCTCCCTCCCCCCCCTTCTCCCCCCAGGGGTAGAATTTATGCTCAAGTGACGCAGTCTACGTGTGAATGACTTAATTAATTGCTTCTCCACCCCCCAGGTGCGTTACGGCGGCAAGAGCCTCGCCTACTCGGCGGACACGTGCAATGACCCCCCCCGCATCCGCAAGCTGTGCGAGGAGGGCATCCTGTCGGAGCAGCGGCGCAACGAGCTGCTCTCCTTCCCCTGGGACTCGTCGGTCATCTTGCACGAGGCCGGGGTGCCCCCCATCCATACGCCCATGTCCACGCTGGCTAGCCTGCCCGAGCACGTGAAGGCGCGACTGTACGTGGGGTGTAGTAGTAGTAGTTTATAGTAGCGCATGTGGCTGCTGCTGGTGGCTGTGGGCGGTGGCTCTACATTGTGGTCTTTGTTGTTCTTGTGGGTGGTGGGCCATGACTGTTTATCGTTCCTGTGGGTGGTATCACTGGGCCGTGACACTACGTGGGGGTGGAGTTGTCCTTGGGCCATGACTGTACTTTGTTGGCACTAATGGGCTATACTCTACATTGGGGTGGGGGGGTGGGAGTGGGGGGGGGGTGGGGGTGGGGGGTGGGGGTGGGGGGGTGGGGGGTGGGGGGTGGGGGTGGGGGGGGGGTGGGGGGTGGGGGGTGGGTGGGGGGTGGGGGGGTGGGGGGTGGGGGGGGTGGGGTGGGGTGCGGGGTTGGGGGGGGTTGGGTGTAAGGACGGGGGGGGGGGTAAGGACGGGGGGGGGGGGGGGCTGTACGTGGGGAGTTGGAAGGGCACACCCCTGCACATGGGGCCGAGAGGAGGGGGTCATGCCTGCACGGGATACGGGATGCCCATGCGCCTGAACATGGGGAAAGGGGAGGGCACATGCCTGCACGTGGGGAACACTAGCAACCATGGGACCGATATCCTTGGCATTTTGCACGGACAGATTGCCGCAGGTGCCTGGGGGGCCTGTCTTGACTCGGCACTGAAGGGACTGGCCACGGAGCGTCTCAGGGGGAAGGCATGGTTGAACGGGAGTGGGAAAGGGCGGGCCCGCCGGCACATGGGGTAGATGGGGGATTCTTGTAGCTCGGGGTAGACCGAACGTTGGTGCCTCCCCTGCATCCTCCTGGATAGAAACTCGCAAATGGTGTGTGGTATCTACACGCGGTCTGCTGGGGTTTGTTTTTGTCCACCAGGCCCCTTTCCCCCAGTCCTTACCGCACGCGGCTTGTTCCTTTTCCCCCGCCCTTGGCGTCCTGCCCTTGGCGTCTCCTGCCTCCGGCTTTCCTTCTCCAGGCCTGGCTTCTCCCTCACCTCTCCCCCCCTACCTCCCCCCTGGCCCCCTCGGCAAACCTTCCTGCTCCTCCGCAATCTTCCCACCAGGAGCTTACGGGTGCACACGTTTGCTGGTCCTAGGCCTCTGCCCTCTGACCGTGCTGTGCCCGCGTTGTGAACCACCCCACCCAACCATGCCTCTCCCCCCCCCACACCACCAGCTACTGCGTGCACACGAGCAGCAAGGACTTCAGCTTCTCCCAGGGCCTCAAGATCGCGCGCGTGGGGGTGGAGAACACGATCCGCATCAAGGTTGAGATCAGCGAGGAGGAGAAGGCCGTCAACCGGGCCACCAAGCTGCTGGACTTGGTCTCCTCCATCGACGTCTTCCAGTCGTGGCTGCCCATGGGGAAGGCGCGGGACGTCCTCCAGACAGCCACGCGGCGGTTCTACGAGTTGGGGCATGTGATCGAGAGCGGTGGCAAGGACGGGTGCCGCCGCATCTGCATTATTGAGGCGGGGCTGGTCTCCGTCACGTCGCCACCCAAGGAGGTGCGTGAGATCAACTTATCCTTAATTTTGTGGTTGCAGTGATAGGGAGGTGCCTGCTTTGTGGCTGAGGGTCCACTGGGTACCTGTGACAAGCGCTGATGGACTCGTAACTCTTTGTTGTGTATGCCCACCACCACAGTGCCAACCACAGTGCCCATCGTGCATGCCAAAACTATGGCCTGGCCCCATATGCATCCATCTGTGCCTCCTTTGTTGTTGTGCTTGTTGTTGTTTGTCCTGATCTTGCTCTTTCTGTTCTGACCTGGCCCTGCCATCCATTCCTCCGTTGTTACGGTCGCTCTTGTCCACATGACCCACAGCCGGGCGGCCAGCCCCGCACGCGCATGCTGACGGTGGGCGACCTCTTTGGCGCGCACGTGCTGTTGACCGGTACCGAGGGCCCCATGCTTCTGCGTGCCGTCACGCCCCTTACCCTCGTGACCTTTGAAGAGTACGACTTCGTCTCCCTCATAAAGTCCACCGCGGCCTTCCAGGGCATGTTCGACCTCAACAATGCGACGCTCGAGCGCATGCAGCGCGCGCTCGACTCTAACTCCCTCCTCTCCACCATGACCGACTCACAGCAGATCGAGCTCAAGTGTATCATGCGGGAGAAGCGGTTCAGCGCAGGTGACGCCATCTGGGAGGTCGGCCGGCCGCTGCGCGACGAGTTCTACACCTGGCTCATCGTGTTCTCTGGGACTCTAGAGCTGACCCGCGACGGCGCGGACGACCCCCTGGCCGTGTCCCTGGGCATGTCGCGGGGCAGCGTGAGCGCCGGGGACGGCACGGGCAGCAACCGGGGCTCCTGGGGCTGTCCTGTGTGCTCGTCCCGGGAAGATGGTCGGTTGACGGTCGCTACACCCATGGTCTCCCTGGGCATTTTCACGACCGGCGCGTTTGTGGGCGAGGGCGACACGTTTGTCCCGCACGCGAACTTCCACCGGACCACGTTGCGCGTCGTCTCTGACGCGCTTGTCTTCCTCATCAAGGGCAGCGAGATGCAGTCCTTCTTCCTGCACAACCCGGGCGTCCAGCTGGCCTGCCTCGGCAAGAACTTCATTGTATAGTTGTGCGAGACCTGGGGAAAGGGCTGCCCGTGACCCACGAGCTGCGAGAGGGTGACGTCTCGGTGGGGGAGTGTAACGACTAAAAATGATCATCAACATCATCCACAGTCCAATATGAAAGATCTTTTACCTGGGTTGCTTTCCTGAGTCGCAGAACTTCAAGTATCCGAGCAACGTTGAGATGGAAATTCCACAGCACGTGATTTAGGGAATCACAACCCCTTGTAGACACAAAGACAAGCTCGTGTATAGACGGCCTCTGTGGAACTGAAGGTCGTCTATAGCCAAGGGGCTCTTATGGATTGGACAACAAAGCCAAGCTTTATTATACCATGGTGAATCAAAACCAACGTAGCAACAATGGCGACCCCACGTCCTTGATATCGACGTGCTTGTCGAGCTTGCTCCAACCTTAGCCTGAAGAGAACCAATCAGAACCATGGAATCCTATACAAGATCTTCGTATCCATCCTAGTCACACAAAACAGAACAACACCACACACAGCCTGGCAGAATCTTTCCATGAGATCTAAATCTGTCGTGAGCACTGAAGTCCCAAAGGAGCATTTAAGACTCAATAGTACCAACTAACAAACTACAACCCCACGTGGATCAGGCCACGACCAATGAGGGCTCCTATCAGTAGTATCAGCCAACAAACTACAACCCTACGTGGATCAGGCCACGACCAATGAGGGTTCCTATCAGTTGGCTGACAAAGTATCAGCTCCAAGTACCGTCGTCTTAGAAACCTCATAACTTTCTCAATACTGATCCAAAAGTCCTCGAATAAAAGCCAAACATTCACAAAACAAAGGATGTAACAACAAAGTCATTTTTGCTTGTTACATATCTCCCCCTCAAAACTGGACCTCCCAGGTCCAATAGCCAACTCTTGAAGGCAGAGGAACATTGAACAGAAATCCACCATCTCTTGGGAAAAGCAGATGGGTTTTTACATCCCTGAAAACAGGGCCTCCTATCTCATAACATCTAGTCACAGGTCTCTACAGCAAACAAGTCACTACCTTATCTACTATAAAGCCAGATAAACATCTCATAATACAAGGTCTTCCATTCAGCATCCTGGAACCTGGAACTCTGGACTGGAACATCAGAACTGGACTGGAGCCCCCCCCCATCATCCATCCTGGAATCCCCCCCTCACACCACAATCCAAAGCACCTTCCATACTCTTCCCCCATCCTTCCCCATCCTCTTCCTGCACAGCTCTGTTCTTCACAGGCTATACCAATCCCCATTCACCCATCCTTGCCCCTGGTCCCAAACAAGGGAAACTGCTCCACCATGTGAACCAAGTCTGGCCAGTTCCTGCTGACCTGCAGCACCATGCACGTCTCTGCAGCCCCTGCTGCCATCTGGGCAACATAACGCAGGCATGTCCCTGGGTAGGAGAGAAGCACCACAGACTGGCTCTCAGGATCCATCACCCAAGTAGAAGACGTCTTGTGCCTGCTCACCCATGACCTGTACGCCCACCAGAACTGGAGAAAGGTCTTGACCACTGACCACTTAGCACCTGTCAAAGGCACCAACACCCTCAATGGGGTCAGACGAACCTTGAGCTCCATGGTGAACTTAGGCAACCCTGGGCTGCAGAAAAGGTTGGATGTCTCCAAAGGGAAGCACCCATTGACCGAGCTGGAAGAAGAAGGAGCCAAGTCAAAATCTCCCTGCTGCACTGAAAACTCCAACAACTCCATGTAGGACCTCACCCATGCTCACTGGCTGGAACTGCATGAAGGCTCCTTTCAAAGCCTCAGGCAAGGTGGTCAACATATCCTGCCCCTCTGCAGGTCTCATGTCAATCTCAGGTCCTGGAGTCAAGGCAAACATCCTGTGCAACAGGTGGCCCACAAAAGGAGAGCCAATCTCATACAGGCTGGTGTGCAACTGAGACAAGACCTCCTCCACATAACCCTCAGGGCTCACTTCCCCCTCCTCCCTGTTAAGGGCAGCCACTGCCTTGGCCAGCGTCTCACAATGCTCACAAGGTCCCATGCACTTCCTGTGATCCACATAGGCCACCACATTCTTGACAGGTACCACATGACGAGGAATCTGAATGATGGGAGTGCTGCTGGAGCTGAGAGCTATGTTAACACCACTCCCCATCTGGGGCTGGGACAAGGACAACCCCTGAAGAAGCTCCTGTAGCTTATCCTGCTTGGAGATCACTGAATGCAAGAGCTTGTTAATGGTATCCATCTGCTGACCCCTCCTAAGGTCACGCCTGACAATACTGTCAAACAGGGATTCCACATAACTCATGGGGTTTTCTGGATGCATACCCGTGACCCCTTCCTCCGTGGTGGCGCCCAGGCCCAAGTTGGGGTACGTGAACTCCTCCTCCATCTGGGACCCACAGCATGCACGAAGAAACCATTCGTTAGTCCTGAGATATAGGAAGGGGAGCAGTGGTTTGCACCAACTCAGTATACCAAGAAGGAAGAGTGAGCCCCTTTTTTGGCAATACTCCTGGACCACTTCATGGCAGTGAGTCAAGTCAGACAACCACAGCCATGTGGCAGTAGACTCTAACTCTCCTTTCCAGTGCACCTTAAACTGCAGCTGCTTGGTCCTACCCTTTCCTTTGACTCTGTGAGCCACCAGCTGCTCCACTTCATATATCCTCTCCCCCTCAGTATCCAGCTCAAATGGTAATGGAGCAGAAAGGCGTCCCTGCAAGGTATTGCGTTTATACAGTTTGAGCTGGGCCAGGTGAAACACGTTAGTCTTAAGCCTCCAGTGGGAAGGCACCTGGACTTGAACTACAGTCCCATAGTGGAAGGTTTCAGGACAGGGTAAGGTCCCAACCACAAGGGTTGCAGTTTCCTGCATTGCTCCTTTTCAGGTAGCACACGATTAGCCTCCAAGAGCACCAGGTCACCAGGAGCCACAAAGGTGTGTGTAGCCAACATCTGTTGCCAAGCATTGTTTAAATACTTGTCCTGTGCATGCAACATCTGAGCAGCCACCATACTGTGAGCTTCCTGGAAGGATGCAATCAACTGGTGGACAGAGGTTAGGCGTCTTCTGAAGGGGCCTTCAGCATCCCTATCAGGTAACTCCAGGTCAAATGGAGTCAAGGGGCACTGGCCATGGCAAATGACAAATGGAGACATTTGGTGAGGAGCCAGGGGTGAGTTGTTGATGGCAAACTCTATGAAGGGAAGTTTCTTGTCCCATTCCTTGTTATCATGGGTACAATAGTGCTTCTGGCATTCCCGTACAATACGGTTCAGCCTCTCCACAGCCCCCGTGCTGGCACACCTGTATGCTACTCCAAAGGCCAACTTAGTGTCTAGGATGTCAAAGAAGGACTTCCAAAACCCAGACATCCACAAGGGATCCTGGTCAGTGATGATTACACGTGGCATGCCATGCAATCTGTACACCTCCTTCATGAACAACTCTACACACTGGGCAGCTGTGAGATGGGCATTGCAGGGGATGAGGTGGCACATTCTAGACAGCCTGTCCATCACCACTAGTATCCTGTCATTGCCAGCATCAGAAACAGGCAAGCCACAAATGAAGTCCATGGTCACACTGATCCAGGGTCGAAGGGGAATAGGCATGGCCATAGGAAAGATAGGCACTGCCTGAGTCCTAACCTTATTCCTTTGGCATGAGTCACAGGAAGCCACATAGGCTTTGATATCACGAAACATGCCAGGCCACCAAAACCTCTCTTGTACTTCATGGAGAAGCTTAGCATACCCAGGATGACACGCAGTCACGTCGTCATGGAAGCAATGCAACACAGTGGGAATGGCCATTTCTGGCACATAGACCTTCCTGGTCACTACATGATCTGCATCCTGGGTGTGGACATACAGGACTCCCTCCCAGTACTCCACAGGCCTGTTACCAAAGCTTCCTTCCTGAATGGCCTTAGTGGCCAGGTCCTCAGTTTTAGTGAAGGCCTTAATCACGTCCAGCAGGGCTATACTCATAGGGTTAGGCAGGACTAGCTGTTTGCCAGGTCCTAAAGGCTGCAGCTGCAGCACCTCACCCTCCTGCAGGTGACTAGTGACTAGATGCTTGGATGACAGAACATCAGCCACAGGTGTACGTGACTTCCCCTTGATCTCAGCTGCCAATCCTCTAGACTTGGTCAGCATCCCTGGCTCCAGTATCCACTTCCTGGGCCGTCCCTTCCCCTCCTAGGATTCTCTGTGCTTGGTTGTGTTGTGAGAGTGGGCTGGCTACCAGCAGAACCCTCCCTAAGACTGCTCTGCAGTGACTGACCCCCACCCTGGACGCCTGTCGACCCTGGGACAGAGCCCTGGTCAATGAGCATCTCGTGACTAAAGCTAGCCTCTACAGGGGGTTGGCTCAGCTTGGAGGTTTGCTGGTTAGCTGCCTGTGCCCTGGTGACAGCACCACACTCTACTACAGAAACCATGGCAGCACAAATATCCAGATCCTCGTGAAATGTCCCATCAGATCCCTTCTTCTAGAGAGGGCGTCTGGCACCACATTCTGTGATCCTGGGACATACTGCACAGAGAAAGGATAGAATCCCCCTAGGTACTCCATCCACCCAGCCATCCTCTTACTCATCCTACTCTGTTCTAGCACGTGCACCAAGGGCCTGTGGTCAGTCATCAGGGTGATAGACTCTTGCCCTAGCCCATCTGTAGCACTGCTAGCCACAGAAAACTGAGCTCCCTTCAACAGATGCTCCCACTTGTGACATGCTACCACTAAACCCAGCAACTCCTGCTCGTGTACAGGGTAGTTACGTTCAGCTGAGCTCATGGTTTTAGACATGTACTCCACTGGCTGTGGTCCATAGCCATGGTCTTGCATCAGCACAGCACCTATGGCGCCTTGAGAGGCATCTGACCTAACCTGATAAGGTAGATCTGGGTTGGGACCCACTAGCACAGGGGTGGATGTGAGCTTCTGCTTCAACAGGTCAAAGGCCTGCTGACACCTATCTGTCCACTCAAACTGAACATCCTTCTTGATTAACTCAAGCAAGGGGGTGGAGATGGCAGCCATGTCAGGGATAAAACGCCTGTACCACCCCACCATGCCCAGGAAGGACTTGACATCATGTGCAGACTGCAACACAGGCCACTCAAGGATGGCAGCAATCTTAGCATTGTCAGGTGTCATACCCAAGGAACTCAACTTGTACCCTAGGAACCCCACTTCATGCCCCCACTCCACCTTAGACCTCTTGACAGACAAGTGGTAGTGCTGGATGACCTTCAGGACCTCCTCCACGTTCTCCAGATGCTCCTTGAACGTCTTTGAGTGCACCAGGATGTCGTCCATGTAGGCCACCACGCAGGTCCTGAACACGGGTCTTGCAGGGTCACACAGGTGGGCAATGTCTTTGAACCTGGGATTCCTGAGATCAGGGGAGATCTGAGGCAGAGAGTTCCCTGTCAGATGGCCAAAGATAGCATTCACAAACATCTGCATAGTAGCTGGGCTGTTGGAGGCCCCCATGGGCATCACAGTCCACTGGAACTGACCCCAGGGTGTGGAGAATGCAGTTTTTGGAATGTCCTCAGTAGCTATCCTGATCTGCCAGAACGCGTGTCTAAGGTCAAACTTGGTGAAGTAAGATGATCCAGCTGTCCTCTCTAGCAGCTCATCAATCCGTGGCAAGGGATACTTGGACTTCACTGTGACCTTGTTCAGGCCTCTCAGATCAATGCACAACCGCCATCCACCATCATGCTTGGGACAAGCAAACACCCAGAGCTGAAAGGACTATTGGCAGGAAGAATGAGTCCAGCTTCCAACAGGCCTGTCAAGATCACCTTCAGCTCTGCCATCTCAGCTGGCCCCATCCTGTACATGGGAACAAAGGGAGGCCTGGCACCATCCACAAGCTTGATGACATGAGTGATTGGCCCTTCAGGGGGTACTGTGGCATTTTGTCCTCAAAAATGGCAGCAAACCTGTCCAAAAGGGCATCATGCAGCTTCTGCTCCTCCTCTGTGACAGCTGGTACTGGGTTCACAGCATTCACCGTGTGGCCATGAGTCTCATCAGAGGGTGAGTTAGGAACCAGCTGTAAGAGAAAGACGTGTTCCACTGGGTAAGTAGCCAGGTAAGACAAGGTGTGATTGGCAGACCATACGTGCTTAAGTAAGTGCAGCACGTTTCTCTTCCAGTGAAGGCACCTTGACGTCCTCCTTGGCACCTGCAACCCCTCTCCCATCATTGACAGCCTCATTAGTAGAACAGCACTCTGTGACTGGTCTTTCTCCCCCCTTAATCACTGTGGTGGCGTCCCACACTGACCCATCCTGAAACTGCACCACCTTCTCAGACCACAAGATGGCAGGATTAGCAGACTCCAACCATGGCATCCCCAGAATCACATCAGCAGCAGTGAGTGGAATGACATCTGCTGTGACAGACAAGGTTTGACGTGAGCACACTTGAAAAAGCAGTTGCACGTAGCCAGGTGAGTTACTCTGCCTACCATCAGAATATTGGACCTTAACAGGCACAGGGTGGGGGAGCACTGGTAGATGCAGCTCCTGCACCAAGGAAGTGGAAATGTAGTTACTTCCTGCACCTGAGTCAATCATGAAGAGACATAAAGGCTGAGCCAAAGGGACTGGCACGTTCAACAGCCTAGCCTGGAACTTCAAGAGTTGACTGGGAATAGGAGGGCCCAATGGGGTGGTGGAATCAGAGGCAGACAAGTTGTTCACAGGACGGACATGCACAGCAGGCAAACCAGTTAACTCCACCGCTGGACGTAGTCCTGGGGGCTCCACTAGTTTTTTGGCAGCTCAGGAGGATGATCTGAAGACGAGCTCCCCACTGAAGGCTGCACCTGCTGATCCTCTATGCCGTCTGCCTCTCCTTCTCCCTCCTCCTCCTCTGCTAGGAGGTGCCACAGGGCGTTGACCATCCGACGCCTGTCTTGCCTGCTGAAGCCCTTGGGCTGGAAGGGTCCCTTGCCCGAAGCCTGGAAGTTGGGTCTAAACCCAGGCTGTGCCCTGTGGTCGCTCTGGCTCACCCCAGGAGGGAAGATGGGTGGTCTGGTGAATGGAAGAACCCCCTGAGGACCCTTGGTGTCGCTTGGGAACTGGTCTCGCTTGGGGCAATCCCGTGCAAAGTGTCCCAGCTGGCCACACGTGAAACAGGCTCCTTTGGACTGCTCCATGGCACTGAGCTCCTCCATCACAGCGTTCAGCTGGTTCAGGGGCTTCTTAACAGCAGGCGCCTGGTTGCCTGCAGCAGGCTCCCACTTGAGGGAAAAGTCAGGGACACGGCACAGCGTGAGGGCATAAGACAGCACAGTATCCCACTTCCACTCGACATAGTCGAAAGGGGAGAAATGCTTGTCAATATCCACCCTGACTTGAGGGGGAGCCCATGCAGAAACCTGTGAAGAGCTTCAGAATCAGAGCACTGGGGGATTTTGGCCCTCAGGTTGGTAAACGTCTCTACGTATTGTGGTAGTGTCAGGCCGGACTGAGTACAGTTGGCCAACGCGTCCCGGTCCAGACGGAGCTGGTCCTGGGGAAGGAGAAAACGTCGAAATGAAAGCATGAGAGATGGCAAATCCTTGCAAGTATTACCTGCCGAGGATCGTAAAAACTCATCAAACCTGTCGGCTGCACTGTCGCTCATTCGCTGTCGAACCATCTTCTTCTGGATGTCCAGGGAAAGTCGTTCTTCCGCTCGTTTGCCGTAGTTAGCAAAGTGGATAGCGAACACATCCTGGAATCGAGTAGAGAAATGATCGAAACTGCGGTGGGTTAGATTGGTGAGCGACAGCTTGTCTACGGATTCGATTTTTGGAAATGGCGGGGCGGAACCTTGATGCGGTGGTATAGTGACGGTCACGGGGACGTCGCTGGCGGGGGTGGTGAAGGTGACCGAGGTCGTCTGCGCTGGATCCTGCCTATCGCTATCCTGCGTCTCATTCCTCGTAGTAACTGCGGTACTATTAGGTAAAACCCTTCCGTCACCCAACCGAGGAGCCTCTCTCCCCAATCCAGCAACCATGTCACGCATGGCCGCCTCCTCCTCCTCAATTCTCTGACGAAGTCTTCCCACATCCTGTTCCACCTCCTCCACCATCTTTCTATACATCGCTGCGTGTTGTTCATCGTGTAATAATCTGATTTTAGCTGCTGAGAGGCGATCCGCTGCAAGTCTGGTCCCGTCTCTTCCAGGCGTGGTATTTAGCGGGAAAAGAAATGAAGAAGATGCACTCCGCACAGGACTCGTTCGCGCGCTTGGAATCCTGGGCGACAGTGACGCTCCTCGACCCACGCCTGTCAGCGATGGTTCGCCTGGTTGGAGACCAGATGCAATGACGGAAAACTTGGGCCCTATGGACAACGAGGGCCGCCTCACTTCAGACATAGAAGTACGGTTGAAATCAAGTTGACGCCGTGGAGTACGAGCAGTTGTCTCAGCACCTTCCCTAGCAATGGGTTCCAGAGATGATGACGGATCTCCCAAACCTTGATTAGTAGGGGGTAAAGGTGATTGTGTCTTCGAACTACTCATACTTCCACATGGAGTCGCGATCGTCTGCCTAGTAGAGACAACGGTTACGGCTGACTTCTAGTGTTACAGAGCAAGACAGTCACATCAGGATGTGTCTCAATCTGTAACACCGTAAGTTTTCCGCAACTCTATGAATCTTCTCGGATGACAGACATCTGATCAACGTTGTACTACCCGGAAGGTTGCGACTTCAAGAGAAACACCAAAGTAGAGATCCTCCGATACCAATGTAACGACTAAAAATGATCATCAACATCATCCACAGTCCAATATGAAAGATCTTTTACCTGGGTTGCTTTCCTGAGTCGCAGAACTTCAAGTATCCGAGCAACGTTGAGATGGAAATTCCACAGCACGTGATTTAGGGAATCACAACCCCTTGTAGACACAAAGACAAGCTCGTGTATAGACGGCCTCTGTGGAACTGAAGGTCGTCTATAGCCAAGGGGCTCTTATGGATTGGACAACAAAGCCAAGCTTTATTATACCATGGTGAATCAAAACCAACGTAGCAACAATGGCGACCCCACGTCCTTGATATCGACGTGCTTGTCGAGCTTGCTCCAACCTTAGCCTGAAGAGAACCAATCAGAACCATGGAATCCTATACAAGATCTTCGTATCCATCCTAGTCACACAAAACAGAACAACACCACACACAGCCTGGCAGAATCTTTCCATGAGATCTTAGATCTGTCGTGAGCACTGAAGTCCCAAAGGAGCATTTAAGACTCAATAGTACCAACTAACAAACTACAACCCCACGTGGATCAGGCCACGACCAATGAGGGCTCCTATCAGTAGTATCAGCCAACAAACTACAACCCTACGTGGATCAGGCCACGACCAATGAGGGTTCCTATCAGTTGGCTGACAAAGTATCAGCTCCAAGTACCGTCGTCTTAGAAACCTCATAACTTTCTCAATACTGATCCAAAAGTCCTCGAATAAAAGCCAAACATTCACAAAACAAAGGATGTAACAACAAAGTCATTTTTGCTTGTTACAGGGAGCGACTTCCTTTCCCCCTTGGTCTGCGGCTGACTGTGGTGTGCGGGGGGAGCTCATGCCCCTTCCGGGTCATGCCCATGTTGGGCTCTGGTCCGGCGACCCGCAGTTGGCCGCACAGGGTAGGATTCGTAGATGGGAGGGCATTGCCTCTAGTAAGGGGCAACGCATGGCCTTTTGAAAAGGCCACTGAGACTGGGCGCACTTGGCATGGGACGGCCAGGGAGGCAATATGACCGGGGGTTCTGGGAAGCAAGCCAGTGTGGAATGGGTGGGACCTCTACCGCCCCGCTCTGGTTTGCATTCCTGTTAATTGATTAATTAATTAATTAATTAATTATTAATAATTAATTGAACACGTGCTTCCGTTGGGGAATCACGGAGTTTCAACCCCGATGAATGGATGGATGTACAAACAATTCTACCAGTTCTATTGTTTCTATTAAAAATTAAATGAAATTGAATTGGAACATAGCTCCGTTGGGAGACGTCCGTCCTATAGTCAGCAACATTGGTGCGAGAGGTCCCCAGTTCGATTCCGGCCTGGATTCATTTGCAGATCGCGTTTTTCTGCGTTTTCCGCGGACCGGCACTGAACGCAAATGGTTTTCACCTTTGCGGCGTGCCAAATCAGAATAGCTCCGTTGGGAGTACATGTAGCACATACCCCTTGAATTGAATTGAATTGAATTGTAACATAACTCCGTTGGGAGAATATGTAGCACATATCCCTGAGAAGGGGCATATGGCCTATAATACATTCTAGGCTACTTCCTGCAAGGGTGGGAATGTAAGCGACACTTGCTCTAGGTGCACCAGGGCACCTGCACCCTCATGATCGATCACGCTATGCCCAGCTAAGGGGGAGCATGTCATGTGGGGGAAGATCATCATGGCTATAAAGGAGCTAGGGCATGGCTTCTCAAGCAACAAGCCCTCGACCTTCGCGAGGAAGCCGACATCGCCCGGCGCAGCCACAATGTCATCCTCAAGCACTTCGACCAGCAGGCAGGTGAGACCTCCACGAGCCTTCTTGAGGCATTTAAGCGCGCCATTCTTGCCCCCATGTTACTCACTGGTGAGCTGGACATGTCGGCTGTCCGCCTCCCCCGCGCGCGGGGGAAGGCTGGCCCGGCACCCGTGCTCCTCACCTTTAAGTACATGGCGGACAAGCTGGAGTTCCTTAAGGGGACGTGGCGCGCCGAATATTTTCCGCGCCAAAAAATTCGCGGTACCAGCCGTACCGTGAAAAGTGGGTGCACGGTGGGCGCACCCCTTGCGGAAGTGGCCATGGCGACTGCGTTTAGGCGAAACTAGCAATGTAGGGCTAGAGAAATGCCAAAAAATTGCTCGAATGTTGAATACGATGATTTAATGATGTTGGGTTGTGGCGGCAAGTAGCTGGTTTACAATATCGCTGCTTTCTTTTACTGCCATCGGCATGGGGGGTAAACTGCATTTTTTGGTCGCGCGGAATAAAATAGAATTCGTGATAGCGGCAGTAAATTCTCAGTTTTGGGGGTCTTTTTGATCGTGAAGGATGCATTAATATCGGTAGCATTGACTTCCAAACCGAACTGGTGCTTTTTGCTACATTTTCGGCCATTCTCGGTAAGTAATTCTTCAGGCCTGCGCAGTGCATGTCGGAACCTTCCATGGAAGAACGGCCGTTGTTGCGCGCCTGAGCGAGGGATCTGCGAGGGCAATGTAGATATTTGTCGCGAATGTTATGTGCTATCAGTTCTTTCTTCTATGAGCTCATCGTTCGAAGGTTTTTGCGTTCTTTTTGGGCAGTTTCCGCCAGCTAGCTCGCCGTTGCTTGCCGAATACCTGGCAGCTTTAGATTGTTTTCGTTGATGTCGTGGTCAGGGCCGCTTCAGTCGAAGCCTATAGCTTCTCGGGAAGGTTTAGGGCATTTCATAAAGCTTGTTCTGGCAAGGATGGTGTGCGTATGGACGCTTCTTGTTGTGTGAGAGTGACGCACCCTCTCTTCGCAGCGGCATCACAGCGCTCATGCGCTGGAGGACCGCCAATGGTTTCTTTCCATTTGATCGTGCAGGGGAGGAAGTGTTTTATTGACGATCATGTTGGAGATATTGCATTTGTGTGACTGCATGTAGATAGCTGCCACCATTGGTTTATTTGAGCTTTCCCTTGATATGATGATGTGAAAAGACTGCGATGTGCTGAACCAACCATGGTTGACATGGTTGACTGCATGCAAGCTTTGTATGCCATGATCTCCTCGGTTCCTTGCCCTCCATAGTTCCAATTTGTTGCCCATCTCAGGTAGGGCAGTGACGTAGTTGTTTCTGTGTTGATTAGCTTGGTTGGCATAAACCTTACACTCTAACCTGGGAGAAACATAGATAATGCTGGTTAGGCAATTTTAGTGCCATCATCATTATTGCTATTCACATGCTCATATGTCTGGCCATGCTCGAGGGAGGGTGAAGGTGTATGAGGTGTGTGGCCACCCCTTTGTACCTCATAACATATTCAGCATGTATTTGATGCATGTTGGATGGCATGTAAAGTGTAATTGTGTTTACTTGGTTACTGAGTGGTCCTTAGCGCCTGTCAGGTGGTCGTCTAGGGAACCCATCAGTGCGTGTCACAGTGACCCCAAACCTTGAGCATGTGTCGTCTTCAGTGTGCAAGAGTTAATTATATGTGCTTTTGGTCATAGATTTGCTGAGTTCTAATCATGAAGTTTAAAGGTAACCTTGGGTTGACTATTGTGTATGCTCTCTTGGCATGTATGCCTAACGATCGTGTTGCTATGCTTGGGCTGGCAAGGTTGGCCATGCCGAGGGCAGGTGAGGGCAGATGAGGTGCCTAGCTGTTTGCTTATGTTTTGTGATCGAGTAGGGCATGCTTTCAGGCTTTTTGGATGGAAAACATCATGCCTAACTGGCCTTGTACAAAGAAAAACCTCCTTTAGCGCATGTTCAGGTTTTAGCACGTTTAACTTTATAACTTGAGCTAGACTTGTCGGAATGACCTGGGACTTGGAAGACCGTTGTCCCCCTGTTAGACGGATTTTCGCTGCAGAAAAAAGTATTTTTTTGACGTGTTTATAAAAAGTTATTCCCAATGTCCGGTAAAAAAAGGGTCGTTTTGCGGGGAAATTAATAACTGTTCGAGGTTTTGCCCTTTCCATGATGTAAATAGCTCAGCAAGCTACAAACTCAGGGAACTAAAAACGCTGCAGACAGTTTTGCAAATAAATGTGTGCATTGGCTGGGGCATACCCAGCCCTAATGATTAGCGTCTTTTGCTATTTATAGCGCATTATTGGCGTATATATGGGGGTAGTACCCCCAACAAGTGCATGGACAACTCTCTAGAGATGTTATTTAGTGCCCCCAATCATAACTTAGCATTGTGCAAATGAATTTCAAGTGATAATAGCATAGGTCAATTTTTAAGGGTTTTGGGGTGCCACCTCCCCTTAAATGCCGCAAGAAGCTCTCGGAGACTCGCTTCACGCTGGACGACGACTTGACCCTGGCCCAGCAACAGCGGCGACGCGAGCTATGGCCGACCTACCTTCAGCTCCGGCAGAGCGCAAGGGGGAAGCCGGTATACTGGAGGGGGGCGGTCATCCACGTTGACCACAAGCCCTGGCAGCCCCCTCCTGCCACCTCGGACTAGGAATATATATTAAAAAATTATAATTACTTACAGCAGAGTGAAATCACTCAAACCAAAGCAAACGCCCAGCTATAAACCTATATACAGAGCCATGTCAAAGCTCTATACTACGATAAGACCAATGGAAACGCCTAACGGGAGGAACCTAATAGCCCTGCTGCACCGCAAAATCAGCCCGCGTACGGCGGAGCATGATGTCAGCCATGGCCCGAGTCAGCGCCACCGACAAGCGCTGACGCCAATATGACGTCCAGGTCCGCGCCAACCATGGGGCCCGCTGGCCCTCCAGCCAGGTCCAGCCGGTCCTCCCGGAGCCGGCAACACTCCTTGAAGAAGGCGGAGGTCAGGGGCCCCATGGCCCCAAACTCCTCCAGGACAAAGGGCACCACACGATGACCAGTGCCCGACGTCGCCGCAGGCCAGGAGCTTGGCCCGCTCCGCCCGGTCCGCCGTGTAACCTGCCGTGAGGGAGGCCCCAGCCACGTGGCTAAGAGCCAAGGGCCGCGCCACCGAAACGTCGATAAGCAGATGCCGGCCACCCCCCTCAAAGTCCAGCACCACGATGTCAGGCCGGTGGTTGGGGGAATAGAAGGCAGCGCCATCCGCATCCTCGGACCGGATGTTCGCGTGGGGGAAAACCGACCGAATCATATGGCGAGCACCACCGTCAGGAGGACAGTGTGCAAATACAAATACCAATTCTGATTCTGTTGGCCCCCCATGCAGGCAAGGTAGTGAGTCCCCGTGGGATCCAGCGGCTGCCCACAGCTACCGCAAGGCCGCCCGGCCGGAACAAGAGGCTGCGGGGCAAATAGCTGGTGCCGGAGCGCCACGGAGACGGTGGCTGGGAGCTAAGGCGAATGGGGGGGCCATGGGAAGAGCACGAAGGTACGCCGAGCCCACACTCCGCAAGGAAAGCGAGAACAGCCACGCACATCCCTGGGCGTTGAGGTCCACGAAAAGAGCCATCCAATCAGCCGTGTGCAGAATACCCGCGTAGGTTTTCTGGTGTTTATCGATGACGCGAGCATGCAGGGAATGCGGCGGGAGATTGAACGGAGGCGACCGAGGGAGTGCCGCGAGGGAGGTGGCGCTGTACCGCCTGAGCGGCACGGACGGGAGAACAGGCCTGCTGGATCTCAGCATAGGCCTCCTGGATGGCGGTGACGAAGGGCAAAGGGCTGCTGGGGTCCAGGAGGTCAGGCGCTGCCGTTGCCAAAAGGGGCAGGAGCCGGCAGCTTTCCGCCCACGACAGAGCGACGGAGCCCAAAAATGCTGCTGGGGCCAGCCGGGCGGCACGAGTCAGACCACAGCCACCCATCCGTGCAGGCAGGGAGGCAATGCGAATAGCATGTGGCGGGAGGTCGGGGCCCGGGACCAGCTGCGCCAAGGCCGAAGTTGGTCACGTATACCCAGGGCCCCGCGGCCAGCCCAGCGGCTCCGCACCTGGGCCGCGGCCACTGCAGACGTCCTGGCCGGACGGCTGCGCCGCCCCCGCGCCCAATTGCTCCCAGCAGCCGCCGCCCGCCATGCAGGCCACCGGCAGCCTGGCGCAGGCGGCCCAGCCGGGCCCCCGGCCCCGCGCGGGTCAGCGCGGCGGACGACCTAGTCCCCCCACTGGCCGGCCCGCTCGGCGACCCATCAGACATGCCTAGCTCCTTTCACCTCCCGCGATCGGGTCGATCACGTGCGGAGGCGGTCCAGCGCCTGTGTTACGATGCAGGAGTGCCACAGGCTCCGACGAGATTCCGGCCACGGCCGGTTGTGTTCAAAACTCGCCGCCGAGTTTGAGGACACTGGTGTACTCATGCATATGCAGCTCTACCTGGTATCGAGCCACGAGCCACGAGCCACGAGCCACGAGGTAGCCATGGCTGTCGGCGCTCATAACTTTCACGTTTGAGCCCCGAATTCAGCTGTGAATATCACAATCGCTTCGTCTTTCTCAGACGCACATGCTGATATAATTTTCAGAAGCTATAACGCAATATATGACGAGCAAACGCCCATTGCCGCAACGCAGCCTGCATGGCGGCTGCGCTCGGCTATGAAAGTCCGTCTGCAGCTTCGGCAGCAGATTCGCCCTCAAGCCCGGAAGGCAACGGTGACACTAGTCGTGCACTGGTGGTTGCCCAGCCCCCTCACGGACTTGCCTCGCCCTCTGCATCGCCTGAGCCTAATTAAACGCAGTCGCCCTGAGGATCCGCCCCCTGACGAGCCGGGCTGGAAAGAAATCGACTTTGGCGCCAAATCAGCTGCCTGGTGGACACAAGGCCAAGCAGCTCCCATCCAGTTTATGAACGCCGTGTTCTTCGGGACGCGCACCTCGCTTCTTGCCCTGTGCAAGCACTTTTACGTCCAAGGTCGCATCATTTCGCCTACCCGCGGTGATTATCACCCGGATCACGTGTCCCGCTACTCCCGCCCCCGCCTTCAGCTCCTCGCCCTCTGCTGCCTCGAGGCGTCAGTGTCGATCCTCGGGCGCTCTGTCGCCGAGATCTGGGCCCCCCCCTCCACCTCCAAAATTCGCTCCATCATCCACAAGGCCATCGAACAGCACGTGACACCCCTGGCCGCAGATGTGGCGGCCATGGGCGGCACGCTGCATGGCTGCCGAGCTTCCCCTCCTCTCCTCCACCACCACCGCCACCTCCAAGCTCCTCGCCTCCACCTCCACCACAACCGACGCCCTCACCGCCCAGCTCCTCGCCATCGACAAGCGCCTGCAGGACAATGCCATAGCCATCGAATGCTTGCAGAACGTACACCGCCGGCATCACTGCCCAGGCGGTGAAGGACATCGCCGCTCGGCCAGCCCCTGCTGGCCCTGCCGGCGATGCTCCTCCCGGCATCCCGACCTCAGGTAACCCAGTGGGCGGACATGCTTAAGCAGCACGCCACCTCCACCACCTCCGCCGTCGCCGCCCAGCTTAAGCAGCAGACGCTGGACCACCGCGAGGAGGCCGAGCTCGCCAAGCGCAGCCTTAACGTCATCGTCAAGCACTTCGACCCGCTGCAGGACGAGACCTCCGAGACCCTTGCCCTGGCGTTTGAGAACAAAATCCTTGTCCCCATGGCTATATCACTGGTAAGGGCAAGCCGCGGGGGGTGACCCGCCTTCCCCGCTCGCGGGGTAAGGCCGGCCCCTTCCCCTTAATTGCTCCTCACCTTTGACACCATGGCGGATATGATGGAGTTCCTCAAGTGTCGCAAGCGGCTTGGGGGGACCGCCTACACGCTGGACGACGACTTCAGTGACGCAGCAACAACGGCGACTGGAGCTATGGCCGACCTACCTCTGGACAGCTTCGGCAGACGGCGGGGCAGAAGCCGGTCTACTGGAAGGGGGCGGACATGTACGTCGCCCACAAGCCCTGGCAGGCGACCCCTGCCGCCCCAGCGACCCCAGCCACCCCAGCCTACTAAGGGAATATATAGCAGTTACTAGTGTAGACTAGAAAGCTTAGTGACGTGGCCATGTATGCCTACGTGACGGGCCCACACCCGCCCTTGCAATAGCCGTAGCAATTTCGAGTCATGCTTTGCCCATGCAGGGAGTTACTCTCTGCTGAGAGGCCATGTGTACACCAGCTATAGCCTAGCCACATACCTTCCACCCCATTTGTCATGCAGGCCTTCTAGGCCCTCTCCTCAAGCCCCCCCTGGGTGCCGGCCTGTGCTTGTTTAGGAGGCATGAACCACCATGGAGGTGCAGGTGCACCTATAGTGCACCCAGAGCAGGTGATAGTTGTACATCCTACACCTGCAGGTTGTCGCCCTGATTGTATTACAAACCCATAGATGCCCCTTTCTCAGGGCTATGTGTTACATATGCTCCCCACGGAGCTATGATTTTAATTAATTAATTAATTAATTAATATGCAGCTCTTCTGGCTGGGACATCTGCATTCGCATTCTGCTGTCGTCACAACCGCCCCCAGCGCGGGGCCGGGCAACACAGTTTTCGCACGATGCTGTACAATTAATAACAAGGCGTTGCCCGCCAACCCCGGCAACTATATAAAACAGAGAGGTGTGCATCCAAAGTGCCCCCCCGATCAAGCTTCTCATGCGTTTATCCTGAACCGCCTGGGCACTGCCCTGGCTGGACGGCCACCACAGCGCGAGTTTCAGCTGGGCTTCCGTCCATGCAGGCCGCAATTAACACAGTACAGGCGCTCTTCGCTACTCGCCGCCTAGCTTGTGGAATTAATAACTGCATCTCCCCCAGCCTGGTGAGTCTGGGCCTCTGCACGTTGTGCTCAGTGGTGGACTTCATCAAAGCCTTCCGGATCGGAGTCCCATTACAGGCTCACATGCGCATAATCTGATCGGGCCGGAGCCACGTGCTAGTAGGCTAAGCGCTGACTAACCTACACTATACTGCTACTATATATTCCGGCTATAGACCGGCTGGGGTTGCTGGGGCACCTGGCAAGGGGGGCCTGCCAGGGCTTACAAGTACATGGTCAGTCGACGTGGATGACCGCCCCCCTGGAGCCATGCAGCATACCGGTTTCCCCCCTGCGGTCTGCCCGGGAGCTGTCCAGAGGTACAGCCAGAGCTCGATCTGTTATAAGCCGAGTGCAATTCACGAAGGCCAATTACTAGTAGCTGCTGCATAAATGACCGCCGGCATATGCGTGTATCAAAGAGACAACCCGTATGCTCGGGCCGACATCGACCCTCGCCTGCAGGACCAACACATGTCCACAAGGTTCACACGGAGGATAAAAGGACCACTACTAAAGTATGCAGCGCGGCGCCACTGCACGGCCGAACCACCATTAATTAATTTATTAATTAATTAGACTCGTGCTCCCGGCCGTTGGGGATTCACGAAGCATTAACCCCGATGGATGGATGGGTGCAAACAGTCCTAGGTTGGTCTAATCTACCTACAACATCTATCTATACAACATCTATCTACGTCAACTAGTCTAAGCTCTCTACCCTAGGGGACCTGTCGAACCACCATACTGTACAATTGCCACGTCATGCATGTGCATGCAAGGCCCGGTACCAACCGGCCAAAAGGTCCTAACTACACGTCAAGCCTAGGAAAGTCAACGGACTGTTTCGGAATGGCTGACCGGCAACAAAGGACCTAATTTACGTCCGTAACAACAACAAAAGTTACACGACGTAACAGCTCTGTTCCGGATCCCCCGCCCCCTTATTGCTGTCATCCACAACCTGTATGAAGGGTCCATCACTTCGGTGCGCACTTCGATCCAACGGGGCCACGCCACCATGCCCTTTAATTTACAGAAGGGTGTGTGGCAGGGCTGCGTGCTGTCGCCCTACCTGTTTGAACATTGGAACATTATTGTGGTCGAATCCGTAATGATTCAGGCGCGCACGCGATTTGCCCACATCGTGGGTAGGTAACCGGCAGGGAAGCAGGTCACCAACCGTTTCTGGCATGGGGGGGCGGACACGGAGATTCGGCTGGCGGACATCATCCATGCAGACGACACCACCCTCTTCGAGGGCACTGAGCACGTGCAGATGTGGCTTGACTGCCTGGCAATCGAGGCCCGTGCGGTTGGGCTTGAGGTCAGCAAGAAGACAGAGGCTCTGGCGATTGGGCTCACTCAGCCACCGCCCGACCTCTTTCTCCTTGACGGCTCTCGAGTCCTGTATCGGGACCGCGTCAATTTGCTGGGCAGCCTACTCCCCAGCTGCGAGGCTGATGTGGACCACCGTATCTCGATCCGTCCCTCGCCTGGCACGCTTTACGTCAATACCGGGCCCTGTGGCGCAACCCCTTGGCAAGATAGAGAAACAGGACCTGTCTAAGGTCCTAGTCCCGTCCTTGTTCTTACAGTACGGGGCCGAGAGGTGGACCCTCACAGCCGACCTGGCCAGAAAGCTGGACGGCGCGGTCATCAACATCCTGAGATCCATTTTTCGTGTAGGCTACGCTGCTCATGTTCGCAATGAGGACCTGTACCTCGGCATGCCATATATCACAAGCACCACCTACTAACTGCAGCGGCCTCTGGAGTTAGTAGGGCACTTAGCTCGCACCAACCAGGTAGACACCTCACGTGGCCCCCCCCGCGGCCCGACTGCGCCCAGCTCAGCCTGGCCGGCACCTCCTTACCTGGGCCGGCCAGGCCCCGCAATGCTCGACGCCGCAAGGCCCGCACCTTCAATTAAAGAACAGCTAGAAGAGGACATGGGGGGCCTAGGCCTCTCCGTGATTTGGAACAGGATGATGGACAAGGCCATGCAAGTGGGCCCAGGTCATAGAGGACAACGAGTCCCCTCCCGTGGGGAAGCGCCCGCGTTTGCGCAAACACGCGGGAAGCACGCCAGACAGGACCCCTAGGGTAGAGAGCTTTGACTAGAGTTGGTTTGATGTTGTAGATAGATTAGACCGGTAGGATTGTTTGATTCCATCCATCCATCCATCGGGTTTTATGCTCCGTGACTCCCCAACGGGAGCACGAGTCTCGGTGCTCGCGAGGTTCTAGATGTCTTGTCTAGCATGCCTCCCGCGTTTGCAAACACGCTCCTTCCCCACTGCAGGGGGGTACGTCTATGACCAGGGCCCACTTGGCCCTGTCCATCATCTTTTTCCAAATCACGGAGAGGCCTAGGCCCCCCATGTCCCAGAATGTATTAAACCATACATATAGTCGCTCCACACGTAAGCCAGCCATAATTTCAATGCACAAGGATACACATTTCCATCACCATTCATCTTCATCATCCTGAACGACTCGAAAACGCGGAAAAGATAACGGCAGGCTCGAGCTACCATGGTCCGGATTCTCCCGATTTCTGGCCTGCGCTGGTTGTCTCTTTGATACATATGCCCCCTCTCAGGGATGTGTGTTACGTATACTCCCAACAGAGGTATGTTATTAATTGCGAGGGTCCGGACCCTCACATATCAATTAACTAATTAGACGGTGGGGCCGGAAACATCTTGCTTGATCAGGGCGTGTGTTTCGAGCCTAACTGGCCGGGAGTGTCTAGTGGTGAGCACCATTGCTGCGATCGCTCTCCCACCATTTACAAGGAAATACCAGCAAATGGAAAACCACTATATCCATCTATATCCACGAGGTCGACATGCATTATGGACAGCATTATCCCTTGTGCACT
>RPFO01000256.1:1489155-1591655 GCA_009746045.1 Mesostigma viride
ACAACAACAATAACAACAGAAGTTCAGACTGTAGCAGAACGCTCGTCCACTACAGTAGCTACCGACATGCGGACGAGGCGTTAATTACCGGCTATATTTGGAATAAACGTACACCTATTTACCTGGAAAACTACATGCGGACGAGGCGTGGTCCGCATTACGCAGTCCGCATGCCTGCGCTGATCGAGTATATTCCTGTTTGTTCCCCCCGGACCCCCGTGGCCCCGTCCCCCGGTCATTTTTTGTCTTGGGCTCATGGGCCACGGCCCATGGGCCGGGCCCATGGCTATTCGCCGCTTGTTGTTGTTGTGTGGGCGGTTCCGCTTACGGCACTTGTTGTTGTTGTTGTTGTTGCCCACGCCGCACATGGGCAGCAGAGATTTCGCCGCCTGTTCATGGCCTGTTGTTGAAAGGGTTGCCGATAGACCGGTCTACCCCTTGGGTTGGACCCAACATTTTCAGCACGTTCAACAACAAGAACACAAGAAACTACTACAATACGGTTCGTAGGAGACGCGAAATGAGTGAGAATGACAACCCCACGCAAACCCCTACAAGTCGGGGAATGGGTGAGCTATTACCCGGATCGCGACACGCCCATACATAAGGGCTGCATCGTTGCGGTCGCGTCGACGGGCGTTACCATACAATTGCTCCAGGAGACACCCGACGGTCAAGGACTTCTCGGCAAATTGATTACATCGTACGCCTACATTCCAGCATTTCAATGTCACCGCATTCGAGTGGTCCCGTGGTCACTGTCACAGGCGTGCATGTTACCCTTGGACCCCACCACAGTGATACGCGACACCACATGGCTACATGTTGGCAAAGGGCGACTGGACACGCTTGCTCTAGACCCGCTAGAATTTGGGTGGGTCCTCACATCTGGCGGCACCCCCATGACGAAGTGCCTTTTCGAGTACACGGCAGACTGGGGATACCGGCTACTTCTACATAAAAATCATAGGATGCACCCGGGTCGCCTCCGCTGGCACCCCGAGTGGCCGGGCTACACCTGGATCAAGAACATTACCTTGGCAGTTGATCACCCATTGGTTGACAAACGGGCCACCGACGTCCAGCACCTGCTTATGCATCGGGCCATCGGGGTCAATTCCCAATTGCACCACCGGTACTCCCACGCGGCGGCGTGCTTATAAATGCAACTTTCCAGATGAAACAATTGAGCACAGATTTCTGGACTGCCAACTCGCCGGGGTTTGGCAATGGCTGCTGGGTATATGGGCCAAGTGGATGGCTATTACAGCTCCCCCCACCACCGTCACACTATCTACGGTTATTTTCGGCATCACGGGATTACGGGACGCGAGCCTCACAGCCAACCAGATGGCATGGATATGGCTACGCACGACGATGCTTCACACCATATGGCAAGTTCGCAACGAGACCGTATTCACGTTACGTGCCGCGTACACGAGAGGTGCCGTGGTCCGCCGGTTTACTTATCTCCTCTTGGAACCTGGCTATGCGTCGTTACTGGCTCCTGGCGACGGAACAACACAAAGTATGGGACCCGGGCCCTAACAATGACACCCCCAGCCCCCTGGAAGTCTTCCATGCACTCATGGGCATGAACTACCAGGTCTTTACACGTATGCCGGATGACGATATATCTACAGTACAATGGCTACCTTGGTCGCAGGGCGCGCCTTATTAATGCGGGCACCCCAATTTAGGCAAAACTAGGCATTTCAGGCTATTTTTGGCATACCTGGGTCACCTTAACTGTTATATGGAAATAAACTAACACCCATTTCACCGGAAATGAGTGAGAATGCTACCCGAGCGGTAATGTTGCGAACCCGACCCTTGGAACGGGCGCAACAATGGAATAAATTATGTATTTTGGCTTGTTGTCATAGTCCGTAGGACTTTGGGACTCATTTCGGGACTTAATTTGGGAATTGTCCCTTGGTCAGGACTTTTGTATGGAACTATGATAGTTTGTGTGATTCGGACCGGTTATTTTGGGCCTAGGTTGATGTACGAGATCTTCTAGAGCTAGTAAGCCGGTGCAGTCGCGCCGCGCTGCGTACTTTATAGCTGGTTGAGATATTGTACCCATGCGTGGATTCTGTAGCCTGGCGAGGGTCGATGTCGACCCGAGGATCTTGTGTGGACTGCATGTTTCGGAATTCTCTGGAAGGCCGGCGCCATGTCGGCGCCCCTTGCCAGCCTGGTGGCAGACCTAGGTGAAATTGGTCCGAGGACGAGAGTCTCGTCCTCTTGGTTCGGAATAAAGTGTGTGTTTTCACCTGTCTGAACCTGGGGCATAATTCCAACTGCATTTGGTAGCTCCATCCTAAATGTGGATTGTGTAGATTAATGCAATATTAATCAACGCGAGCCGTAACAGGCCTAAAGCCACGCCTGTTCCGTTAATCCCACTCCCAGAGAGTGGTCGTGGTTAGCCAAGAAACCGGGAATAACCTACCTTAACAATAGGATCTTTCGCACGACCCAGATGGGTTCGTTACACTGGTTATCGGAGGTTAGGTTAGGGTGGTTTAACATGGCGGCCCAGAGCCGGATTTAGCTTAGCAAAGGCCCAGAGCCGACAGGGTTCATCCCGCCCAGCAAAGGCGGTTGCCAGATCCCGGTGACGCTCAGGACAGCTATAGCCACAGCCGGAACGCCATCCAAGACCTCTTAACCCGTTGAGGGGTGTCTAAGGACGCTAGACGTCCATGCAAGTGGTAAGATTTCCCTGATTTCCCTCTTGCTCCCCCCCCTGTCTTACCCACGCGCGTAGCAACGGGGTATATGTTTTATGTCGTGTCCGATTTCATGTTCGTGACTGTTGGTACCCACGTTGCCCCAGAGGCCAACGTTCGTGAGCCGTGGGCGGACCCCCAGAGGGCAACGCTGCCTACGGCTCGAGGGTAGTCACCGGCTGGCCGTTGCCTTACTGTGTTGCCGGTGGCTGTACCTCAACGTTCTTCGTATTGTTTGTGAACGTTTTGTTTCTGCCTTGTGCTTCTCTCTCGCTGTGAGCACGTCACCTGCACGTAGAGGTATCCTGGGTGGGCTTTCCTCCCTTTCTTTCCCCTTCCTGCATTGCATGCTTGAACACCGTGTGATATTGCTTTATACCTAATCGGTAGTTCATGGGAACCTCCCGCAGCAGACGTAATAATGAAGGAGGATATAGGCGTATTAATCAAGGAGGTAGATCCCAATACCTATACTACGCAGTAGCACATGACGGGGCCACAGGCCAACCAGGCATTTTCTATAGTTGGGCTGCGTGTAGCAATCATATTAAGGATAAGGTCTTACACCCAGCGTCGTTAGCTAGATGGCAGGGATTTAATACATTAGCTGAGGCAGATCAGTTTATTAGGGATAATATGCCCCTCCCAGAAGGGCTGCACCAGACTAGGCGTGGCACCCAGTTACCTGCACAGGATGTGTTGCATGCACTGGAGCAGCTTCACCTGGGCCCAGCCGCTAGGGCATAAGCATTACTACCGCTTCTAGATACTAGTATAGAGTGAGCCTGCTATTAGCTTAGATACCATAGTTAGTCGATAATATTAGTACTATTAGAAGCATTAGTTGTGGCTTCTGCTCTTTTCTCTCTTGCCTGCCTGTGTTTGGGGAGGTACTGTGTAAGGTACTGTGTAAGGTGCTGGTACGGTACGAGGGCCCAGAATGCCCAAGAAGAAAAAGCAAGGTGGTGGTAACACGTCGCCCCCAGAGGGCCAGAACATTAGATCGTCCCCAGAGGACAATAGAGCAGGGCAGGAAGTATCCAGCACGTCCAGTCACGGTTCCAGAAGATCTAGCAAGTCCAGTAGGAGCTCCAGAGGCTCCCGGAGATCCGATGCAGCCGCTAGGGATACCGCAGAACGGCAGGCGACCCTGGAGTCGCAGCTAGAACAAGCTGCCTTAGGGTTTGATCAGCAACAGCAGTCGCCGCAGCGACAACAATTGTCTCAGCAGTCGCCGCAGCGACAGCCTCAGTCTCAGCAGTCTCCGCCGTCGCGACAGATGCAGCAGCAGCAGCAGCAGCAGCAACAGCAGCGACAGCAACAGCAGACGCAGCAGCAATCGCGACCGGTATTGACCCAGCATATGGGTAACTGGGACAGGGTACCTCCTACGCAGCGACCACCCTATGTGGAAGTCGTGCAGGAGGCTGATGAGGAGATAGAGGTCGCGGCTAGCCCGGTAGCTAGTTCGCCGTTTGCCCCTCCGGCTGAGTTCGTGCAATCCTCCCAATTGGGGGTAGGCCGCCCGCGCCTGACTCACCCTTGGGCAGGGCGTGGCCGCGGCGGGTCGGGGCTGGGTCATGGAAGGGATCCCCGTCGGGTCTCCTTTGGAGCGAACGAGAGCTGGTCGCGACCCCCGCCACGGGCGTTAGGGTCGGCGCACGTGCAGACCGATCCTGAGGACGCGGACTACGATCCCCCGGGCCCCTTCCCCACGGTACCCACCTCCCTCCCCACAAGGAGCGCGCCCACCAACGCCAATTTCAGTCGGCTGCCCCTGGACGACCCCGGTTATGAGCATCCCACGTCCGTTCGCGTTCGGCGTGAGTCAGCCCCCTTTGCGTCACAGTGGGTGTCCGCTGACTACGCGCCCCGCCGAGAATCCGGCGACCTCGATCCCGAGCGTGAGGAGGACACCTTTGTGTCCCTACGTGGGCATGACCAGCCTGCAGGACGGGGCTCTCAACAGGAGATGCGGGCGCGTCGGCACGAGCCCCTCACCTTTTCCAGCCCCGCGTACTGCAGCAAGGGCGGCCCCTTGCGTCCTGACCCTGTCAAGGCCCCGCCTATGCCAGATTTTAAGGCGGTGCCCAAGCTCCATGCGGGCATGACTCCCCGTGAGATCGACGAGTGGGCCCGTATGTGGCAACAGTTGTACACCGTCTGGTGTGAACACCATGAGTGGCAGCTGGCCACCAAGGTTTTGATCCCCTACGTGGTGGTGAAGTGTATGGACCCATCAGTGGTCGGGATGCTTAACGTTGAGAGTGTGGCGGCCCAGTCATACCCGCAGACGGTCGAGGAACTGCACGAGCGCATCCGGCGCAAGCTCATCCCTCCCGGCTATCGACTGACCGAGCGGTTTGAGTTCGGCCGCCTACGTCAAGGCAACACTGACTTGGCGGAGTTCCTCACCACCTTTGACTCCTTTGCGGCGCGGCTGACCGGGGACCTGACGTGGACCGAGTACAAGATTCGGTTTTTGGAGGCCATCCATCCTGACCTCCTCGCTGAGGTTAAGAAGCACTATGCCGAGGTTCCCTGGGACAAGCTTGACATCCACGCTGTCCAGCAGTACCTTCTACAGGTGGCCGACGTCGTCAAGCAGCCGCGCTACACCAGCACCCGCCGGTTCGCCTCATCCACGATGACACGCCGTGTCCACTTCACTGAGGTGGAACCCGCCCCGTCGGAGGGGGAGGAGTCCAATGACGACGAGCAGCCGGCTGCCCAACTGCACGCCATCGATGCGTCCAAGGCCCGCTGTTTCATGTGTCACGAGGTCGGGCACCTCAAGAAGGATTGTCCGCGCCTCAAGGCGCGCACCAGCACGGCGACGGAGGCCACCAAGGAGGCCCCCACGTTTTCTGGTCCCGCCTTTGAGAGGCGCCCAGCGCCGGCAGCGCGGGATGCTCGCCCGCGCAACGCAGGCGCGCGGGCTGCCAAGCTGCGCGACGCGCGCACGCAGCCCAACCAGTTCCAGACACCCCGCTTCCCAGCGTCGTTCTCTCGGACAGTGCGCGAGCTCAATGAGATCCTGGCGCAGCAACAGGCGTCCGAGGCTGGAGGTGACGAGTATGAGGCGCTCAACCCCGGCGACGACGACGACTCGGATGAGGGGGAAGGGGGGACCGGAAGGTCGGACGAGGCGGCCTCCCGGCCCCGCGATCCTCGCGCATAGTGCCCCTTCCCACAGGGGTAGAAGTAGGAGTAGAGTTAGTCAACCAGGTAGCACAGACGCCTGCACCAGATGTGGGCGCGGAGATAGCGTCAGTCAATAACGTAGATAGGACTGGCGGGCAGGCCCCAGAGGTCTCCCCGCTCTCTTCATATGCAGACGTGTCGGCGACCGAGGTCGACCACGTTTCAGCCAATCATGTAGATAGATCTGGCGGGCAGGCCCCAGAGGCCCCCCCGTCCGCTGCCTCACCAAGCACCAGAACACTGCTAGTTTTCAGCGGCGGACTGGCCCTCCCTACCACCACACTTGACCCGTTTCTGAAGGAGAAGACGATCCTGGATGTTAAGTTTATGGTGGATACGGGGGCGACCACATCTTTTATCCATGAGGCCCTGGTGCGACGCGCTGGCTACACGATTCGACCGCACCCGACGCCCATCAACGTCCGGTATGCCGATGGTAACAAGCACCCGTCCCCTGGCCTCGTGGACCTCAAGGCGGTTGTCCAGGGCATACCAGTGGAGGTAACAGCCACAGTGGCGCCGCTGGGCGCAGCTGACATCATCCTGGGCGTTGATTGGCAGGACGCCCAGGACGTGACGATCAGTGTCAAGCGACGGGTGGTTTGGTTCCCTGATGGCTCCTTCTGGTGCCCACGGCACGAGTATCTGGCGCACGGCACCGAGGTGCACAACGTTCAGCACGACGCGGGGCCCGAGAAGCCACGACGCCATGCTTCTCAGATGCTGATGAGCAGCAAGACGCTCGCGCGCAACCTGCAGAAGGGCAAGGAGTACTACATGTACCGCCTTGACTCTGTGCCCCTGCTTGAGGAGCTGCTGGAGATCGGCACCGACTTCACTGACGACGAGATCGCGCGCTACAACGCCATCCTGGCCAAGCGGGAGAAGCTGTTCGACGAGTCTACACCGCAGTTTCCCCCGCCCCGTTCTGTGCTGCACCATATCCGCCTCAAGGAAGGCTTCGGGCCCACCACGTCCCCGATGTACCGGATGGGGCCAGTCGAGCTGATGGAGCTCAAGAAGATCCTGATGGCCCTCCTTGAGCGTGGTCTGATTGAGCCCAGTAACAGCCCTTTCTCCGCTGGGGTACTCCTAGTGCCCAAGCCTGGGGGCAAGTGGCGGCTCGTCACCGACTACAGGAAGCTCAACGCGATCACTGTCAAGTCCAAGTACCCGCTCCCGCGCATTGATGACATCTTCAATCGAGTACAGGGCGCCACCTGCTTCACGGTGATCGACTGCGCCGATGGGTTTTGGCAGCTCCGCATCGCTGAAGAGGACTGTCACAAGACGGCCTTCAATACGCCATACGGACACTACCAGTTCCGTGTGGCGGCGATGGGGCTTTGCAACTCACCAGCCAGCTTCCAGATGCTCATGAACGACATCTTGCGGCCCGTCATGGGGACTGCACACCTGCCACAGGTATCCAGTGACCTGCGCGACCCTCGCAAGGGGGACAAGCCGCCCTGGTCCTGGAAACGCACTTGCGCTTTGGCCTATCTGGATGACATCCTGGTGTACTCCAAGACCTTCGAGGAGCACCTGGAGGACGTCGATATGGTCCTGCGCATTATGGAGGACGAGCATCTCTCGGCCCGCAGGGCTAAGGTCCGGGCGGGGCGCAGCGTCCCGTTCCTGGGCCACACGCTTTCAGCGGCAGGCGTGGCCACGGACCCGGAGAAGATCGCCTCTGTCCAACAGTGGCCAGCTCCGACCGACGTGAAGGGCGTGCGTAGCTTCCTGGGGATTGCGTCATACTATCGACGCTTCATCCCCCGGTTTGCCACGATCGCGTCGCCCATCAACGCTCTCCTCAAGAAGGGCGTATCCTTCGTCTGGTCGGCACAGTGCCAGCAGGCCTTTGAGGCCCTCAAGGCCAGTTTGACCGCGGCACCCGTGCTCGTGCTCCCAGACCCGTCCCTTCCTTTTGTGGTTGCGACGGATGCGAGCAAGGTGGCTATCGGCGGGGTCCTCTTGCAGGACCAAGGCAAGGGCTTGCAACCGGTTGAGTACATCTCCCGCACAATGATCCCCGCCGAGCGGAACTATCCGGTCCACCAGCAAGAGCTGTTGGCTGTGGTCTACTGTTGCCACACATGGCGCCACCACCTGTTGGGCGCGCAGTTTGATGTTGCAGTCAGCGAGACAGGGGACCTCGACCCCGCCCGTTTGATTATTCACACGGACCATAGGCCCCTGACCCACCTCTTGACGCAGCCAAATCTGACGCCCCGTCAGGCCAGGTGGATGGAGTACCTTTCCCAGTTTGCCCCTTTTAAGATCCAGTATGTGAAGGGTGCGGACAACGTGGTGCCCGACGCCCTCTCCCGTCGTGCTGACTACTGGTTCTATGAGGACATGGGGGTGCTCCATACCACCTGTGAGGAGGCGCCTGGCGCCCCGCTCTACGATGACCTCCCACGGTCGCCGCGGGCTCGCCACCTGTTTCACATGAGTCATACCACTCCGGATGCCTTGTCGCCCCCCGATGGCGACGACGACCAGCGCGTGGACGCGCGGTCCCCCGGGGAAGGGGAGGGGTCCCACACACGGGTTCCCCTTGGCGCTGTGGCTCAGGCTCTTTTTCATCTGGAACCTCTTGGATCCCCGGTGGTCGTGTCTGAGTACCTACACTCGGCGCTGGACCAACCGGAGGAGGAGGACGAGGCCGATGCGTATACGGTCACTTCCCCCCTGGAGATGCTGATCAGCCGCTTCACGGTTACCGAGCCGGCCGCCTTGGAGGTGATCAAGTCACACCCCAAGATGATGGGCAGGCTCCCGTGCAAGTTCCAAGGGGGTCGCCTATACGTCATGGTGCGCCCGGACACGTGGCGCCTCTACATACCCGAGCTCTGTCGAGCAGCCTTGCTCCACGAGCTCCACGACTCCCTAGTCGGCGGTCATCAGGGCATTGGGCGGCTGCTACCAAGGGCACGTCGTCACTTCTACTGGCCTGGCATGAAGGACTACATTGCGGCCTATATACGCGAATGCCCGTCGTGCCAGATAGCCAAGTCCCAGAACACGGGTACTCAGGCTGTCCCAAAGACGCTACCTGATCCCCTGGGTCCCTGGGACTCGATCCAGATGGATTTCGTCGGCCCCTTTAAGAAGACCAAGAACGGCAACAGCAAGATCTTGGTGTTCGTGGACCGACTCACGCGCATGTGTCACCTGGCCCCCTGTCCGGCTGACCTCACGGCCGAGGGGTGTGCCAAACTGTACCTCAACCACGTCTTCCGGTTCCACGGGCTCAGCCGCCAGTTCATCTCGGACCGGGACACGCTCTTCACCGCCCGGTTCTGGCAGGAGTTCTTCGACTGCCTGGGAACCAAGGTGTCGCTAGGGACGGCTTATCACAGCTCGTCCTCCCATCTGGTGGAGCGACTCAACCGCACGGTACAGGAAACCATGCGCCATTACACCGACGAGGTGGGCAGCAACTGGGAGGAGTTGCTGTGCTTGGTGGAGTTCTCCCTGAACAACGCACCACAGGCAGCCCATGGCCTAACCCCGTTCTTTCTCAACACGGGAAGGCATCCGCTGACGCCGACCGACTTGCTGACGAGTCCGGCACTGGCGGAACCGGAGGTGCTGCGCACTACTCTGGCGGGCGTGAGCAGCCTGCTGGAAAAGATGCGCCAAGCTCACAACAGTGCGGTTAAAGGGTACCGGGCCGCTGCCGAGCGCAACATGGCTCGCGTGGAAGGCAAGCGGGACTCTAGAGCACCGGACATCGAGGTCGGGGACTGGGTCCTGGTAGAGGGACCCCAGCTCGGTCGATTCTCCCAGAAGGTGGAAGGGGAGCTCAAAACGAAGCTCCGGCCCATGTACCTGGGGCCCCACCAAGTGCTGGAGAAATGGGATGATGTCATGTTCAAGGTGGACGTGCCCATCTCATGGGGCACCGCAACAACCTTCCACCGCGACCAGCTCAAGCTGTACCACCAGAACTCGATCCAGGGTAGACTCAATCCCCCGGCTCCTGTGGAATACGATCCGGAGACAGGGGAACAGGAGGACGAGGTCGAGGAGATTGTCGCCCATCGCGATTTCGGGCGTGGTCGACAACGCCAATATCGGATCCGGTGGAAGTTCTCTCGATATGGGGCAGAGGCCTCTTGGCGGACGGAGAAGGAGCTCTCTGGCTGCAAGCGGTTGCTAGACGCGTACAAGAAGGTCCACAGGTTGCAATAGAGGTATGTACATACACTTAGAGGTATGTACATACACATAGAGGTATGTACATACCACAGGTACACAGTACACTAGTCGGTATGACACACCGGTACTCACAGGTGTTGCCTCGCTGCTCGTGGTCATTCCTTGTACAACAGACGGGCTCCCCAGAGGAGACTCGATCCAGCCCCAGAGGCAGCCCCAGAGGCAGTGATTCCAGCAGTCCCTTGGTGCGGTTCACACCCCCAGCCTCCCCAGAGGAGCCGGCAGGGTTCGTGCCAACTTGGACCAGTTTTGGCAAGAGGCGACGGTCGGAAGACATGAAGGAGCAGGGGTCGGATATAGCCGCGACCGCCAACGAGAACAACCGTGAGACCTTTAATCCGCGGACGTTTCTGCCCGACTACGGCCAGGAGGGCGTGTTCTTGGCGCGTCGACGGCGCAGGCACGGCAAGGCCGATCAAGACTACCTGGCCTCCTCGGTTCTGGAGTGGCCCCGCGATCGACACGAGAAGTTCCGCAAATCCGTGCAAAGGCATTGCGGGTTCAAAGTCGAGACCCGGACGGCGATTCGAGGGAATGTGGCGGTAGGGACAGCTTGGGAGGACCACGCACCCAGCTGTGCCTGCGACCGTTGCGTGACTACGGTGTCGGCCCTCATGGCCTACCCACGCCTCATGTTCTTGCTCGTCGCACCGGCACGACGTCAGACCCTGCAGTGGGCCTACCGGGGTTTGCCGCCAGACGGGGCCTTACGGGGCCCGTTCTGCACCACCAACGGCCAGTACTCCCTTCGGCAGGCGCTGGACCGTATCGTGGAATTGGACGAGGCGGATGATCGCGGAGGGGAGGGCCCCGATGATGAGGAATACGGGAGTGAAGACGACGACCTGTTTCCGCCGCGTCCGGCGCCCCGGGAACCTGCCCCCTCAGCCGGCAACGCCTCGCGCGACCCCCGCCGCCGTGAGAACTCGGGTGACCGCAGCTCACAGGACGCGTCCCGCTCCAGAGAGGCTTCCCAGGGTGTGGGTGTACGCCCGGGGGCGCGTGAGGAGGAAAGGTCCTTTCGGCGGACCTGGGACCAGGCAACGGCCCACCAACGACCACACTCGGGGTCGCGGTCGCCAAAGACGGCCCCAGAGGTCGTACCCTCGGCTGGTCGTGGCAAGGCGGTGGCGGACACGTCTACTGCACAGGCCCAACGTTCGACCCCAGAGGTCGCACCATCGGCTAATCGTGGCAAGTCTGTTGCGGACCCATCTACCGCGAAGACCCAACGATCGACCCCAGAGGTCGCTCCGCCAGAAGCCAGTGGTACGGCTGTCCCCGGCCCGTCGTCCGTGCAGTCAACACGGTCGAATACTGAGGTAGAAATTGCTCAACCTGCGGGTCGCGGTCAGGTGCCAGAAGTTCAGGCGCTCGCGCCAGCAATTCCGGGCCCGCCGCCCTGTCACCAGGGGTTTGCGCCGGTTGTGCCATGGACGATGGGGGACTACATCCGGCCGCTGCCCGGTCGCACTGTCACCTACGGGGGCAGACGCCCCCGCATGGAGATTTTATCGGTGGCTTGGCATCGGGACGCGGACATCCAGCTGCGGGCTCCATACGAGTGTGGGGGCCATGCGCTAGCGTTTACTCCAGGGCCCTGGTGTTACAAGGACCGAGGGGCGTACATGGAATTGCTGAGAGTGGACCTGTATCCCCACATCCCCCACCGGGTGCCTCGGCAGATCACCCCTGGTGAGCCCTTTCCGTTCAGTGTGGATGGGGTGACGCGTTACGCCCCGGAGGGCGATCATTGGGATTACCATGTGGCGGGTTTCCCCCGTGTGGTGAAGCCCCCCAAGCTGGCTCCGAACGCTTTGGCGTTCCTGCACGGCGTCGCCCCCGACTTCATGGATGATCGCTTGGGCCCGCCGGCAACGGAGGTCGATCTGGGACAGGTGGCCACCGTGATGCTGGGTATGGGGGAAACATATGTGGCGGATTACCGCTGTGGGGTAGTGGACAGGAACGTCAAGTCCCTTCTGTTCACCTTCCCGGAGTACATGGCCGCCTTCCTCTCCATGTGGCCTCCCAACGCGTGGGACCGTTTGTCCCTGTCCGGACGCCGTGGCACTGGCAAGCCGGAGCAGTGGGCCTTCGAGGAGGATCTCCTGAGGTTCCCAGGGACTCGGGGCCCCCAGGCCACGGAGCACGGCGAGCGAGTCTATCGGTGGGCGTACCAGCAGCAGCAGATGGTGCGGGACAGGCGAGGCCATGGCCGCTGACCAGGAGGGTCGGCGGTGGTACGGTGATAGCTGGAAGGATTCCATTATTTGACTACGTCAAGGCTTGCCCCTGTGTGGCAAGTTCTGGGGGAATTGGTTTTACTAGTCCGATGGGTGAACATGGGCTGGGACATAGTACCCCTATGGTCAATCTGATTTTTGCCCTGCGTGGCAAGTAGAATAACCCTGTGTGGTTAGTAGCATGTTTGTTGTGTGCTTTCTCTCTTTAGTTGCTGGTCCTTATCTACATGACGGTAGGGACTACCGTCCCCCGGGGAGGGGGAGGAGTGTTGCGAACCCGACCCTTGGAACGGGCGCAACAATGGAATAAATTATGTATTTTGGCTTGTTGTCATAGTCCGTAGGACTTTGGGACTCATTTCGGGACTTAATTTGGGAATTGTCCCTTGGTCAGGACTTTTGTATGGAACTATGATAGTTTGTGTGATTCGGACCGGTTATTTTGGGCCTAGGTTGATGTACGAGATCTTCTAGAGCTAGTAGGCCGGTGCAGTCGCGCCGCGCTGCGTACTTTATAGCTGGTTGAGATATTGTACCCATGCGTGGATTCTGTAGCCTGGCGAGGGTCGATGTCGACCCGAGGATCTTGTGTGGACTGCATGTTTCGGAATTCTCTGGAAGGCCGGCGCCATGTCGGCGCCCCTTGCCAGCCTGGTGGCAGACCTAGGTGAAATTGGTCCGAGGACGAGAGTCTCGTCCTCTTGGTTCGGAATAAAGTGTGTGTTTTCACCTGTCTGAACCTGGGGCATAATTCCAACTGCATTTGGTAGCTCCATCCTAAATGTGGATTGTGTAGATTAATGCAATATTAATCAACGCGAGCCGTAACAGGCCTAAAGCCACGCCTGTTCCGTTAATCCCACTCCCAGAGAGTGGTCGTGGTTAGCCAAGAAACCGGGAATAACCTACCTTAACAATAGGATCTTTCGCACGACCCAGATGGGTTCGTTACAGGTAACGAGGATTCGCACCGTTGATTTTAACATATGTTTCTTTTTTTGCGCCATTTGGCGAGCATCGACTGGAGCCTGAACCTAGCGGGGGGAATCGCGCGGGGGAATCTTGCGGGGGAATCTTGCAGGGCAAAATTCCGGACGTGAATTTAACGAAGTCCTACTACATTTTGCTTGGGTCAACATATATACTAAAATTTGTAAAACGCAGCCCTGGCACAATTTTAGCTAACACTCTTTCGAACGGCTTTCGGCTCCAGCCACTCAGCGGCGCGACTTACAGTCCGCTTGACGAATGAGCTGCGCGGAATTGCATTCCGACCAATCACGAAAAGGTCAAACCACGGCGTCCATATTATGAGGGTTTTTGTGCGTTACATCCAGATGAGCCATTTGGCAGAGGTCCGTATGCCCAGATGGCTCCTACTAGAAAACTCTGCGATTTCCTGTGTTCGCGAGCTCCAGATATAACCGTCGCAAACTTTTGGGCTGTTGGACCAAACTTTGTTCTCCCGAACCAGTTACAAACGCGCAGGAAGCTCACACGTGGATTTTCCTGTGCTCCACCGCCTGTAAGCGATTTCCCCCTGCTGTCTGCGGGTTTGGCGAGGTGTAACGAACCCATCTGGGTCGTGCGAAAGATCCTATTGTTAAGGTAGGTTATTCCCGGTTTCTTGGCTAACCACGACCACTCTCTGGGAGTGGGATTAACGGAACAGGCGTGGCTTTAGGCCTGTTACGGCTCGCGTTGATTAATATTGCATTAATCTACACAATCCACATTTAGGATGGAGCTACCAAATGCAGTTGGAATTATGCCCCAGGTTCAGACAGGTGAAAACACACACTTTATTCCGAACCAAGAGGACGAGACTCTCGTCCTCGGACCAATTTCACCTAGGTCTGCCACCAGGCTGGCAAGGGGCGCCGACATGGCGCCGGCCTTCCAGAGAATTCCGAAACATGCAGTCCACACAAGATCCTCGGGTCGACATCGACCCTCGCCAGGCTACAGAATCCACGCATGGGTACAATATCTCAACCAGCTATAAAGTACGCAGCGCGGCGCGACTGCACCGGCCTACTAGCTCTAGAAGATCTCGTACATCAACCTAGGCCCAAAATAACCGGTCCGAATCACACAAACTATCATAGTTCCATACAAAAGTCCTGACCAAGGGACAATTCCCAAATTAAGTCCCGAAATGAGTCCCAAAGTCCTACGGACTATGACAACAAGCCAAAATACATAATTTATTCCATTGTTGCGCCCGTTCCAAGGGTCGGGTTCGCAACACTCCTCCCCCTCCCCGGGGGACGGTAGTCCCTACCGTCATGTAGATAAGGACCAGCAACTAAAGAGAGAAAGCACACAACAAACATGCTACTAACCACACAGGGTTATTCTACTTGCCACGCAGGGCAAAAATCAGATTGACCATAGGGGTACTATGTCCCAGCCCATGTTCACCCATCGGACTAGTAAAACCAATTCCCCCAGAACTTGCCACACAGGGGCAAGCCTTGACGTAGTCAAATAATGGAATCCTTCCAGCTATCACCGTACCACCGCCGACCCTCCTGGTCAGCGGCCATGGCCTCGCCTGTCCCGCACCATCTGCTGCTGCTGGTACGCCCACCGATAGACTCGCTCGCCGTGCTCCGTGGCCTGGGGGCCCCGAGTCCCTGGGAACCTCAGGAGATCCTCCTCGAAGGCCCACTGCTCCGGCTTGCCAGTGCCACGGCGTCCGGACAGGGACAAACGGTCCCACGCGTTGGGAGGCCACATGGAGAGGAAGGCGGCCATGTACTCCGGGAAGGTGAACAGAAGGGACTTGACGTTCCTGTCCACTACCCCACAGCGGTAATCCGCCACATATGTTTCCCCCATACCCAGCATCACGGTGGCCACCTGTCCCAGATCGACCTCCGTTGCCGGCGGGCCCAAGCGATCATCCATGAAGTCGGGGGCGACGCCGTGCAGGAACGCCAAAGCGTTCGGAGCCAGCTTGGGGGGCTTCACCACACGGGGGAAACCCGCCACATGGTAATCCCAATGATCGCCCTCCGGGGCGTAACGCGTCACCCCATCCACACTGAACGGAAAGGGCTCACCAGGGGTGATCTGCCGAGGCACCCGGTGGGGGATGTGGGGATACAGGTCCACTCTCAGCAATTCCATGTACGCCCCTCGGTCCTTGTAACACCAGGGCCCTGGAGTAAACGCTAGCGCATGGCCCCCACACTCGTATGGAGCCCGCAGCTGGATGTCCGCGTCCCGATGCCAAGCCACCGATAAAATCTCCATGCGGGGGCGTCTGCCCCCGTAGGTGACAGTGCGACCGGGCAGCGGCCGGATGTAGTCCCCCATCGTCCATGGCACAACCGGCGCAAACCCCTGGTGACAGGGCGGCGGGCCCGGAATTGCTGGCGCGAGCGCCTGAACTTCTGGCACCTGACCGCGACCCGCAGGTTGAGCAATTTCTACCTCAGTATTCGACCGTGTTGACTGCACGGACGACGGGCCGGGGACAGCCGTACCACTGGCTTCTGGCGGAGCGACCTCTGGGGTCGATCGTTGGGTCTTCGCGGTAGATGGGTCCGCAACAGACTTGCCACGATTAGCCGATGGTGCGACCTCTGGGGTCGAACGTTGGGCCTGTGCAGTAGACGTGTCCGCCACCGCCTTGCCACGACCAGCCGAGGGTACGACCTCTGGGGCCGTCTTTGGCGACCGCGACCCCGAGTGTGGTCGTTGGTGGGCCGTTGCCTGGTCCCAGGTCCGCCGAAAGGACCTTTCCTCCTCACGCGCCCCCGGGCGTACACCCACACCCTGGGAAGCCTCTCTGGAGCGGGACGCGTCCTGTGAGCTGCGGTCACCCGAGTTCTCACGGCGGCGGGGGTCGCGCGAGGCGTTGCCGGCTGAGGGGGCAGGTTCCCGGGGCGCCGGACGCGGCGGAAACAGGTCGTCGTCTTCACTCCCGTATTCCTCATCATCGGGGCCCTCCCCTCCGCGATCATCCGCCTCGTCCAATTCCACGATACGGTCCAGCGCCTGCCGAAGGGAGTACTGGCCGTTGGTGGTGCAGAACGGGCCCCGTAAGGCCCCGTCTGGCGGCAAACCCCGGTAGGCCCACTGCAGGGTCTGACGTCGTGCCGGTGCGACGAGCAAGAACATGAGGCGTGGGTAGGCCATGAGGGCCGACACCGTAGTCACGCAACGGTCGCAGGCACAGCTGGGTGCGTGGTCCTCCCAAGCTGTCCCTACCGCCACATTCCCTCGAATCGCCGTCCGGGTCTCGACTTTGAACCCGCAATGCCTTTGCACGGATTTGCGGAACTTCTCGTGTCGATCGCGGGGCCACTCCAGAACCGAGGAGGCCAGGTAGTCTTGATCGGCCTTGCCGTGCCTGCGCCGTCGACGCGCCAAGAACACGCCCTCCTGGCCGTAGTCGGGCAGAAACGTCCGCGGATTAAAGGTCTCACGGTTGTTCTCGTTGGCGGTCGCGGCTATATCCGACCCCTGCTCCTTCATGTCTTCCGACCGTCGCCTCTTGCCAAAACTGGTCCAAGTTGGCACGAACCCTGCCGGCTCCTCTGGGGAGGCTGGGGGTGTGAACCGCACCAAGGGACTGCTGGAATCACTGCCTCTGGGGCTGCCTCTGGGGCTGGATCGAGTCTCCTCTGGGGAGCCCGTCTGTTGTACAAGGAATGACCACGAGCAGCGAGGCAACACCTGTGAGTACCGGTGTGTCATACCGACTAGTGTACTGTGTACCTGTGGTATGTACATACCTCTATGTGTATGTACATACCTCTAAGTGTATGTACATACCTCTATTGCAACCTGTGGACCTTCTTGTACGCGTCTAGCAACCGCTTGCAGCCAGAGAGCTCCTTCTCCGTCCGCCAAGAGGCCTCTGCCCCATATCGAGAGAACTTCCACCGGATCCGATATTGGCGTTGTCGACCACGCCCGAAATCGCGATGGGCGACAATCTCCTCGACCTCGTCCTCCTGTTCCCCTGTCTCCGGATCGTATTCCACAGGAGCCGGGGGATTGAGTCTACCCTGGATCGAGTTCTGGTGGTACAGCTTGAGCTGGTCGCGGTGGAAGGTTGTTGCGGTGCCCCATGAGATGGGCACGTCCACCTTGAACATGACATCATCCCATTTCTCCAGCACTTGGTGGGGCCCCAGGTACATGGGCCGGAGCTTCGTTTTGAGCTCCCCTTCCACCTTCTGGGAGAATCGACCGAGCTGGGGTCCCTCTACCAGGACCCAGTCCCCGACCTCGATGTCCGGTGCTCTAGAGTCCCGCTTGCCTTCCACGCGAGCCATGTTGCGCTCGGCAGCGGCCCGGTACCCTTTAACCGCACTGTTGTGAGCTTGGCGCATCTTTTCCAGCAGGCTGCTCACGCCCGCCAGAGTAGTGCGCAGCACCTCCGGTTCCGCCAGTGCCGGACTCGTCAGCAAGTCGGTCGGCGTCAGCGGATGCCTTCCCGTGTTGAGAAAGAACGGGGTTAGGCCATGGGCTGCCTGTGGTGCGTTGTTCAGGGAGAACTCCACCAAGCACAGCAACTCCTCCCAGTTGCTGCCCACCTCGTCGGTGTAATGGCGCATGGTTTCCTGTACCGTGCGGTTGAGTCGCTCCACCAGATGGGAGGACGAGCTGTGATAAGCCGTCCCTAGCGACACCTTGGTTCCCAGGCAGTCGAAGAACTCCTGCCAGAACCGGGCGGTGAAGAGCGTGTCCCGGTCCGAGATGAACTGGCGGCTGAGCCCGTGGAACCGGAAGACGTGGTTGAGGTACAGTTTGGCACACCCCTCGGCCGTGAGGTCAGCCGGACAGGGGGCCAGGTGACACATGCGCGTGAGTCGGTCCACGAACACCAAGATCTTGCTGTTGCCGTTCTTGGTCTTCTTAAAGGGGCCGACGAAATCCATCTGGATCGAGTCCCAGGGACCCAGGGGATCAGGTAGCGTCTTTGGGACAGCCTGAGTACCCGTGTTCTGGGACTTTATCTGGCACGACGGGCATTCGCGTATATAGGCCGCAATGTAGTCCTTCATGCCAGGCCAGTAGAAGTGACGACGTCCCTTGGTAGCAGCCGCCCAAAGTGATGACGCCGACTAGGGAGTCGCCGAGCTCGTGGAGCAAGGCTGCGCGACAGAGCTCGGGTATGGAGGCGCCACGTGTCCAAGCGCACCATGACGATAGACCCCCTTGGAACTTGACGGGACCTGCCCATCATCTTGGGGTGTGACTTGATACCTCCAAGGCGGCCGGCTGTAACCGTGAAGGGCTGATCAGCATCTCCAGGGGGGAAGTGACCGTATACGCATCGGCCTCGTCCTCCTCCTCCGGTGGTGCGCCGAGTGATAGTATCAGACACGACCAAAGGGGATCCAGAGGTTCCAGTGAAAAAGAGCCTGAGCCACAGCGCCAAGGGGAACCCGTGTGTGGGACCCCTCCCCTTCCCCGGGGGACCGCGCGTCCATGCGCTGGTCGTCGTCACATCCGGGGCGACAAGGCATCCGGAGTGGTATGACTCATGTGACCAGGTGGCGAGCCCGCGGCACCGTGGGAGGTCACGTAGAGCGGGGCGCCAGGCGCCTCCTCACAGGTGGTATGGGCACCCCCATGTCCTCATAGAACCAGTAGTCAGGACGGGAGAGGGCGTCGGGCACGTTGTCCGCACCCTCACATACTGGTATTAAACGCTCTGTCAAAAAGATGCCAAATTCGGAATTTCGGATTCCGGACGATGAGGAAATAGCCGCTCCGCCGGCTGGTTCTTCGTCAAGACCGACTGGCCGTCGTGGCAGCAATTTGCTCGACGAAGTACGTCTCGCTCGACGAGCTTCATCGTCAGCAGCGTGCAGCTCACGCATTGCTCGGGGATAACCCCGAGGACCCGATTTGCCAGCACTGGTGCCGGCAATCGCGCACCTGTTGGACCAGATTCGAACATTTTATCGACATTTACGGTCCAGGTGCGGGGAGGTTTGCGGTCGGTGACCGAAGTCACGACTGCCATTGAGGAGTTGGACAACGCCTCTCTTCACTCACCGGTTACCAGAGAAACCTGCAAAACTGGGCATCGCTACGCACGGGGGGCGCGCCGGCGGTGTCGACAAATTTGTTTCAGGATCTCGCGCTGCTATCGCTGCTCACTCGCGGCGTACGCAGTCGCGAGCGCCAGGTTTTAATTAACCTGGTGGCATTTCTCGCTCTGTGCGAGAGTGGATTCCCGCGGGGTGGGAATTATTGACGATCTTTACACATCCTCTGCGCCTCGTCGCGCGTCGGCGCGTCGCAACTTACGCGGCGGGGAGCACGCCGGTTTTAATTCATACCGGTGCAGGTCCGGAGCTGGATATGGAGGATCGTGAGTTCGTATACACGTACTGCGACTTCAGGGGCCTTGACTACTAGTCGGCCTAATTTTCTCTGCAGTACTCGTCGACATTTTTTTGTCGAATTTTCAGCGGCAATTCGCGCGGGGCGGCAGCGACACCGGCGCAGGCGGCAGTGGCGACACAAAAATTTTGTACATATTTTCTGCTGCTTTGTTAAGGTGTTCTTTGAATAGCTGGTAGTGCAGGATGGCTGAGGGACGCCGTAGCAAGGGTCCAGCCAGTGGGAATAATAATGGGGGTGCTGGTAGTGGAACCGCTCACGTAGATGACGTGGGGCTTACCGGAGAGATTACCAACCTTCCTCATAATAATAATGCACAAGCTATTCATGGCTTTGATCTTACCACACAGGGTCTTTTAATTGTCAATCAGTTGCAGCCTGTAACCTCAGACTCCAAGCCTAAGCAGGCTGAAGAGTTTGTGGAGGGATTGGAAGGGTTCCCTAGCTTGTACGGTGGTACAAACTATTACAAATCTGGATAGGTAGCACTTTTGGCAAGTGTACTGACCAGATTAAGGACCTAACCAGGGAGTGCAAAAGGCCAATAAGGCCTGGGCACTGTACGTGGCTGAGCTGAAGGAGCTGCTGGAGGATCAGAGGAAGAAAGTGGGGATCCATTGGCAGGATAAATACCAGGGTGGGAGGTCAAGGGGGACCTGATCCAGAACTTCTCAACTATTGTAAGATGGTTGAGGAGGGCAGGGCTCACGGCTTTAATGTCGCTGATAACATAGCCCTAACCAACTGGCTCAAGGTTTCTGGGCTGGATAAGGCGACACGTGGCTCCTTAAAGTCATGTGTGCCCCACACTCAACCCTCAAGGCCTACAAGGTCATAATCAAACAAGCACTCGAGGCAGAGGAGCTGTTTGAGGGTGGAGTGCCAGCAGTGAAGGCTACCCAGGCAGGCGGGCGTACCCAGGGTGGCTCCAAGACGTCTGAGGCTGACCGAAGCCAAGGAGGGCGTAGGGGCAACCATAACAAGCGCAAGGGAGATCATTCACCTGATTCTGACAGGAGGTCACACTCCAAGTCGGTGTTCAGGCGGGTGGGTGGTCAGCCCAAGCAGGGCAACGCGTCTGACAACGGGGGCAGTGGCCAGGGCAAGTCCAAGATACAATGCTACCTGTGCAAGGGGTGGGGGCACATCAAGAAGGAGTGTCCCAGCTTCAAGAAGTCCCAGGGCCAGGGCAGCAACAAGAATAACAACAACAACAACAAGAAGAACAACAACAAGTCCCAGGCAGGCCAGCCTTCAAAGGGCAGTCAGCAAGAAGACAACAAGGAGCAGTGACTGTCTGAGGCAACCCCTACACACCTTAATTCACCCAAGGGGGAGGCCAGGTGCTCCAATGCAGATTTTATATCTGGGCAACAAGAGGGTGATCTCCAGGTTCAGTGTGGCCCCAGGTCACCTGGAGAGGTACAGGTTCCTATGAAGACGTCCTTGACAGCTGATGCAGCTGTAAGAATGTCTGACCCATGCATCCTCGTGCTGGGCACGAGGGTGGACCTCTCATTTTGAGAGAAACCAATGTACAACCACAGAGGGGTGTGAAGGCCTCTGGTGGTATGCATGTGGTCCCTGCTGGCGGTCCAGGTGTTGGGCATGAGCAGGGTGACTCAGGCTCTGAGTCAGAACAGGATGGAAGTCAGCATGGTGATGCTGGACAACCTGACAGCACAGTCCTGACTGTGCCAGGGACTGCTTCCTCTGTGTACCAGGAGTTGGGTGCCCGAATCCACAACATGTTTGGGCATGCCACTTCTCTGTCAAACAACTTTGCCTTCCGTATGGGCAGGGCACCCCTTCTTAAGGCGTGTCAGCAAGCTGCCTCACGGTGTAAGTGCCAGTTGTCCTCCAACAAGCCCAGGAAATCACATGCCAAAGCTCTACCTCAGAGCATTGGTGATCTGCAGTGTGATATCCAACACATCAGGGGCATGCAACTGTTGGTGTGCGTGGACAGGTACACGAAATACAAGGTGCTGGAGCATTTACCTTCTATGAAGAACAGGTACTTGCTGGCTGCCCTGCAGAATGTAAGAGCCAAGTTTCCTACCACAAGGATCCAGGTGGACATGCAGTTTCAGCATCTCAAGGGTGATCCTACCCTTCCTGAGTTGCTGGTTACACCTAGGGAGGCTCATGGGCAGCAGGGTGCTATCGAGAGGGCAATCCAGGAGGTCAAGAAATTGATCATCTCTGAAGACTGGGTACCCTTGTCTGCACCTGCACTTGTCAGGAGTGCATGGCTGAGGAACGTGGAGCAGCAGCTGAACAGCAGGGTTAACTTCTACTATGATGGAGTTGCTGTCAGCCCAATGGGTCTATATCATGGCCTGTGCCCACCACATGTGCTGGAGGGCTGGAAACATGCTGCACATGTCACCTTTGCCAAGCTGAGGGAGAAGGACCGGGGTTGGAAGATGCTGGAGCCACAAGTGGGTCAGAAGGTCCTAGCTTGGAAGGAACCTAGCCTTTATGGCAAACGTGGTAGCTGGAGTCCTGGGGTGGTTACCCAGGTTGATGAAGCTAGCCACGCATGCTTGGTCAGCATGGAGGACGAACCAAAGCATGTACACCGGCTGAGTTGGTCATATGTCAAGCCTAACCTGATGAATGAGGGCAGTCAGGCACAAGGCTCACAGGATCTGCAGGATTTTCAGGTCCCAGGTGACATCACTGACGCAACGACCACATCTGTTGCAGGGGAATCTGTCAGCCCTGGCCAGGTTGCAGAGGTACTTGTTGAACAGGCTGCAAGGTCAACAGCTGGGGAGTCAACTGTCAAGCCCAAGGCACTAACCAAGCCCAGGGGGACAAGTTTGGCTGGATTGATTGGGGCTCTACAAAGGGCCAAGAAGCAGCCCAAGGTAGCCAAGCTCAGGTGGCATGGCAATCTGGGGCTGGACACTGCCTTAGAGGTAGACACTAATTCTCAGGTTCCATCATTGGGACCAGGGCTGCAGCAGGGTACAGCATGTCTGAACCCAGCTATCAGTTTGTGTCTGACTTCAGTGGCGGGGTACACGTGAAGGTACTGGGTGAGGTATTCATTCCTATCCTTGGACAGGACACTGCTTTTTGTGTCTTGGAGGGCTATCAAGGACCTGCTCTTCTGGGGCAGAATTTCCTATGCCAGGATGGGGTAGTGATCACGTCCTCTCTCCTGACTAAGGAAGGGGCTGGTCAGGTCCCACTGATTAATTTCAGGACCACTCACCTATCACGTGCAGTAACCAGGACGGTTAAGCGTGTGCAAGTGTGCCAGGGGCAGGAGCCCTTGGTTGATGACCTCATACTGCCAGCTGCTAGTCATCCAAGCAGTTTGGGCATTGGTCCTCACTCACTTGCTGGACACAGCCCTATCAACTACCAAGGCCTGGTGAAGCTCATGTCCTCTCCCATTATGTGTCCCCAGGTCACACTGGGTCTGATTAAATCTGGGGAGGACTGGATCTCCAAGAAATGCGTGGAACCTGTCAATGACCTGCCTCCTGCACGACGTCTACTCAAGCTCAAGTTTGTCATCAAGATGAAGGAGGTGGACGGGGTCAAGGTACCACATGTCAGGCCAGTGCTGAATGAGTTCAAGGGTACTGGTGAGTGCACTGCTGAGGAGTTGTATACCCCTGGCATGCTGCATGATACTTGGAGGCTGCTGCTGTGTGTCTTTCTAGGCCTTCTCAACAAGGGCTTGGACTATGGCTCAGTGGTGATAGACTTCAAGAGGGCATTTCTGGAGGGTGATGCAGATGTGGCACAGGAAAAGTGGGAGGGCAAGACGCCTTTCTATGTTAGGGTGCCTGCTGTATGGAAAAGGGACATCCACACGGAGTTCCTTAAAATCCTCAAGGGCCTGGAGGGCCTGAGGTCAAGTCCAATAATCTGGAGGGAGACTCTCAACCGTTTCCTGAAGGAGCATTGCAACTTGAAGGTCTCTCCTGTAGACCCCTGTCTGTTTCTGGGGCAATGGGAAGGCCTGCCAGTGTATGCTTCGCTGCACGGGGATGACCTACATCTGATAGCTCCCACGTCGTGGCTTAAGGAGCTGATCTCCATCATTAAGTCCAAGTTTCCTCTGGGTAGGGAGCAATGGCAGGTGGAGAATGAGCCTCTGCTGTTTGTGGGCATGGAGGCCACACTGGTGAAGAAGGGGGAGTGGCGTATGCTGCTGGTGGGGGGCAATGATTATCAAGAGACCCTCATTAGCAAGCTTCCTCCAACCATCACACAGGCACTGTGTCCCATGGTGAGGGGCATGGTTGCTTGGGTGGCAGGCATTTCCAGGCCAGACCTTATGGTCATAGCCAGGTTGCCTGATGACATGCTGGTGGAGCTAGGGTCTGCCAAGGTGGCTGATCAGGTCAGGGCTTCATCTGGCATTCTGTTGTCTGCAGTGGATTTATCACAACCCATTTGCATGGAGCTGTATGTGGATAGCTCAATGGACAGCAGGCAGGTCTCCAAGGTCAGGGGCAGGGCTGCAGGGCTCTTTGTGCTCAGACAGGAAGGCCTGGGGAGTTTGGTGAGCTGGTTTAGTCGCCTGCACAAACGGGTGGCTGTCAGCAGTGATGTGGCAGAATGCAGGGCTATTTGTGAAGGCATTCACACAAGCCTTTATCTGAAGGAGTTGCTTCATCAGATGACTTCTAACACTCCTTGGCCACTTCAGGTTACCACTCTTCTAAAAACAGACTCCATGGGGATGGTGCAGTTTGTGCACAGGCAGATGGCCAGAAGTAGGGACTTGGATTATCTCCTTCTTAAGGAGTTGTCCTCCTTGGCCAATATTGAGCATATCCCTGGGGTTGACAATCCTGCTGATGCTTTGACCAAGCTAGTGCAGAAGGCAGCAGTGCAATACAAGGTTCTTCAGTCTCTGATGGACCCATCTCAGCAAGCTGTCTAAGCTGGTGCATGGTTATAGGGCATTGGAGAGCAGATTGTGTGGTAGTGTCAGCATTGTGACTGGCATAATACCTGTATTTTAGTCTGTACTAAGGCTCATGGACCATGGTACACTCACTCTGATTTTAATCAGGATACAGCCAGGTTTTGGCTGGGGTTCATGCTGTTGACTACACAAGGTTGACAGGTCCATTACAGACCATGTATTCTATTTTAAAAGAAATGTATATTTGTACATACTTCTCACAATGGTCTGGGAACCTTTATTCTGGGGTTTATAGGGCGGGGTTCGATTCCCTGGTATTATGTTTCTACAAGCTGGCCTGTTCAGGTGTTTGCCTGTTCAGACTTCCCTAGTTCCCCAGGGCAGGATTTAATTGTTGCCTATGTGTTTCATTTTGTCATTTGTTTGCTGTGGCAGTTTACCATCTGGCAAGTAGACGGGCGCCGTAAGACGGGCGCCAATAGACCCCTGTTGAGAGAATGACAGGCAAACTATTGTAATACGCCTTACTTTGTCAAGTGGTATTTTAATTGTCATGGATTTATTGTACTTATATTGAATATGTACTGGGTTTTATGGGATTAGTATCTGGGATTAATGTAACTCACCGCCAGAAGGTCATTGTACTGGAGGCTCTACCGAGGTGATGGGATTAATTCCTGGAGAAGACCTCATAGAATTAACCTGTATGTATTTAATTTTGTGTGCTTCTAATATCTGGTGGTACTCTGTAATGCCACTTCCATAGGTTTTCTCCATTTCTCATGGAATGGTTTTCCCTGTGGCAGATCTGTTTCTTTTCCAGTTCCTTAAAAGAAAGGGCTGGGGGAATGGCATTGGCCATTAAAGACATCTGTTCAAGCTTCAAGCTGGAGTGAAGGACATTTCAAGCTACTTCAAGGGTCCCTGGCAGGGGATGTGATCCCTAAAGAAAAGAAGGGATTGGAGTTAACGTAAAGGATTTACGTTAGATGGATAGAGATTGTTACGCTCTTTCCAACGGCACCTTGAACGCCTCATTTGGTTAAGGAACGTAAAAGTTATGACGTTTCCTAGGCTGTGCCGACAGTACCCGGCGCGCCACTGTGGGCGCGTACGGACACAGGATGTACAAGTGTCACTTTGATAGTCCGCAGGACGTTGACAGGACTTGTACAGGACTTGATGGTCAATTGATAGGTAGGCGTGCTGTAGCGCGCCAGGACCTATGAGACAATTGATGCTGAGTAGTGTACGGATAGGTCCACAGGACTAGCCGTATGGACAATTGATAGATCTGCGCGCCAAAGGCGTGCCAGAGTCTGTGTAATCAATTGATTGACAGTTCAGCTGTGACAGTGCAGCTGAATACTTGGACGCGTCCCTAGCAAGCTATATGAGTGACTTGGTCACACCGGGACGCTAGTTCTTGCGTGCACGTTCTCTTGGCACTGCGACCCTGTCGCCTGTGCTGCGTGCAGTCTTGGAAGTGACGTGACTTACGTCTGTGTTTCCTGATTATTAATAAAGGCAACTTCCTGCAAGAACCATGGCGGAATTCGTGGCATTCTTACCCTCACAACTGGACGTGGTGGGCCCGAAGCCTTCCTTGAGGCGGATATGGTGCAGCACAGAACGGGGCGGGGGAAACTGCGGTGTAGACTCGTCGAACAGCTTCTCCCGCTTGGCCAGGATGGCGTTGTAGCGCGCGATCTCGTCGTCAGTGAAGTCGGTGCCGATCTCCAGCAGCTCCTCAAGCAGGGGCACAGAGTCAAGGCGGTACATGTAGTACTCCTTGCCCTTCTGCAGGTTGCGCGCGAGCGTCTTGCTGCTCATCAGCATCTGAGATGCATGGCGTCGTGGCTTCTCGGGCCCCGCGTCGTGCTGAACGTTGTGCACCTCGGTGCCGTGCGCCAGATACTCGTGCCGTGGGCACCAGAAGGAGCCATCAGGGAACCAAACCACCCGTCGCTTGACACTGATCGTCACGTCCTGGGCGTCCTGCCAATCAACGCCCAGGATGATGTCAGCTGCGCCCAGCGGCGCCACCGTGGCTGTTACCTCCACTGGTATGCCCTGGACAACCGCCTTGAGGTCCACGAGGCCAGGTGACGGGTGCTTGTTACCATCGGCATACCGGACGTTGATGGGCGTCGGGTGCGGTCGAATCGTGTAGCCAGCGCGTCGCACCAGGGCCTCATGGATAAAAGATGTGGTCGCCCCCGTATCCACCATAAACTTAACATCCAGGATCGTCTTCTCCTTCAGAAACGGGTCAAGTGTGGTGGTAGGGAGGGCCAGTCCGCCGCTGAAAACTAGCAGTGTTCTGGTGCTTGGTGAGGCAGCGGACGGGGGGGCCTCTGGGGCCTGCCCGCCAGATCTATCTACATGATTGGCTGAAACGTGGTCGACCTCGGTCGCCGACACGTCTGCGTATGAAGAGAACGGGGAGACCTCTGGGGCCTGCCCGCCAGTCCTATCTACGTTATTGACTGACGCTATCTCCGCGCCCACATCTGGTGCAGGCGTCTGTGCTACCTGGTTGACTAACTCTACTCCTACTTCTACCCCTGTGGGAAGGGGCACTATGCGCGAGGATCGCGGGGCCGGGAGGCCGCCTCGTCCGACCTTCCGGTCCCCCCTTCCCCCTCATCCGAGTCGTCGTCGTCGCCGTAGTTGAGCGCCTCATACTCGTCACCTCCAGCCTCGGACGCCTGTTGCTGCGCCAGGATCTCATTGAGCTCGCGCACTGTCCGAGAGAACGACGCTGGGAAGCGGGGTGTCTGGAACTGGTTGGGCTGCGTGCGCGCGTCGCGCAGCTTGGCAGCCCGCGCGCCTGCGTTGCGCGGGCGAGCATCCCGCGCTGCCGGCGCTGGGCGCCTCTCAAAGGCGGGACCAGAAAACGTGGGGGCCTCCTTGGTGGCCTCCGTCGCCGTGCTGGTGCGCGCCGTGAGGCGCGGGCAATCCTTCTTGAGGTGCCCGACCTCGTGACACATGAAACAGCGGGCCTTGGACGCATCGATGGCGTGCAGTTGGGCAGCCGGCTGCTCGTCGTCATTGGACTCCTCCCCCTCCGACGGGGCGGGTTCCACCTCAGTGAAGTGGACACGGCGTGTCATCGTGGATGAGGCGAACCGGCGGGTGCTGGTGTAGCGCGGCTGCTTGACGACGTCGGCCACCTGTAGAAGGTACTGCTGGACAGCGTGGATGTCAAGCTTGTCCCAGGGAACCTCGGCATAGTGCTTCTTAACCTCAGCGAGGAGGTCAGGATGGATGGCCTCCAAAAACCGAATCTTGTACTCGGTCCACGTCAGGTCCCCGGTCAGCCGCGCCGCAAAGGAGTCAAAAGTGGTGAGGAACTCCGCCAAGTCAGTGTTGCCTTGACGTAGGCGGCCGAACTCAAACCGCTCGGTCAGTCGATAGCCGGGAGGGATGAGCTTGCGCCGGATGCGCTCGTGCAGTTCCTCGACCGTCTGCGGGTATGACTGGGCCGCCACACTCTCAACGTTAAGCATCCCGACCACTGATGGGTCCATACACTTCACCACCACGTAGGGGATCAAAACCTTGGTGGCCAGCTGCCACTCATGGTGTTCACACCAGACGGTGTACAACTGTTGCCACATACGGGCCCACTCGTCGATCTCACGGGGAGTCATGCCCGCATGGAGCTTGGGCACCGCCTTAAAATCTGGCATAGGCGGGGCCTTGACAGGGTCAGGACGCAAGGGGCCGCCCTTGCTGCAGTACGCGGGGCTGGAAAAGGTGAGGGGCTCGTGCCGACGCGCCCGCATCTCCTGTTGAGAGCCCCGTCCGGCAGGCTGGTCATGCCCACGTAGGGACACAAAGGTGTCCTCCTCACGCTCGGGATCGAGGTCGCCGGATTCTCGGCGGGGCGCGTAGTCAGCGGACACCCACTGTGACGCAAAGGGGGCTGACTCACGCCGAACGCGAACGGACGTGGGATGCTCATAACCGGGGTCGTCCAGGGGCAGCCGACTGAAGTTGGCGTTGGTGGGCGCGCTCCTTGGGGGGAGGGAGGTGGGTACCGTGGGAAAGGGGCCCGGGGGATCGTAGTCCGCGTCCTCAGGATCGGTATGCACGTGCGCCGACCCTGACGCCCGTGGCGGGGGTCGCGACCAGCTCTCGTTCGCTCCAAAGGAGACCCGACGGGGATCCCTTCCATGACCCAGCCCCGACCCGCCGCGGCCACGCCCTGCCCAAGGGTGAGTCAGGCGCGGGCGGCCTACCCCCAATTGGGAGGATTGCACGAACTCAGCCGGAGGGGCAAACGGCGAACTCGCTACCGGGCTAGCCGCGACCTCTATTTCCTCATCAGCCTCCTGCACGACTTCCACAGAAGGTGGTCGCTGCGTAGGAGGTACCCTGTCCCAGTTACCCCTATGCTGGGTCAATAGCGGTCGCGACTGCTGCTGCTGATCAAACCCTAGGGCGGCTTGTTCTAGCTGCGACTCCAGGGTCGCCTGCCGTTCTGCGGTATCCCTAGCGGCTGCATCGGATCTCCGGGAGCCTCTGGAGCTCCTGCTGGACTTGCTAGATCGTCTGGAACCCTGACTGGACGTGCTGGATACTTCCTGTCCTGCTCTATTGTCCTCTGGGGACGATATAATGTTCTGGCCCTCTGGGGGCGATCTAATGTTCTGGCCCTCTGGGGGCGACGTGTTACCACCACCTTGCTTTTTCTTCTTGGGCATTCTGGGCCCTCGTACCGTACCAGCACCTTACACAGTACCTCCCCAAACACAGGCAATTAAGCAAGAGAGGAAAGAGCAGAAGCCACAACTAATGCTTCTAATGGTACTAATATTATCTACTAGCTATGGTATCTAAGCTAATAGCAGACTCACTCTATTCTAGTATCTAGTAGTGGTAGTAGTGCTTATGCCCTGGCGACTGGGCCCAAGTGAAGCTGCTCCAGTGCATGCAACACATCCTGTGCAGGTAACTGGGTGCCACGCCTAGTCTGGTGCAGCCCTTCTGGGAGGGGCATATTATCCCTAATAAACTGATCTGCCTCAGCTAATGTATTAAATCCCTGCCATCTAGCTAACGACGCTGGGTGTAAGACTTTATCCTTAATATGATTGCTACACGCAGCCCAACTATAGAAAATGCCTGGTTGGCCTGTGGCCCCGTCATGTGCTACTGCGTAGTATAGGTATTGGGATCTACCTCCTTGATTAATACGCCTATATCCTCCTTCATTATTACGTCTGCTGCGGGAGGTTCCCATGAACTACCGATTAGGTATAAAGCAATATCACACGGTATTCAAGCATGCAATGCATGAAGGGGAAAGAAAGGGAGGAAAGCCCACCCAGGATACCTCTACGTGCAGGTGACGTGCTCACAGCGAGAGAGAAGCACAAGGCAGAAACAAAACGTTCACAAACAATACGAAGAACGTTGAGGTACAGCCACCGGCAACACAGTAAGGCAACGGCCAGCCGGTGACTACCCTCGAGCCGTAGGCAGCGTTGCCCTCTGGGGGTCCGCCCACGGCTCACGAACGTTGGCCTCTGGGGCAACGTGGGTACCAACAGTCACGAACATGAAATCGGACACGACATAAAACATATACCCCGTTGCTACGCGCGTGGGTAAGACAGAGGGGGGAGCAAGAGGGAAATCAGGGAAATCAGGGAATTCTTACCACTTGCATGGACGTCTAGCGTCCTTAGGCACCCCTCAACGGGTTAAGGGGTCTTGGATGGCGTTCCGGCTGTGGCTCTAGCTGTCCTGAGCGTCACCGGGATCTGGCAACCGCCTTTGCTGGGCGGGATGAACCCTGTCGGCTCTGGGCCTTTGCTAAGCTAAATCCGGCTCTGGGCCGCCATGTTAAACCACCCTAACCTAACCTCCGATAACCAGTGTAACGAACCCATCTGGGTCGTGCGAAAGATCCTATTGTTAAGGTAGGTTATTCCCGGTTTCTTGGCTAACCACGACCACTCTCTGGGAGTGGGATTAACGGAACAGGCGTGGCTTTAGGCCTGTTACGGCTCGCGTTGATTAATATTGCATTAATCTACACAATCCACATTTAGGATGGAGCTACCAAATGCAGTTGGAATTATGCCCCAGGTTCAGACAGGTGATAACACACACTTTATTCCGAACCAAGAGGACGAGACTCTCGTCCTCGGACCAATTTCACCTAGGTCTGCCACCAGGCTGGCAAGGGGCGCCGACATGGCGCCGGCCTTCCAGAGAATTCCGAAACATGCAGTCCACACAAGATCCTCGGGTCGACATCGACCCTCGCCAGGCTACAGAATCCACGCATGGGTACAATATCTCAACCAGCTATAAAGTACGCAGCGCGGCGCGACTGCACCGGCCTACTAGCTCTAGAAGATCTCGTACATCAACCTAGGCCCAAAATAACCGGTCCAAATCACACAAACTATCATAGTTCCATACAAAAGTCCTGACCAAGGGACAATTCCCAAATTAAGTCCCGAAATGAGTCCCAAAGTCCTACGGACTATGACAACAAGCCAAAATACATAATTTATTCCATTGTTGCGCCCGTTCCAAGGGTCGGGTTCGCAACACCGACGCAGAACTCCAGGAACCGTCCTCCCCGTGTGCCCCAACGACCGGTACTAAGCCGATCCCATGCCTTGCCGTCCCCACCACGCCAAAATCCTGCACAATTGCAGGTTTGTCAGCGGAAAAACCGCCCTTGCCGCCACACGACAGTGGCGACGACACCGGGCGCAGCAAAGCGCCTGGGGAAGAAGCCTGCAGCCCCAAAGGCCGCGAAAAGCCAGGCGGAAAGCCCAGCGTCTTGGACATGGCCGCCACAGGCAGCTAGGCCAGCGCTCCACAGCGACCCCAACGGCCGCACGGTCGTGGCCGCCAGCGCCGCCTTCTTGTTGAGAGCAGGTAACACGTAGACGTTGTCCCTCTGCTCCATCTTGTGCGCCTTGTTGTCCACCACAGCGATTTCCTGGTTGAAATCCAGCTTGTGGCCAGCCTTCACGAGCGCTCCAACAGAGAGCACCCGAACGGGCAGCTCGGGGACCAGAAGGGCTCCATCCAGTCGGAGCTCGCTCCACGGCAAATGCACAGAAACTGTGCCAACTCCAGCAGCTTGCAGGTCGCCGCCTGATCCGACGATCTGCCTGTTGTGGGGGGTAAGTGACACGAAGTCAGAACGGCACGGGGACATGTGGCTGCTCGCAGCCGAGTCCAGCACCCAGTTGAGGTTGTCGCACGTATACTGCGTGAGAGCAGCAGCCTCCAGCGGCGTCGACGGCGACTCCTCGGCGATGGTGACCATGCAGAAGCCAGGCGGCAGTTCAGCCGCCTCCTGAGTTGCGTTGGCAGCGGATCCAGCAGGTGCGTTGCGTCCCTTGTTCTGGTTCCCTCGGTTGCCGCCCTTGCCCCCCCTGTGCTGGTTGGGGTACCAGCATGGGGCCTTCTCAGGATGCTCCTTCCAGCAGTCTTTGTCCTTGTGATTTGACAGGCCACAGTGACTGCATTTCTTGGTCCCCCCGTTACCCTTGCTGTTGGTGTGGTAGGCCTGGCCAGTGCCAGCACTCTCCTTTTTCACCACAGCACGTCCCCCCTTGAGCAGATCCTCCGCCTCCATGAGTGCCCTCTTCACCACAGGTAGTGGGTCCTCCTCGTTGAACCTTACAGACACCAGCGCAGGGCGGTACTCGTCTGTCAGTGCTCCCAGTAGAATGGCAGCAAAATCACGGTCCTGGATGACTCCCCCTGCAGCCTGGTAGTCAGCACGTAGAAGCTCCGCCCTCCTCACGAGCTGTTGCATGGTCTCGTTAGGAAGCTTCTGTAGGCGGTGCAGCTTGCTCCTCAGCTCAAACCTGTGACTCTTGGTTAGCCTGGTTTGCTCATAGTTTTCCATGAGACACCGCCATGCTTGGCTACCAGTTTTGTTGGCCACAGTGGCCATCAGGCGTGCAGCTTCACCTGTTAGACAGGTGAGCAAAGCTGCCCACAGGGCCTTATCAGCCCTGTCATTCTCCTCAGTGCCCAGCAGGACAGCATCCAAACTGAAAAGACTGACAACAGCCAAAAACAGATTCTTCCACTCCTCCCACTTGCTGTAATCATCACCAGCTGCACCAACAAATTTCTTGCAGCTCTTGGCAACTGTTGAAACAAGAGAGGTGTAGTCAGGCTGTCTGGTAGCAGTTTGGGTGTCTTGATCCAGTTAACGTAAAGGATTTACGTTAGATGGATAGAGATTGTTACGCTCTTTCCAACGGCACCTTGAACGCCTCATTTGGTTAAGGAACGTAAAAGTTATGACGTTTCCTAGGCTGTGCCGACAGTACCCGGCGCGCCACTGTGGGCGCGTACGGACACAGGATGTACAAGTGTCACTTTGATAGTCCGCAGGACGTTGACAGGACTTGTACAGGACTTGATGGTCAATTGATAGGTAGGCGCACTGTAGCGCGCCAAGACCTATGAGACAATTGATGCTGACTAGTGTACGGATAGGTCCACAGGACTAGCCGTATGGACAATTGATAGATCTGCGCGCCAAAGGCGTGCCAGAGTCTGTGTAATCAATTGATTGACAGTTCAGCTGTGACAGTGCAGCTGAATACTTGGACGCGTCCCTAGCAAGCTATATGAGTGACTTGGTCACACCGGGACGCTAGTTCTTGCGTGCACGTTCTCTTGGCACTGCGACCCTGTCGTCTGTGCTGCGTGCAGTCTTGGAAGTGACGTGACTTACGTCTGTGTTTCCTGTTATTAATAAAGGCAACTTCCTGCAAGAACCATGGCGGAATTCGTGGCATTCTTACCCTCACAACTCGTATTACACGCTCTGTCAAAAAGATGCCAAATTCGGAAGAATTTCGGATTCCGGACGATGAGGAAATAGCCGCTCCGCCGGCTGGTTCTTCGTCAAGACCGACGGTGCCGTCGTGGCAGCAATTGCTCGACGAAGTAACGGTCTCGCTCGACGAGCTTCATCGTCAGCAGCGTGCAGCTCACGCATTGCTCGGGGATAACCCCGAGGACCCCGATTTGCCAGCACTGGTGCCGGCAATCCGCAACCTGTTGGACCAGATTCGAAACATTTTATCGACATTTACGGTCCAGGTGCGGGGAGGTTTGCGGTCGGTGACCGAAGTCACGACTGCCATTGAGGAGTTGGACAACGTCCTCTCTTCACTCACCGGTTACCAGAGAAACCTGCAAAACTGGGCATCGCTACGCACGGGGGGCGCGCCGGCGGTGTCAACAAATTTGTTTCAGGATCTCGCGCTGTTATCGCTGCTCACTCGCGGCGTACGCAGTCGTGAGCGCCAGGTTTTAATTAACCTGGTGGCATTTCTCGCCTCTGTGCGAGAGTGGATTCCCGCGGGGTGGGAATTATTGACGATCTTTACACATCCTCTGCGCCTCGTCGCGCGTCGGCGCGTCGCAACTTACGCGGCGGGGAGCACGCCGGTTTTAATTCATACCGGTGCAGGTCCGGAGCTGGATATGGAGGATCGTGAGTTCGTATACACGTACTGCGACTTCAGGGGCCTTGACTACTAGTCGGCCTAATTTTCTTCTGCAGTACTCGTCGACATTTTTTTGTCGAATTTTCAGCGGCAATTCGCGGGGGCGGCAGCGACACCGGCGCAGGCGGCAGTGGCGACACAAAAATTTTGTACATATTTTCTGCTGCTTTGTTAAGGTGTTCTTTGAATAGCTGGTAGTGCAGGATGGCTGAGGGACGCCGTAGCAAGGGTCCAGCCAGTGGGAATAATAATGGGGGTGCTGGTAGTGGAACCGCTCACGTAGATGACGTGGGGCTTACCGGAGAGATTACCAACCTTCCTCACAATAATAATAATGCACAAGCTATTCATGGCTTTGATCTTACCACACAGGGTCTTTTAATTGTCAATCAGTTGCAGCCTGTAACCTCAGACTCCAAGCCTAAGCAGGCTGAAGAGTTTGTGGAGGGATTGGAAGGGTTCCCTAGCTTGTACGGTGGTACAAATTACTATCAAATCTGGATAGGCAGTAGCACTTTTGGCAAGTGTACTGACCAGATTAAGGACCTAACCAGGGAGTGCAAAAAGGCCAATAAGGCCTGGGCACTGTACGTGGCTGAGCTGAAGGAGCTGCTGGAGGACCAACGAAAGAAGGTCGGCATCCATTGGCAGGACAAGTACCAAGGGTGGGAGGTCAAGGGGGACCTGATCCAGAACTTTCTCAACTATTGTAAGATGGTTGAGGAGGGCAGGGCTCACGGCTTTAATGTCGCTGATAACATAGCCCTAACCAACTGGCTCAAGGTTTCTGGGCTGGATAAGGCGACACGTGGCTCCTTAAAAGTCATGTGTGCCCCACACTCTACCCTGAAGGCCTACAAGGTCATCATTAAACAAGCTCGAGGCAGAGGAGCTGTTTGAGGGTGGAGTGCCAGCAGTGAAGGCTACCCAGGCAGGCGGGCGTACCCAGGGTGGCTCCAAGACGTCTGAGGCTGACCGAAGCCAAGGAGGGCGTAGGGGCAACCATCACAAGCGCAAGGGAGATCATTCACCTGATTCTGACAGGAGGTCACACTCCAAGTCGGTGTTCAGGCGGGTGGGTGGTCAGCCCAAGCAGGGCAACGCGTCTGACAATGGGGGCAGTGGCCAGGGCAAGTCCAAGATACAATGCTACCTGTGCAAGGGGTGGGGGCACATCAAGAAGGAGTGTCCCAGCTTCAAGAAGTCCCAGGGCCAGGGCAGCAACAAGAATAACAACAACAACAACAAGAAGAACAACAACAAGTCCCAGGCAGGCCAGCCTTCAAAGGGCAGTCAGCAAGAAGACAACAAGGAGCAGTGACTGTCTGAGGCAACCCCTACACACCTTAATTCACCCAAGGGGGAGGCCAGGTGCTCCAATGCAGATTTTATATCTGGGCAACAAGAGGGTGATCTCCAGGTTCAGTGTGGCCCCAGGTCACCTGGAGAGGTACAGGTTCCTATGAAGACGTCCTTGACAGCTGATGCAGCTGTAAGAATGTCTGACCCTATGCATCCTCGTGCTGGGCACGAGGGTGGACCTCTCATTTTGAGAGAAACCAATGTACAACCACAGAGGGGTGTGAAGGCCTCTGGTGGTATGCATGTGGTCCCTGCTGGCGGTCCAGGTGTTGGGCATGAGCAGGGTGACTCAGGCTCTGAGTCAGAACAGGATGGAAGTCAGCATGGTGATGCTGGACAACCTGACAGCACAGTCCTGACTGTGCCAGGGACTGCTTCCTCTGTGTACCAGGAGTTGGGTGCCCGAATCCACAACATGTTTGGGCATGCCACTTCTCTGTCAAACAACTTTGCCTTCCGTATGGGCAGGGCACCCCTTCTTAAGGCGTGTCAGCAAGCTGCCTCACGGTGTAAGTGCCAGTTGTCCTCCAACAAGCCCAGGAAATCACATGCCAAAGCTCTACCTCAGAGCATTGGTGATCTGCAGTGTGATATCCAACACATCAGGGGCATGCAACTGTTGGTGTGCGTGGACAGGTACACGAAATACAAGGTGCTGGAGCATTTACCTTCTATGAAGAACAGGTACTTGCTGGCTGCCCTGCAGAATGTAAGAGCCAAGTTTCCTACCACAAGGATCCAGGTGGACATGCAGTTTCAGCATCTCAAGGGTGATCCTACCCTTCCTGAGTTGCTGGTTACACCTAGGGAGGCTCATGGGCAGCAGGGTGCTATCGAGAGGGCAATCCAGGAGGTCAAGAAATTGATCATCTCTGAAGACTGGGTACCCTTGTCTGCACCTGCACTTGTCAGGAGTGCATGGCTGAGGAACGTGGAGCAGCAGCTGAACAGCAGGGTTAACTTCTACTATGATGGAGTTGCTGTCAGCCCAATGGGTCTATATCATGGCCTGTGCCCACCACATGTGCTGGAGGGCTGGAAACATGCTGCACATGTCACCTTTGCCAAGCTGAGGGAGAAGGACCGGGGTTGGAAGATGCTGGAGCCACAAGTGGGTCAGAAGGTCCTAGCTTGGAAGGAACCTAGCCTTTATGGCAAACGTGGTAGCTGGAGTCCTGGGGTGGTTACCCAGGTTGATGAAGCTAGCCACGCATGCTTGGTCAGCATGGAGGACGAACCAAAGCATGTACACCGGCTGAGTTGGTCATATGTCAAGCCTAACCTGATGAATGAGGGCAGTCAGGCACAAGGCTCACAGGATCTGCAGGATTTTCAGGTCCCAGGTGACATCACTGACGCAACGACCACATCTGTTGCAGGGGAATCTGTCAGCCCTGGCCAGGTTGCAGAGGTACTTGTTGAACAGGCTGCAAGGTCAACAGCTGGGGAGTCAACTGTCAAGCCCAAGGCACTAACCAAGCCCAGGGGGACAAGTTTGGCTGGATTGATTGGGGCTCTACAAAGGGCCAAGAAGCAGCCCAAGGTAGCCAAGCTCAGGTGGCATGGCAATCTGGGGCTGGACACTGCCTTAGAGGTAGACACTAATTCTCAGGTCTCCATCATTGGGACCAGGGCTGCAGCAGGGTACAGCATGTCTGAACCCAGCTATCAGTTTGTGTCTGACTTCAGTGGCGGGGTACACGTGAAGGTACTGGGTGAGGTATTCATTCCTATCCTTGGACAGGACACTGCTTTTTGTGTCTTGGAGGGCTATCAAGGACCTGCTCTTCTGGGGCAGAATTTCCTATGCCAGGATGGGGTAGTGATCACGTCCTCTCTCCTGACTAAGGAAGGGGCTGGTCAGGTCCCACTGATTAATTTCAGGACCACTCACCTATCACGTGCAGTAACCAGGACGGTTAAGCGTGTGCAAGTGTGCCAGGGGCAGGAGCCCTTGGTTGATGACCTCATACTGCCAGCTGCTAGTCATCCAAGCAGTTTGGGCATTGGTCCTCACTCACTTGCTGGACACAGCCCTATCAACTACCAAGGCCTGGTGAAGCTCATGTCCTCTCCCATTATGTGTCCCCAGGTCACACTGGGTCTGATTAAATCTGGGGAGGACTGGATCTCCAAGAAATGCGTGGAACCTGTCAATGACCTGCCTCCTGCACGACGTCTACTCAAGCTCAAGTTTGTCATCAAGATGAAGGAGGTGGACGGGGTCAAGGTACCACATGTCAGGCCAGTGCTGAATGAGTTCAAGGGTACTGGTGAGTGCACTGCTGAGGAGTTGTATACCCCTGGCATGCTGCATGATACTTGGAGGCTGCTGCTGTGTGTCTTTCTAGGCCTTCTCAACAAGGGCTTGGACTATGGCTCAGTGGTGATAGACTTCAAGAGGGCATTTCTGGAGGGTGATGCAGATGTGGCACAGGAAAAGTGGGAGGGCAAGACGCCTTTCTATGTTAGGGTGCCTGCTGTATGGAAAAGGGACATCCACACGGAGTTCCTTAAAATCCTCAAGGGCCTGGAGGGCCTGAGGTCAAGTCCAATAATCTGGAGGGAGACTCTCAACCGTTTCCTGAAGGAGCATTGCAACTTGAAGGTCTCTCCTGTAGACCCCTGTCTGTTTCTGGGGCAATGGGAAGGCCTGCCAGTGTATGCTTCGCTGCACGGGGATGACCTACATCTGATAGCTCCCACGTCGTGGCTTAAGGAGCTGATCTCCATCATTAAGTCCAAGTTTCCTCTGGGTAGGGAGCAATGGCAGGTGGAGAATGAGCCTCTGCTGTTTGTGGGCATGGAGGCCACACTGGTGAAGAAGGGGGAGTGGCGTATGCTGCTGGTGGGGGGCAATGACTATCAAGAGACCCTCATTAGCAAGCTTCCTCCAACCATCACACAGGCACTGTGTCCCATGGTGAGGGGCATGGTTGCTTGGGTGGCAGGCATTTCCAGGCCAGACCTTATGGTCATAGCCAGGTTGCCTGATGACATGCTGGTGGAGCTAGGGTCTGCCAAGGTGGCTGATCAGGTCAGGGCTTCATCTGGCATTCTGTTGTCTGCAGTGGATTTATCACAACCCATTTGCATGGAGCTGTATGTGGATAGCTCAATGGACAGCAGGCAGGTCTCCAAGGTCAGGGGCAGGGCTGCAGGGCTCTTTGTGCTCAGACAGGAAGGCCTGGGGAGTTTGGTGAGCTGGTTTAGTCGCCTGCACAAACGGGTGGCTGTCAGCAGTGATGTGGCAGAATGCAGGGCTATTTGTGAAGGCATTCACACAAGCCTTTATCTGAAGGAGTTGCTTCATCAGATGACTTCTAACACTCCTTGGCCACTTCAGGTTACCACTCTTCTAAAAACAGACTCCATGGGGATGGTGCAGTTTGTGCACAGGCAGATGGCCAGAAGTAGGGACTTGGATTATCTCCTTCTTAAGGAGTTGTCCTCCTTGGCCAATATTGAGCATATCCCTGGGGTTGACAATCCTGCTGATGCTTTGACCAAGCTAGTGCAGAAGGCAGCAGTGCAATACAAGGTTCTTCAGTCTCTGATGGACCCATCTCAGCAAGCTGTCTAAGCTGGTGCATGGTTATAGGGCATTGGAGAGCAGATTGTGTGGTAGTGTCAGCATTGTGACTGGCATAATACCTGTATTTTAGTCTGTACTAAGGCTCATGGACCATGGTACACTCACTCTGATTTTAATCAGGATACAGCCAGGTTTTGGCTGGGGTTCATGCTGTTGACTACACAAGGTTGACAGGTCCATTACAGACCATGTATTCTATTTTAAAAGAAATGTATATTTGTACATACTTCTCACAATGGTCTGGGAACCTTTATTCTGGGGTTTATAGGGCGGGGTTCGATTCCCTGGTATTATGTTTCTACAAGCTGGCCTGTTCAGGTGTTTGCCTGTTCAGACTTCCCTAGTTCCCCAGGGCAGGATTTAATTGTTGCCTATGTGTTTCATTTTGTCATTTGTTTGCTGTGGCAGTTTACCATCTGGCAAGTAGACGGGCGCCGTAAGACGGGCGCCAATAGACCCCTGTTGAGAGAATGACAGGCAAACTATTGTAATACGCCTTACTTTGTCAAGTGGTATTTTAATTGTCATGGATTTATTGTACTTATATTGAATATGTACTGGGTTTTATGGGATTAGTATCTGGGATTAATGTAACTCACCGCCAGAAGGTCATTGTACTGGAGGCTCTACCGAGGTGATGGGATTAATTCCTGGAGAAGACCTCATAGAATTAACCTGTATGTATTTAATTTTGTGTGCTTCTAATATCTGGTGGTACTCTGTAATGCCACTTCCATAGGTTTTTATCCATTTCTCATGGAATGGTTTTCCCTGTGGCAGATCTGTTTCTTTTCCAGTTCCTTAAAAGAAAGGGCTGGGGGAATGGCATTGGCCATTAAAGACATCTGTTCAAGCTTCAAGCTGGAGTGAAGGACATTTCAAGCTACTTCAAGGGTCCCTGGCAGGGGATGTGATCCCTAAAGAAAAGAAGGGATTGGAGTTAACGTAAAGGATTTACGTTAGATGGATAGAGATTGTTACGCTCTTTCCAACGGCACCTTGAACGCCTCATTTGGTTAAGGAACGTAAAAGTTATGACGTTTCCTAGGCTGTGCCGACAGTACCCGGCGCGCCACTGTGGGCGCGTACGGACACAGGATGTACAAGTGTCACTTTGATAGTCCGCAGGACGTTGACAGGACTTGTACAGGACTTGATGGTCAATTGATAGGTAGGCGCACTGTAGCGCGCCAAGACCTATGAGACAATTGATGCTGACTAGTGTACGGATAGGTCCACAGGACTAGCCGTATGGACAATTGATAGATCTGCGCGCCAAAGGCGTGCCAGAGTCTGTGTAATCAATTGATTGACAGTTCAGCTGTGACAGTGCAGCTGAATACTTGGACGCGTCCCTAGCAAGCTATATGAGTGACTTGGTCACACCGGGACGCTAGTTCTTGCGTGCACGTTCTCTTGGCACTGCGACCTTGTCGCCTGTGCTGCGTGCAGTCTTGGAAGTGACGTGACTTACGTCTGTGTTTCCTTGTTATTAATAAAGGCAACTTCCTGCAAGAACCATGGCGGAATTCGTGGCATTCTTACCCTCACAACTGATCCTCCATGGTTGATCTGGGTCTGGGTGTTGTCTCTGGGGTAGTCAGATGAATGTCTCTGCTCCTCAAATGCAGGGTAGGCATCAAACCTCCGATACCATGTTGAAAGAACTAATGGGTTTGCCTTCTACAATGCTTGTGATTGGAACCCAAATGTGCCTGTCCTTGCAGGTACAGGCTATGGAGGATGGAAGCAAAGAGACAGAGACTCAGTTTGAGGCAGAATGATAGTGAGGAGTACCTTAGGCAAGGCTCCTCAGTTGTTTTATTAACTCGAGGAAAAAACACAGGCAGAAAACTGGAATGACCTGATTGGCTGGCTAGGAATGTGCCTAGGAATATTCTCATGTAATACTCAGGCCACCAATCAGGTTAGGTCAGTGTACAGGCTACCAATCAGATCTAGACAAGAATAAATCTTATCTTGTAACTGCTGTACAGCCTTATCTTGTAACTGATGTACAGCCTTAACTTGTAACTGCTGCACAGTAATCTAACTATATTTAATAAAAGATCTCTCTATGTGTGATCTGATGATGATGAAGTAAATCTGGCGTGAACATATCAGCGCCACATCTGACATGCACAGTGTACATGTCAATCAGTCAGCTGTCCTGTCATAGATTCTCATCTGACATGTCATAGGTCAGCTGACATAGACAGATTTGTCAGCTGCCTATAAGGATCCACTTGGCATAGGTACTAATCCCTGATTACTAAAACTGACCACAACTTTCTCATTTGTAGGCCAAATCCAACGGGATAAAAAGCAGTGGCTCCTGTACAAGAGCCTCTATCTATCTAGCCAGGTCAGGTGGGTACAAATACAAGGACCATGTCCTTGACAGTATTCACTACCTGTACAGCGCCCAGTTCCTATACAGTAGGTCTGCCATACAGGCACAGTGACCACAGAGCGCAGTCCACAGTGACTATTGCATCTGCACCTAGAAGTCCAGGACTAAGCCTGCGGTACCAACAGACCACAGGTTAAGGTTCCTATTTCCTGCGTACGACGTATTAATCCAATACCGTCGTAGGTACAGCACCTAATTCCTGTCAGCCCAGGAATTACTGTCGACCCCATATGTCGTCGGCAAATATTCACGTCCGACTTAGAAGAACAGCCGGCTCGCGCTCGCGCGCGACCGGGAAGTCGGAACGCCATAACTTTCTTGATACTTGTCGGAATGAACTCGTTCCGGTGCCGCTGGAATCGCAGAGATATGCCGAATCAGGATCACGCCAATGCTTGGCGTTAACTCCAATCCTTTCTTTTCTTGAGCTGTAGCAGCTCACACAAGTCTACATACAAACACACACAATGGGTACTGGACATCCTCCCCGACTACAAGTCACAACCCGCTGGGCATGACAGTCAGCTTGGATTCCTTATTATATGTACATAGCACCCATACTGGCTCAGGAGCACAAACAAATTACAATGAGTCCCTATCCCTTCACGGGAGGCTCGTTGTGTTACCCATGTACAAGAGGTTGGCCAACTGTGGCAGCCCATAGGTGTTCAGTTAAGAACTTGAGAAGTATGTACAACCTTCAGGACCTTAGGCGAAACCCCACAGATCACCCACAACAGCTCATCAGAAAACATTGCTGACCCCCAGACGGAAGTCGGCGCCGGTCTGCTGCCCCTTATCGAACCAGACACAACATCTACGCGAAGCACATGCAAAACACAAGCTCCCATACTCGTTCCAACCGTGGAAAATCAGGGGACCTGTCGCCACCTCACCAGCATGGTGGATGGGTCAGCCAGTCCGTGAAACTCCGCCTTAAGACGGCACCAGGGAATCGAACCCCGCCCACAAACCACAGATCTGGGGAAACCTCAGACTGAGATGAAAACCCCAGATAGACATCTCTCCATCAGAGACAATGTCAGACATTCCCACACCAGAGACATGTCTCACCCCTCAAGGTGTGCTCAGGATTATGTACAATCAAGCTCCCAGCCTGATATCCAGAGACTTAAGTACCCAGCCCTCAGCTTTTAGACAGATAGACCGACTTGACAGTCAGCATTCATGAGCTTCCTCAGTACATTGTACTGGGCTGGGGCCTTGTGTGGCAGCTTTGTCAATGCATCAGCAGGGTTCTCCTCGCCAGGGATATGCTTCAAGTCAACCAAACTGGCCAACTCCTTCAGCAACAAATAATCCAGGTCCCGGCTTCTGGCCAGCTGCTTGTGAACAAACTGGACCATACCCATGCTGTCTGTTAGCAACAACGTCTCCATCTGCAAGGTCCAAGGGGTAACTGAAGCCAGCTCCAGCATTAACTCCTTTATGTACAGGCTGGACTGGATCCCCTCGCATATGGCCCTGCATTCTGCCACATCTGAACTGATACAGACCCTCTTCTGCAGTCTGCTGTACCAGCTGAACAAACTTGCCCTGCTCTGATAAAAAGCAAACAGAGCAGCAGATCTCCCCCTGACCTTGGTAACCTGGCGAGCATCCATGGAACTGTCAACAAAGATCTCCAAGGTGATAGGCTGGGCAAAGTCAATCCCAGACAAAATCAGATCAGGGGTACTCTCCACCAACCGGGCTATGACTCGAGGCTTCTCATCCTCAAGCACCTCATCAGGCATTCTGCTATGGACCATCAAAGACGGACCACAGATGCTGGCAAACCAGGCCCACATGCCTCTCAACTCAGGTCCTGCAGCCTGGGTGATCTTCTCTGGCAAGGCCTTCACAATGGTCTGTTTATAATCTCCTCCAGCCTGAAGCCTGATACTCCACTCCCCGTCCCTCCTGAACAGGGTAGCCTGCATTCCACAGAACACTACAGGCTTGTTGGGCTCCTGCCACAGCTCCTTGCCCAGTGAAAACTTGCCACTGATGACAGGAATAAACTTCTTCAGCCAGGTCGTGGGGGCTAGCAAATGCAGATCATCTCCATGCAAACTAGCATACACTGGCAGACCCTCCCATTGGGCCAGCAGCAAACAGGGATCAACTGAAGACACTCTCAAGCCACACTCACTGATCAGAGCTTCCTGCAGCGTGAGTCTCCAGATGATTGGGCTCGACCTGAGTCCTTCCAGGCCCTTCAGAATAACCAGGAATTGTTGATGCAGCTCCAGCTTCCAGATGGCAGGCACCTCAACACAGTAAGGCTCATCCTGCTTCCACACCCTCCTGGCCACTTCTGGATCAGATTTTAAAAATGCCCTCTTGAAGTCCAGCAGCACTGATGACATAGCTGCTCCCCTGTTCAGCAACCCCACGTAGAGACATAGCAAAATTCTCCATGTGTCGTGTAGCATCCCTGGCGTGTATAGCTCCTCTCCTGGCAGACTCCCCGTGCCGTGATACTCATTCAGGACAGGCCTGACATGGGGCACTGATACCTCATCCACAACCTTCCTCTTCAGCACAAATCTCAAAGCAAGCTTCCTTGATGCTGGGGGACGTCTGTCTGTTGGTGCAGCACACTCAAACTGCAACCACTCCTCCAATGCCTTGGAGAAGGCGAGCTTCCAAGCCTCAAACAAAGTAGGCGAGCTCATCTCTTGGACCAGCTGGTCATATGTCAAAGGAGAGTGTGCAGCAAGGCTCCTGTGAGTTATGCCAATACTGCTGGGGTGCAACACAGCTGGAATCACCAAACTGGCCGCTGGGGGCACCTCCCCTTCATCCCATTTTACACCCTTGACCGGCTTGGCCCTGCACCTGACTGGAAATGTTGTCCTGAAATTTTCTAGGGGAATCATCCCCCAGCCATCTCTTCTCAGAGCTGTAGCTCTGATAGAAATCCCAGGATTGCCCAGAAAATTCTGACCCAAAATCACAGGGCCATCATAGTCCTCTAGGACAAGGAAGGTCACATCCACACCCATGACAGGGGCAGTAACCTCTCCCAACACCCTTAGATGCGTCCTACCACTGAAATCAGACACCCAGGGGCAACTTGGTTCTCCGACCAGCAGTTCTCCTGTATGCTGAGGTCCCATGACAGAAACCTGTGCATTGGTATCTATCTCCATGGCAGCTACCTCAGGTTCATCCAACTGGACAAGCTTGGACACCTTAGGCTCCTTCTTGGCTCTTTGCAAAGCCTGTACAATATCTGATAGACGCACACCCCTAGGCCTGGTGTCGGGCCGTTCCGGAGGTGCAGCCTGTCCGCCTGCTTGCCCAACCACCGTATGTGAAGGTACCCCAGGGGCCGGGCCAGGGTCACCCTGAGGGCTCGATACAGCTGTAGCACCCTGATCAGGAAGCTCCACGTCACCCCCGCCTTGTACACCAGCGGGCACCTGGAAGAGGTCTCCTTGATTACCTCCCCGGGGACGGATCTTTGACCAGGACAGACGGTGCACTGCTTGGGAGCCATCAATGGCCACCCAGCACTTATGGCCAGCGGCTTCTACTCGGGTCACCACCCCATCATGCCAGCTGCCACGTTTCCCTGGAAAGCTTGGTTCCTTCCACACAACAACCTGTTGTCCAACGTTAGGTTCTAGGACACTCCAGCCCTTGTCTTTCTGCCTCAGCTTGAGGAACTTGGCCTCTAGCTTCTCCTTCCATGCCTGCTCAGCATCAGCTGGCAGCATCCTGGTATGCAGCATAAGAGGATTGATGGCAATGTCACCAAAGAACATGGGAGTCCTCAGGTTCAGCCTGTCCTCCACAGAACGTAGCCATGCAGATGTCACAATGGCAGATGACGTCCTTGGAATCCTCTCCACCAGCAGCACAGTCTTGATCTCTTGGATGGCTCTCTCCACCACCCCTTGCTGGCCGTGGCTCTCCCTGGGTGTAATCAGCAACTCTGGAAACTCTGGCAGGTTCTCACAGCACTCAAACTGAATGTCACACTGCAACAACTCCAACCCAGGGTACCTGCTCCTTGTCAACTTCAGAGCAGCAATCAATGTAGGCTTCTCCATGTCAGGCAGGATCTCTAGGGTCTTGTACTTGGTATATCTGTCCACTGCCACCAGCAGCTTCAAACCCCTGATTCTCTGAATATCTACCTGCACATGGCCTGGCTGCAAAATAGGAGTCCTGGCATGAGACTGCTTGGGCTTTCTAGCAACTAGCCTGCACTTGCAAGCTTGAGCAACCTGTTGGCAGATGGAGTACAACTCACTTCCTCCCAGCCGTCTAGCAACTTGCAAAGACTGAGCTGCATGGCCAAACATGGTATGCAACCTTGAGGCAATGTCATACAAGAGAGAAAACCTTTTATTGTCATTATTAGCACTCAAGGTATGTACAGATCCCTTATGTACAGGAGGCACCAGGGTCGTGCCTGTCAGACTGTCTCCAGCCCTATCCTCATCCTGACCATCCTGTGCCAGTCCTGCACGGTCAGAATGCTTCTGAGATCCACCTGGGTCCACATCACCAGGTCCTACCTCAGGCTCAGCACCGCCATGGCGGGCACGTTGGCGAGTAACCACTGCAGCTACAGCTGGCATACTCTCTGTGGTAACCAAGCTTGCCCCATCGTGTCCAATAGGCTCTTTCACTAGAGCATGGGGCTGCCCCTCACTGCTGTCACTAGCAGCTTCATTACACACCCCTGGGGGCACCCTCCAGGGTTCAGGGATGTGTGCAGGCTCAAGTCAATGATCAGCAGCCTTGCCCTTGCCCTTGTCCTGGGATGGACCAGCCTTGTCCTTGCTGCCACCCTGAGCTGGCTTGCTCTGACCTTCCTGCCTCAGGTACGAGGGACACTCATTCCTGAAGTGACCCTTCCCCTGGCAGAAATAACATTCCACCTGACTGATGTCCCGTGAGGTCCCACTGCTGGGCCCAGCCTTGGGAGGACCACCCACCCTCTTGAAGTCAAACTGGGACTGTGGATGTCCCGACTTCGGCGGGGTCCCCCGTCCAGCCCTTCTGTCACGCCCCCTCCTGGACCTTCCTCGACCCCTTGAAGAGGTCTCAGGCCCTCTCGAGGGCGCTGGGCCCCCGTGGCCCGATCCCCTCATGGACTTAACCGTGGGTTCAGTGGCCTCCTCATCACCCTGACGAGGGCGCTTACCACCCACGTACTTGCCGCTGAAACACTCATACAACTGGTCCGTCATGGCTGCCCAGCCATGGACCTGTCGCATGTGGATGGTCACATTATCCATGGTGACCGGATCCAGCTGCAGCGACTTGAGAAAGTCGCCCATGGCCATCCGATCTGCGACGAAGAAGCCCTTGGCCATGGCGTCCTCCCTCAGCTTGACGAAGTCTTCAAAGGCGTGGACCACTAGCTGCCCCTTGATGGGCTTGTAGTCCAGGTATTCTTGCTTCAGGTGGGACCCATCTATGGTCCTCTTGTCACTCAGGAACACCTGAGTCGCGTCATAAACGCCGCCCAGGTGTCCCCCGCCGCGTGTCGCTCCCGAACAAACTTGAACAGCCGCCTCGCCGACTGCCGTATGTAGGCACTAGACGCCAGGATGCGAAGCTTGTCACCGTTGTATATCTCCGTGTACAAGTTCATGTCCTCTAACATCCTCTCAGCATCCCGGGGCTGCCAATTGTCCTTGATGGACTGAAACTGGCCTAGCACCGCGTACCCCTCAGCCACGGTCGGTCGCTTAGGCGCCGCTTGATCTGCGGCTGGCGCGTTCTGACCGCCCTGCGATCCTTGGCTCTGATTATCTGGCACCTCAGCCTGGTCTCCCAGCGCCTGGCCGTCCCCGCGTCCATCGCGTCCACCGCGTCCATCGCGTCCATCTCGTCCATCCATCCCAGCGCCGCGCCGCGCAAGCCCATAAAGCCCGCTTGTTGGTTGATAGCTCCATCCTCCATGATGGCCTCTGTTCAGATCTGCTACAGCCAGCCAAGTGGCCAAGCAGCAATTAAAGCAATATAAGCTACTGAACAAGAAAGGAAAGTGCCAAGTGTTACCACTCAGGCAAGACCACCACGGCTGGCCCCAGGCGCGTCCTGGTTCTCCTTGTCGCTGTCGCTGTCGCTCACCACAATCAGCTCTGGTACCCTGCTACCTGCTGCGCCGTCGTCGACCCGCTGTCGGCCCGCGATGACTGAATCGTCACCGTTGGTATAGTAGACAGGTGACAACCCGTCGTTGGCACCCCGCGGATTGTATCTTGGCACCTCGTGGTCGCCAAGTGTCTCGTCGCCTAGCCCAGCGACACCCCCTGCTCCCACCTCAAGGTCACTATCGTACCCAAGAGGTGCAAACTCCTCCCAACGCGTCACACGAACGCGAAGGGGGGGGCAGTTCCTGAAAAGGAACTCTTACTCGCTCCGGAAACCTGCCGACTCTTGTCGCGCGCTGTCCTCCGGTGATGGCTTCCGCTGTCGCCCCGACCTCTGCAAGCCGCCTGTAGTGCTCCGCTCCGCGTCGTTCACGCCTAACTGGCCCCGCTGCAACACCCTCGTCGCCGATGCCCTGCGAAAGCACGTGGTACTCCCGCCCGCTACTGTCGGTACAAACTCGTGTCGCCCTGCGCCAGCTGCCTCCGCAACCTCGCCTCGCCTTGCCGCCAACTCCGTCCGCACTCGCTCAGCTACTGCTGTAATCACCGTCTGGATGCCGACCAACCCGTGAAGCTCCTGCTCGAGGTCGTCGATGCTCCGGTGCTCCGGAATGACGATGGTTTGTACGTGTCGCAGAATTCGCTCCCAATCTTCGACCTGGTCGTCGACGAATTGCACGAAGCTGCGATTACAGGCGGACGATCTGCAAGCAATAAAGATAGATCCCGAACGACACGACGCAATTCAGGAGAAATCGAACCCCCAGCAGACTGCCGAAACCGGAAATCCTGCTGCCGTTGTTCTCCTGCACCATTCACCACCGGACGAGCTCCTCGCGTCGTCAACGCTGCACACCGCAACCGGCAACGACCCTCCTGGCCGTTCCGCTGAGACTGGTTGTAATTTGAGTTAACGTTCTTAGCACACGCAATGTGAAGGATATGGTTGCAATGCAGCAATGTGTGAATATGGTTGGAAACGGAGCTTTGTTAAAATTGGATAATGTTACAGCGCTCACACACTTGAGGCTTGTACACGCGCTTGCCAAGTCAAGGCACAACACGTGAGGCGGGCTCGCAAGAGATGCCCATTTGGCACTGGCCTATTGTTTATATACTTGTGCACTGTGCTTGCTAGTCCTGAGCAGCCTAGGAGGCCTGCTCAGTAATAACACCCCGGTACAGTATTCACTACCTGTACAGCGCCCAGTCCTATACAGTAGGTCTGCCATACAGGCACAGTGACCACAGAGCACAGTCCACAGTGACTATTGCATCTGCACCTAGAAGTCCAGGACTAAGCCTGCGGTACCAACAGACCACAGGTTAAGGTTCCTATTTCCTGCGTACGACGTATTAATCCAATACCGTCGTAGGTACAGCACCTAATTCCTGTCAGCCCAGGAATTACTGTCGACCCCATATGTCGTCGGCAAATATTCACGTCCGACTTAGAAGAACAGCCGGCTCGCGCTCGCGCGCGACCGGGAAGTCGGAACGCCATAACTTTCTTGATACTTGTCGGAATGAACTCGTTCCGGTGCCGCTGGAATCGCAGAGATATGCCGAATCAGGATCACGCCAATGCGCTTGGCGTTAACTACACCAACGCAACTACAGAAAATTTTCAGTGACGAAACTGTAGTACCGTGTACCCAAGCAAAATGTAGTAGGACTTCGCTAAATTCAAAATTCGGAATTTTTCCCCGCAAGATTCCCCCGAAAGATTCCCCCGCACGATTCCCCCCGCTAGGTTCAGGCTCCAGTCGATGCTCGCCAAGTGGCGCAAAAAAAGAAACATATGTTAAAATCAACGGTGCGAATCCTCGTTACCGCTCGGGTAACATTCTCACTCATTTCGCGTCTCCTACGAACCGTATTGTAGTGGATGGATGGATGGATGGATGGATGGATGGATGGATGGATGGATGGATGGATGGATGGATGGATGGATGGATGGATGGATGGATGGATGGATGGATGGATGGATGGATGGATGGATGGATGGATGGATGGATGGATGGATGGATGGATGGATGGATGGATGGATGGATGGATGGATGGATGGATGGATGGATGGATGGATGGATGGATGGATGGATGGATGGATGGATGGATGGATGGATGGATGGATGGATGGATGGATGGATGGATGGATGGATGGATGGATGGATGGATGGATGGATGGATGGATGGATGGATGGATGGATGGATGGATGGATGGATGGATGGATGGATGGATGGATGGATGGATGGATGGATGGATGGATGGATGGATGGATGGATGGATGGATGGATGGATGGATGGATGGATGGATGGATGGATGGATGGATGGATGGATGGATGGATGGATGGATGGATGGATGGATGGATGGATGGATGGATGGATGGATGGATGGATGGATGGATGGATGGATGGATGGATGGATGGATGGATGGATGGATGGATGGATGGATGGATGGATGGATGGATGGATGGATGGATGGATGGATGGATGGATGGATGGATGGATGGATGGATGGATGGATGGATGGATGGATGGATGGATGGATGGATGGATGGATGGATGGATGGATGGATGGATGGATGGATGGATGGATGGATGGATGGATGGATGGATGGATGGATGGATGGATGGATGGATGGATGGATGGATGGATGGATGGATGGATGGATGGATGGATGGATGGATGGATGGATGGATGGATGGATGGATGGATGGATGGATGGATGGATGGATGGATGGATGGATGGATGGATGGATGGATGGATGGATGGATGGATGGATGGATGGATGGATGGATGGATGGATGGATGGATGGATGGATGGATGGATGGATGGATGGATGGATGGATGGATGGATGGATGGATGGATGGATGGATGGATGGATGGATGGATGGATGGATGGATGGATGGATGGATGGATGGATGGATGGATGGATGGATGGATGGATGGATGGATGGATGGATGGATGGATGGATGGATGGATGGATGGATGGATGGATGGATGGATGGATGGATGGATGGATGGATGGATGGATGGATGGATGGATGGATGGATGGATGGATGGATGGATGGATGGATGGATGGATGGATGGATGGATGGATGGATGGATGGATGGATGGATGGATGGATGGATGGATGGATGGATGGATGGATGGATGGATGGATGGATGGATGGATGGATGGATGGATGGATGGATGGATGGATGGATGGATGGATGGATGGATGGATGGATGGATGGATGGATGGATGGATGGATGGATGGATGGATGGATGGATGGATGGATGGATGGATGGATGGATGGATGGATGGATGGATGGATGGATGGATGGATGGATGGATGGATGGATGGATGGATGGATGGATGGATGGATGGATGGATGGATGGATGGATGGATGGATGGATGGATGGATGGATGGATGGATGGATGGATGGATGGATGGATGGATGGATGGATGGATGGATGGATGGATGGATGGATGGATGGATGGATGGATGGATGGATGGATGGATGGATGGATGGATGGATGGATGGATGGATGGATGGATGGATGGATGGATGGATGGATGGATGGATGGATGGATGGATGGATGGATGGATGGATGGATGGATGGATGGATGGATGGATGGATGGATGGATGGATGGATGGATGGATGGATGGATGGATGGATGGATGGATGGATGGATGGATGGATGGATGGATGGATGGATGGATGGATGGATGGATGGATGGATGGATGGATGGATGGATGGATGGATGGATGGATGGATGGATGGATGGATGGATGGATGGATGGATGGATGGATGGATGGATGGATGGATGGATGGATGGATGGATGGATGGATGGATGGATGGATGGATGGATGGATGGATGGATGGATGGATGGATGGATGGATGGATGGATGGATGGATGGATGGATGGATGGATGGATGGATGGATGGATGGATGGATGGATGGATGGATGGATGGATGGATGGATGGATGGATGGATGGATGGATGGATGGATGGATGGATGGATGGATGGATGGATGGATGGATGGATGGATGGATGGATGGATGGATGGATGGATGGATGGATGGATGGATGGATGGATGGATGGATGGATGGATGGATGGATGGATGGATGGATGGATGGATGGATGGATGGATGGATGGATGGATGGATGGATGGATGGATGGATGGATGGATGGATGGATGGATGGATGGATGGATGGATGGATGGATGGATGGATGGATGGATGGATGGATGGATGGATGGATGGATGGATGGATGGATGGATGGATGGATGGATGGATGGATGGATGGATGGATGGATGGATGGATGGATGGATGGATGGATGGATGGATGGATGGATGGATGGATGGATGGATGGATGGATGGATGGATGGATGGATGGATGGATGGATGGATGGATGGATGGATGGATGGATGGATGGATGGATGGATGGATGGATGGATGGATGGATGGATGGATGGATGGATGGATGGATGGATGGATGGATGGATGGATGGATGGATGGATGGATGGATGGATGGATGGATGGATGGATGGATGGATGGATGGATGGATGGATGGATGGATGGATGGATGGATGGATGGATGGATGGATGGATGGATGGATGGATGGATGGATGGATGGATGGATGGATGGATGGATGGATGGATGGATGGATGGATGGATGGATGGATGGATGGATGGATGGATGGATGGATGGATGGATGGATGGATGGATGGATGGATGGATGGATGGATGGATGGATGGATGGATGGATGGATGGATGGATGGATGGATGGATGGATGGATGGATGGATGGATGGATGGATGGATGGATGGATGGATGGATGGATGGATGGATGGATGGATGGATGGATGGATGGATGGATGGATGGATGGATGGATGGATGGATGGATGGATGGATGGATGGATGGATGGATGGATGGATGGATGGATGGATGGATGGATGGATGGATGGATGGATGGATGGATGGATGGATGGATGGATGGATGGATGGATGGATGGATGGATGGATGGATGGATGGATGGATGGATGGATGGATGGATGGATGGATGGATGGATGGATGGATGGATGGATGGATGGATGGATGGATGGATGGATGGATGGATGGATGGATGGATGGATGGATGGATGGATGGATGGATGGATGGATGGATGGATGGATGGATGGATGGATGGATGGATGGATGGATGGATGGATGGATGGATGGATGGATGGATGGATGGATGGATGGATGGATGGATGGATGGATGGATGGATGGATGGATGGATGGATGGATGGATGGATGGATGGATGGATGGATGGATGGATGGATGGATGGATGGATGGATGGATGGATGGATGGATGGATGGATGGATGGATGGATGGATGGATGGATGGATGGATGGATGGATGGATGGATGGATGGATGGATGGATGGATGGATGGATGGATGGATGGATGGATGGATGGATGGATGGATGGATGGATGGATGGATGGATGGATGGATGGATGGATGGATGGATGGATGGATGGATGGGGATGGATGGATGGATGGATGGATGGATGGATGGATGGATGGATGGATGGATGGATGGATGGATGGATGGATGGATGGATGGATGGATGGATGGATGGATGGATGGATGGATGGATGGATGGATGGATGGATGGATGGATGGATTGACGGATTTTCATCCCCTATTCCTATGTTTTCTCACGTGTACGGCCTTATAAGCTTCGCCAATTCTGGCGAACCTAACGGTTCTTCCGAAAATTCAAAATTGGCTCCGCCTGATAAGGTTCGCCAATTCTGGCGAACCTAACGGTTCTTCCGAAAATTGGCTCCGCCTGAAAAACGGCGCGGCGTTACAACCGGCGCCGCGCGATGCCAGGCGCCGTTGCCTGAGGTTATTGTGCACCCATGCTGCAGCCAGGCTCGCTTCCGTGTCGTATCCGACATACCATGTTAACTTCCCGCTTATATGACAGGGCACAAGTAAGATCCCGGCGGAGGCTGGGGCCAGTTCACAACATTGCAGCCGTCCCGGCGTGTCTTGGCGTGGCACGTTGCGAGCCAACCACATTGAATGCACGTCTGGTGTGCTGGCCTCGATGCGTGCCTCGTGCCAGCATGCCGGGCCTCGGCCAGACGGCCACCAACGAGTGTGCGTGATGGCCGCTGATTGGTCGCGCGCGACGAGGGCGCAGGAAACCAGAAATCGACATTTCCTAGGTGAAAAGTATGTGATCAGGTATCGGCCTCGTCCCGAACGCCCTGTAGAATTCACAGGAGCAACGACTACGACGACCGGGGTGGAGGGCTCGATGTTTTTGAACGTGGCGCCTGGACGAGGTAAGGTCCTGTGTATATAATGGCTCCTCGTTTGCGGAGCATACGGCTTCGACCCGAGGGTTGTGCCCTTCGGCACGGAACGCAGGATGTCTGCAAAGTTGTTGGGTGCCTTTCATGGGTAGTTTTTGAATAATAATGCCTGAAATTCTTTTGTGGCCGGGCTTACGTGGAAGGGGATTGTCGTCCAAGGTCGCGGAAGGGCTGGCTTAGTCTCGCCAATGCAAAATGGCAAGCTGATATACAATCGTGCTAAGTAGCTCATAATCTTGCGCTCGCATGGGTTTTCCTGATGCTTGAAACCTTGGGAAGTGGATGCTACAGACCTCGAGCACCAGTGGAGCAGATTGTCTGGGGCCATCCTGACAGTGTGACGTCTTATCAAAGCCCGCCTGGCGACAACCAACGTAAGACCACGTCCCCAGCGGGCGCGCAAACTGCACGAATAAGAACTGCCTTGTTGTTTCTTCTTCGCAATTCCTGATACCTTTTCTTGTGTTTCTCCATGAACAAGTCCCTTTCGCCGTATATCGCGACTTAACTGAGAACCTTCCTTACAATAGAACCTTCCAATACTGTTGACCGGTTCATCTTTCTGGCAGCTGCCTTGCTGGAGTTACAGTAAGGGACGCATCGACTTGGGACTTGCAATCGACCGGGCGCCCATTTCCCCCGAATTCAGGCTGTCGAATGCCGGCATCGAGCTCAGGGGTGGCCATGTTGGAGCCAACCGTGGGCTTTTCAGCCGTTCCCTATGGGCTTGGCTTTGCTGACGACGCCGTGGGTGGCTGCAGCCAGTTGATTGGCCCTCCAACGTCCCTGGCTGGGAGTGCACTGCTAGCTGCCTTCTCCACGGGAGTTGCTACAAAGCGCGAGCATGCGTGTCACCATCCGCATGGTGGTAAGTGCAATGACAGTGCAATGGTAGTTTGGCAGATTCCCCGTGAACAGGACCTCAAAACACCCACTTAATTATGGTACAGGCGGAGCGTACAGGGCCTTTCCCTTGTTCGCTGTAGACAAGGATTTGTCAATGCGGTGCTGCCTACATTGAGTCCGTGGGGAGGGGTTGGTCTGCGCACGGCTAAGTTGTTTTGGTGTGGCAACATGCGTGCGCGTGTACTGCATCTGCACGGCCTGTTGGCAGTGGTGTTGATGTCCAACCTAGGCTGGCCGGGCGCTCTTTGACCACTTTGTTACAGGAGTGTGGGATCCATTTACCTACAAGAGCTAGGCTAGCTAGTACCTGGCTAGTTAGTACCTGGCTAGTTAGTACCTGGTACTGGCACCAGGGATAGAGAAAATAAATAAATAATGAATCCGTGATGATGAAGAGGATGCTCGATTGCAATGCTCGCTTATCAGCGACCACCATGTAACATGGTCGCCTCGTTGGTATGTGGCTGTGGTATAGAGCGAGGGAAACTGCCACATTTATTTATTTGAATTAATTACTTAATTAAATGAGGATCACAATACATCAATAGGGAACTGCTACCCACCAATAAGACATGTGTAACATACCAACGATGTAACAGTCTCCCTCGCTCTGCGTGCCTGGATTCCACACTGCCTTAAGACTCCACTCGCCCACCCTTCCTTTGGACTCCACGCACCCCCCCAACGCGCAGTCACATGCTTAATTAACCCACCCAACACGCCATCGCTGCCTGCGTGTCTCTTTCCCGACTGGGCGCACACACTCGTTTCTCTCAGCCCTGGCACCCTGGCCTCCGCCTGCCAGGGCACTGGCACTCGATTTATCCCGCGCATACTCCGGTACTGAACCCTCTTCACTTCCGAACCAGTCTCCCCTTCCAATCGGTGGGGACGCCAGCAGTGGTTCCTCTTCCCCCGCACTCTCCCCATCGAAGCGTGACATCGACAGTGGCTCGTGCAACGCAGCCCCCAATGTCCCACGCCCGCATCCGCTCAGTATCCCTCCCCTCGGCCTGGAGGCCGCCACGACGGAGGCGGAGGGCGCGGAGGACATGGCGGCGTGCATGCTGGCGTCTGTCGCTGGCTTTGGGGGAGACCCGTCGGCGCTGGACTTGGTCGAAGAGGTCCGGAATGCGAGAACAGAAAAGAACAAACTCACGAGCATGCAAGAATGCCCCGGCAGCACAGTGGGGGCCGCAAAGGGGGGCGGGGGCGGGGGTGGGGGCGGGCGGGGGCGGGGGCGGGGGGATGGGGATGGGAGGACTACCTTCCCAGGGTGGCTATGTGACCGTTGGGGGAGGGACATATGACGGGGAAAGGAGCGGCAACGGGACCGCACATGCGGGTGGGGGCGGCAGCGGTGCGGGCGGTGGGAGGAATGGCCGCGACGGCAGCAGCGGCGATGGGGAGGATGATGCCGATGATGATGATGATGATGATGAAAAAGATGAGGAGGAGGCGGAAATAGACGAGGACGAGGAGGATGGAGAGGAAGGGATGGACGAGGAGGGCGGGGAGGGGGCTGGCGAGGAGGTCACGGCTGCGCAGGACGCGGATGCTCAAGCGGTCATGAACTCGGACTCGGGGTGGACAAGTCAAGAAGAAGCTTCCTATAAAGAAGATGCTCCATTTGCAATCAGTAATCTGAAGAGTCTCCACGCTGGGGTGGACAAGACCACGATGGGGGTTGAGCCGGGCGGGTTGGCACCCGCCAAGGGGTTCAAACGGCAAAGAGAGGAGGAGGGCGAGGAACCGACCAGTGCGCGCACGGGCGATTTCCCTTCGTTTGAACCACTCGCAGAGGGGACAAATGAGATGCCGCAGCAGGAGGGGGAGGAGCCGGAGGGGGGAGGGGAGGACGCGGGGGAGGGGTTCCGCACGCCGACGCAGCCTCCGTACAAGCGGGTGGCCAAGGTGGGTGGGGTGGGGGCTGGGTGGGGGGTAGTGGGGGGAGATGATGTAACTACGGCGGGCGGGTTGGGTGGGTGGGTTGGATGGGGATGGTGGCGGATGGGGCATCGGGGTGGTTCTGTGCTACTGTAGTGCCTGCCTGTGGAATATTCAAGCCTTTTTGTGCGTTCTAAGTTTGCACTTTATGTGGTGACAACAGGCTGTAGGTCTTTTAATAGACTTGCTACAACAGGCTTCTTACCTTTGGTATCTGGTCGATGGAGGGGCGCACGGTTGTAAATTTTACAAAGCACGGTACCGCCTTTTCTGACAGACCAATCGTCTATCGCCATGGATTGAATAGTTCGTAAAATTTCACAGATTGATTGACCGATGTATTGATAGCGTTGATTAACAGGTTTGTCGGTTGGTTGATTGATTCATGGACCCAAGGGGTGGCTTGATTTGTTGACCCAATGGATGAATTCATCCTTGCCACAAACAGGCGATGGACCGCGCCACAAGCGACGCCTACCTGGCCATGCAGCATGCGGTGGGCAGCCCCTCGCAGGAGCCTCCGCCCCAGCTCGTCTCCGTGACCCTCCAGGCCACGCCGCCACCACAAGGCATGGCCGCCGACATGACGCCCATGGGAGTGGGTACAACTCCTCAGCACGCCGCTGCAGGGGGGGGGAGAGGCGAGACCTCACTGACCACGACCCCCCAGGGCCTGTCAGGGATGGGGTCCCAGGTGGGGGTGGAGGCAGGGGCGGGGGCACTGCCCCGTCAAACCCAAACGCATCTCATCTCAGCCCATTCGCATGGGCCACTGGGCGGTGGCAGCTCGACGTCGGCCCTCACGGTCAGCCCGACCCCTCCCGTTACTCCCAACCCCAGGGACGTCATGGCTACCTCGTCGGGCATCCCCATGCCGACACCTCAGCGCACGCGGGCCGGGTCGGTGCCGTTCAGCCCACGGAGCCCTCCGGCGGGTCAGTGGTCGCTCACCGACGCGGGCGCGTATAATTACCTTCCGACGATCGGGAGTGCGGCGTGGGGGAGTATTTATGGGAGCGGGGGCGGGAGCGTGGGTGGGGTCGGGGTTGGCTCCACGGGGGTTGCCCCCGGCGAAGCGATGCCCATAATTCTGCCGTCCAAGGTGGTCCATATGCCAGCAGGAGGGGAGTCGTACCCGTTGCGGCGGCCCGATGGTAGCATGGTGGCGGCGGAGGGCACTCGGTTCGACTTCCAGGGGGGAGAAGGGTCCGGGCACGAGCTGTCGCAGGGAGGGATGAGTGGTGGGGGAGGGGGAGGGGGCGGCCATACGTTGCTTCAGCAGATCATCATGGATCAGGGGCTGGGGGGGGGGGGATGGGCTCCCAGGGTGGGGTGGCGATCCAGGGACACCTGGCACCAGAGTTTGGGCATGGCTCAGCTGGAGGGTACCTCCAGGGGCATGGGGCAGGGGATGGGAGGATGGGGCGCATGGGGGGTGGAGAGGAGAGCGTCCCGACCACGCACGCGGAGCGACTGGCGGTGAGTGGGGCAAGTTCTTTGCAAGGCTACTGCAATCAAAAAGGAGCTGAAGCGAAGGGCTCACGACAAGTGGGGCCAGGGAGGATCCAATGGGAGAGTGGGGCCAGTGGCTAGGGGAAATTTTGAGAATGAGAAAAGGGCTACCGCTTCGTGATACAAACTTGATCTGCAGGGCTCAGGGTCCAGTTTTCCAGGGTCAGGGGAGAAAAGAAAGGTTTGAGGGAACAAAAGATGATAAGGTCATGTGAAAGCAATCGACGAACGGGAGTAGTGCGCGTTTTGGTGAGTGGGATGAGATTTTCATGGGATGAGATTTCAGAAGACTTATATAGGTGGCTTTTTTAAAGTTTCGCATGCGCCTGAAGGGGGCGAGTTGTATTGGACGAAGGACTCCTGTACATATCTGCTTCGCCCTGTGTGCGCTGTCGTAAATCTGATCTACAATTTATGGAGCAGAGTACCATTCGCGCCAATACTGTCCCACATGCATGGTGACTTCTTAACCATCTATATGCTCTCTTTTTTGTGCTTTCTTCTCTCTCATCTTTCACCCCTTTGTTTTTCTCCTATATTTACCCGCCCGCAGCGCCTATCCGCCAGCTGGTCAGTCCACAGCGGCGCGACACCTGGTGACCTCCACGACGCCCGCGGCAACCTCGCACTGAGCCCCCGGGGGCGCTTCGCCCACCCCCAGGCCAAGCACCAGGGAGTCGGTGGCAGCAGCAAGCACGGCTCCTTGGCCCCCCCACAGCCCTCCAACGCCACGGTGGCGGCGTTTGCGATGCAGATGCTCATCCAAGGACCAGCGGCGTCCAAGCCCGATGATGGCGTGGGGGGGGACAGGATGGCCGGGTCAATGCTGGGAGGTGGAGGTCTCTCCTCGCTCGATGCCGGTGACGTGCATGCCCCCCACGGGCATGACAGCAGATCTCTATCCCGTGGGGTTGGAGGCCTCCCCTCCTCGCACTTGTATTCCTCGCACTTGGTCGCGGGCGATCATCACGCCATGTCACAGATGGTCCCCACCGAGCAGCACATGGGGGGGGGTGCGGGGGGGGGCCATGAGGAGGGGGGGCTGGCGGCGGGTGCGGGCGGCGGCGGGGCGATGGGGTCGATGCAGCTCTATTTTGGCACGGGCGGGGGTAAGTTATCACTGTCCACAACACAAGATATGGCAGCATTGATAGTAGTGTTTCGGGACCAGTGCCGGTGAGAGATTAGTTTACTGAAATATCGATCGAACGACATGGCTGGTATCCTGGGATTTCGGCATAGAGGCAGGAAAGGGATCATCACATGGGATGTAATGTAATAGTACTTTAGCGTAGCCTATACTATCATAATTATAGTATTATAATCTCAGATTATATAATGTAATAGTTTATCATGGGTGCAGGCAGGGAGATTGTCCTCGTGAGCGGCATGGTTGGCCGAAGTGTATACGTGTGCTCGGTGCGCTCCTACCCCTCACGTTTCTCGTTCACCTGCCCTCCTTCGTTAGTATGCCTCCTTCCTTCGTGGGCCTCCCTGCGCTCCTCTTTTCTTTTTACCCCTCCTGTGTGCTGCCCTCATGCTGCTCCCCCCCTTACATGTCTCATTAATGTTCTCCCCTAGCTACTGCCCTCGACCTTCCTTTATGTGCTTTTGTTCTTCCTTCATGTGCTTTTTGGTTCTTCCTTCGCGTGCTTTTTCGTTCTTCCTTCGTGTGCTTTTTCGTTCTTCCTTCATGTGCTCCCCGTGGCGCTGCAGAGTCAGATCTGGTCCCATCGGAGCATCAGCCGCGGCCGCGCTCGTCTCGGTGGGTACCACAGGAATGAGACGTTTGGAAATGCTAGGTAACTTACCTGGAGGGGGTTGATATTGTCGTTATCTTTTTTCATGCATCACCTTACTGCCATGAATGATGGCAGATTCATAACAGATACCATGAAATCGAATTTGGTTCTTTTGGTTTTTAGTTTCTTTTTCCTAGTTGCCCTTCTTGTAAGGGTATGGATAAGGATGAATATCGTTCGGTGACACGAGACTAATTAATTAATTAATTAATTAATCATTCGGTGACGGTGTACAGTCATGGCGACTTCATGTGCCGCTGCTCTCCCTCCCTCCCTCTCTCTCTCTCTCTCTCTCTCTCTCTCTCTCTCTCTCTCTCTCTCTCTCTCTCTCTCTCTCTCTCTCTCTCTCTCTCTCTCTCTCTCTCCTTCGTTTCTGGCTCCTTCGCTCCTGTCTTTTCTTTGTTTGGGTCCTATTCGCTTGCGTGTGCGAATGGAATGAAACTAGATTGTGTGCGTGACCCTGGATCCCTGCATCGTGGTCGGCATACGAGAGGCGTGCGGTGGCCTTGCATGCGCAGCTGTATTTGTGTGCCGTGACCTTGCCTGGTCGTCTATTTTCAGAGTCCTGTGTTCTCATCATCCCATGTATCACCTGGCCACCCACCGACTGTCACACATGCACGGACCTGGAGTCATGTACTACTAACTAGACTTTTTTTATTGAATGATTGATTTGACACATGACTTTGTTTGAGGACCACGTAGCATTGGCATTGTCCAGTGCTCGCAAGCCACGTATCGAAGCCTGGCTCTAGCTGATGCCGCCGGTTGCTTTTACGCACTCTCATCACCCTGTGCGTGTTTAATGCCCAACCACCGCCACCATCCACTGCCGGTCACATATGGTATCCACCTCGTCCTGTCCATCCCCATGCACCACTCACTGCCGGTCACATATCCACCCTCGTCACGTCGTATGGGCAGCTACCGCGGCGTGACGCGCCACCGCCGCAGCGGCCGCTGGGAGGCCTACATCTGGATACCGGCGGAGGGGAAACAGATGTACCTGGTACGTAATGTAGTATCCTACGTAAGTTTTATCATGCCCGATATAGACGTTAAGCAGCCGGATAAGTAGATCGGGCAGGCGCGGTGCTTGGTGAACGGTTTTTACCAATCCTGCCTCAACATTGTCCGAGGAGGCTGCCTTGCAACGCGGTACGTGGAGAAGAAGTTCTACCTGGTCCATGCAGTCAACGTGTACCGGACGTTGACGTTTTGTTGGGTGGGGCGCCACCAACCAAGGAATAGCGGGATTCTGTGGATGTGGTTGGAGGGAGTTGTACCTGGTTGAGCATGGTTGACTAATCGCATAGGTGGCATACCTGGTACGTGCTGCAGAAGGGCATGCACGTAGCAGGGTGGAACAGTCACCATGCATAGTGTACACTGTACAGGGATCATGTGTAGTGAGTCCGGCCCACCACAACAGTCGCGCCCCGGTTCCTGCTGCCCTGGGAGTAACGGCTTCAACTTGCAAACCCGGGCCAATGCCCTGCTGACCTCGCGCCTATCTGGGTGCTGTACGCGCCGCACCTAACGACATGTGCTGTAGATAGTCGCCGTATGCGGTAGACGTGTGCCGCAAGTAGCCGACGTCGGCTACTTACACTGGCTTACTTGGCTTCTACGTGACTGTTATAGAAGAGCCTACGATCATGCCGGCACTTTCCAACAAAGGCACGCCTGTTCAAGCGACAGGGTTAGATTGTGAAAATGTTGTGGGCTTGTGCGGATCATTCAAGCAGAAGTGCTATTGTTAGGTATCTGATTGTTCAAGATTCCACTGCTGTGCCTGTGTCTGCGGCGTCCCGCTCCCTGTTCGTGGCGCAGGGAGGCTTTGAGTCCGAAGAGCGAGCAGGTGAGGCTCCAAAAGCTTGTTCACTCTCTCCATTTGATCGCCGTTCGTGGTGTTTTTTTTTTCTGTTCTCCTGCTGTACTACTGTGGCACGCATTGTCTCCCATGGTGGGCATCTTCCAGGGACGTCAAGGTCGAGCAAATTTTAAGAACTAGGAAATTCTAAGAAGATGCTAAGAGCACCTACTTGCACGCAGTTTCATGTAGTCCAGTTCTCACATCTTGCTCGCACATCTGTTTTTGTTAGTCATGCTGTGCACAAGGATTCCTGCAGATTACAGGACCCCTGCTTGCCCATCGTGCAGTCTTTCTTGCGCATCTTGCACACCATCAACACATTTACTTACGCTCATGCCCATGCGGACAGCGGTGCACTTACTCATACCTGCTTGCGACATCCATCGTGATGTGCACCCAATAACTCTTAACACCCACAACCTGCCTACCCAATTAATGCTGGCGTCCATTTGGGAAAAACCCCTGCCGGGATCTTCCTGCCCACATCGCTTCCCTGTGCAGCCGAGGCATACGACATTCTCGCGATTAAGCAGAAGGGAGGGGTGAGTGCGCCTCGGCAGAGCCTCCCTGCAGTATCAAGTGAGATAGTGTAGTAGCCATCAAACAGGAAGGAGGGCCATCAACAGTGATATGTGACATAACTATGGATATCAAGCAGAAAGGCCTAGGTGAATTAAAGTCGGAAAACAATGGCTATCGAGCAGGAAGGAGAGGCGAGTCTGGCGATTTATCAATTTAAGAAAGGGTGGGTAAGCGCTCCGCGGCAGCTAGCTGCTTATCTGTATACAAAACTGATCATATGGCTCCTTAATGCTTGAGCCCCGGGGAGCTTACTATTTACTTGAAATGATAATAGCCATCAATATAAGGGTGAATTTCTGCATTTCTGCGCTTGAGTGATCGTAATCAATGGCTGCGTTGTTCTCTACAAAGCGCCAGTGGTGGGTGCTGCAGGACTTGCACAGTGTGGCCATTGAGACGCGATAAGGAAAATAATCCAACCGCGTGCATGCACGGAGACACCAGCCTGGGGTAGCTCGAGGCATTGATCAGGAAGCACCGTAAGCTGTGGTTTTCCTGGCGCTTTGGGAGAATGCACAGCATGCACAGGTCTGGCATGGTGCCACCGTGGCAAATGGGAGGACACGCCTGTTTTTGTGGGGGGGAAATATCATGACAATGTTCAGTAGCTCCTTGCTTTGTCGCGGCTAGATGGGGCAGCAACCAGCGCACTGTACCACTGTATCACTGTACATTGCCTTTGTCTGTCTTAGACTCCTTGATCTTGATGTGCAAGGGGCCCAGCTAGTAGCTGAATGCATGGCACATACCGGCAGCAACCATCCCCAGCAACGAGGCTAACCTCTTTCACTTCATCAGTTCAAAAATTCATTTTCAGTAACAGAACATCGGTTTGTACGGGAATAATGGTGAAAGCTATCGTTGTCCCACCTTGCACGCGATTGTTGTGTTGCACCCACCTTGTATGCCATTGTTGTGTCGCAGATTTTGGCAGCAACTACTGATGTGAAAGAAAACTCATTTGCTTGAACTTGTGCATACACGCTTGTCATTGCATCTACCCTTCAGTTGTCACTGCATTCACCCTTGTCATTGCATCCACCCTAGTCATATATATTGCGTCCACCCTTCTCATTCATGAATTGGCTATCGCAGGATGCGGCGACCAACTTCAGCATCCGGGAGTACTCCAGCATGTTCTCTTTCATCGTGAGTACCTCTCATGCAGCTAGGCTATCATGTAGTCTTCATAATATTCCTTTGCCATAATTAGTAGTACTAATTTCAGCATCCGAGTACTCCAGCATGTTCTCTTTCATCGTGAGTACCTCTCCGTCTAAGTCGGCTGCAGTAGGCTTCATGATATTATTTGACGTAATTATGCATGGTTGTTGGCATTGCCGCCTCTTGCTGTGTATGTCAGCAATTAAGCTTATGTATGTTATGGCCAGTGCAAGTTTGACCTTATGTCAGCATTGTAAGTTTATGTCAGCATTTTCTCTCTTACCGCGCTAATTATTGGTCTTCAGGTTGGATTTATTGGTCTTCAGGTTGGAACAATTGATTGCTGTTTGTTTTCTCAATATGAATTGAGTGCCTGTGTGAGCGCTAACCAGCCATAATTTTAACGTTAACAAGGGTACACATTTCCACCTCCATTCATTTACGTCATCCTGAACGGCTTGACAAGCGCGGATAAGATGACAGCAGGATCGAGCTAGGCACCGTGGTCCGGATTCTCTAGTTTTCTGGTTAGTTGGCTGGTTGATATAAATGTGGAGTGCCACCTTGATTCCTGTACCACCTTAATTAATTAACCACCTTGCATGCAGGACCAAATGGAGACGCGGGACCTAATGATGGAGGTCCGGAGCAACAGCCAGAGGACATACCGTGTGCGGGCAGAAGAGGAGGATGACTGGCAGGACTAGGGGCTTGCACCCCTGCGTAGGCACGCCTGCGATTGAAATTATGCGTGACTCAGACCGGGTTTGAAACGGTGGGGTGCTGTAGCTGGTGTAAACGTGGAAGCCAAAGTCAAGTTTGATGAGTTCGATAGAATTCCCTATAAAGTGCTAGAAAATGTTGTGTTTAACAGTAAACAGCTTTGGTGTGTGCAGCCTGTCTCTAGTAGGCTTTCCTTTCTTGATTATATTCATGCATGCGTAATTTCAAGATGTGTGTGAGTCAACAGTACGTTGCGCATGTAATATGTGCTTGCTCAGCTAGCTTGTGCATGGTGTCGATGGTTTGATGATGCAGGTGTATTTAAATATTGTATATGAGCCATCCGTGCATGGTCATGGGGATCAAAGCGGGGCAAATTTCATGACAGCCCCAGCCTCCATGCTACCAGCCAGTAGTGCTGAGTATGATCATTTGTAGGCTTAGCACCAGCTGTATACTTCTCAGTTGACACATATACCTAATACACGTTTGTTTGTCTGACTTCTTTTGGACATTGCATCATGTGATTGCAATCATCTGAGTGCATCATCAAACTACCTGGCATGGCGCCTTCTCAAACTGAATATTTGTTCAGTAATGACTGACTGCATGTAAATTAATAAGGGGACGTGGCGCGGCGAATATTTTCCGCGCGAAAAAATTCGCGGTACCAGCCGTACCGTGAAAAAGTGGGTGCACGGTGCGCGCACCCCTTGCGGAAGTGGCCATGGCGACTGCGTTTAGGCGAAACTAGCAATGTAGGGCTAGAGAAATGCCAAAAAAATGCTCGAATGTTGAAGACAATGATGTTAACCATTGATGTTGGTTTGTGGCGGCGAGCAGCTGGTTTACAATATCGCTGCTTTCTTTTACTGCCATCGGCATGGGGGGTAAACTGCAATTTTTCGTTGCGGGGAATAAAATGGAATTAATTCGTGATATATAGCGGCAAAAAAATCGCAGTGTTGGGGGGCTTTTTGACCGCGAAGGATGCATTAGTATCGTTAGCATTGAATTCCAAACCGAACTGGTGCTTTTTGCTACATTTTCAACTCTAATCTAGCAATTAATTAATTAATTAATTAAACTCGTGCTCCCGTTGGGGAGTCACGGAGCACCGAAGTGCTTTTAATCCCTGTGTGTGCACTACAGGAGAAAGGGCAGAGGCCCCCAGTCTCCTTCATGCCAAAGGCATGCCACAGCTGCAATCGGGCGCGGCTAGCTAGGACAGGCTAACGGATCTAGCACGAATCTAGCAAGGATGTTGTGCGTATGGACACTTCTTGTTGTGTGAGAGTCACGCACCCTGTCTTCATCAGTCGATCGCAGCGCCGGGCATCGGCAGCGCTCAGAAGCTGATCGAACGGCCGCCAGCTAGCGGTTTCTTTCCATTTTGCAGGGACTGAGGGACTTGTGTCATATATATAGTGATGATCATGTTGGAGATATCCTAGCCTTTGTATATAGCCATGATGATCTTCCCCCCTATATGTCCGCGCCCTACTGCTGGAATACATAGTGGTGTGCAGGTGCACTTTGTGCACCCAGAGCAGGTGTAGTTTACACCCTACCCTAGCAGGAAGTAGCCAAGAATGTATTATAAGCCATATGCCGGCCTTCTCAGGGACTCAGTATGTGCTATGTACATGTACTCCCAACGGAGTCAAGTTAAAATTCAATTCAATTCAATTCAATTCAATTCAATTCAATTCAATTCAATTCAATTCAATTCAATTCAATTCAATTCAATAGCTCACGGCACTGCGAGGACGACCTGACGACACGGATCGGCATGGCCTGGTGGGCGCAACTCCATGACCACCGCCGCTGGCGGAGCAATTCCGCCCTACCCCGGATCGTCACGCGTGACCTCTTCAAGGTCGTCATTCTAACAGATATAGCTAGGTTATAGCTAGGTTATATGGTTCACGGGACATACCTTCTGAGGCCGGTGCAGCCTGTCAGATCCGGAGCGGCAGTGGCGGTGATCTGGCCAGTATCCTGGCCAGGTGACAAGAGCTTTCTCGCAATGCAGGTGCTCCACTCATTGTTTTCACAAAGAGTCTGGCTACCCTGGAGTTCCACGGTGAATAGAATAGAGCTCTATCTTTCATACGACCGGTAGTCGCTGCATGGAGAGTGTTCTTGTTAATGTTTAGGGCACCATGCTGGACTTCCTGATGAGCTGCTACCTGATCATGGGTTACAGTGGTCAGGACCAATGCATGGATGGCTGCCCAGAGAAGGTCAGTGGGGGAGGACAGTACATCCCCTGTACCACTGAGCTACGTCAAGGATGGATGGCTGTGACCGAATGAGTGCAGCAGAACAAACTTTTGCATTATTACAGTACAATACTGTGGTCTAAAGAGGATGCAGGTTGCGATCGGAGCAAGCTAGACTTGTAAGCAACCCAAGGCGGCAGCCCAGGTAGATAGTGGGCGACAAGTGGCTTGGTGACAAAGCTATACTTTTCCATGCCACCGGATCACCGAGGGATGACCATGCCACAGATTGTCGTGCTTGCACCTTCACAATTGTCGCCGCTTCATGTTTTCGTGCTGGACTCTCTTGTGTGATGGGCAGGGGTAATCGCTTGCAGGGTGGGAAGAAAGCCTCATGACATGGCCTCACTATCTATAACCGAGGTCAAACTCACATGGGTGGACTGGCGCTTGCGCGCTGCCTGTTGCATGGGTCCCTGCCTCCCTGTGTTACACATGCAGAAGCCCCATCATGGCCCCCGTGGGGTTCAGCGCTTACCTTCTGGCGTGATGGTTACCCAGAAGAAGACCCGCGTCACCGTGGCCGTCCCCAGCATAGCCACAATCGAGGTGGAGGTAATTGTGCGCGCTAGCTTCTGGGAGATGGGCAAGGGACCTGGCAAAAACTTCTTGAACCTGAAGTTGACCGAGTTCCACCCGACAAACAATGTGCATGGAGTCCTGGGCCAATCAGCCTTGGCCAGCTCTGGCACCCAACTCGTGGTGGGGTCTCCTGAAGGGTACCAGACGTCTGGCATTTTTTCCACGGATTGCCAGTTCAACCAGTTCAGCAGTGATCGACAGCAAATGACCGGGGAGGTCTGCATGATCAGCCCATGAACGAGTGGCTTTGATTTGAGACCGCGACCGCATGGAATCCAGCCTGTTGCTGCTTCTCGTGCACCTCGGCATGTTGTGGCATCTTTTGCCTGAAGCTTATTGCAGCAATTGGCTCCTCCTCTTAAATATAATGGCGGTCTCACTGAACGACCTGCCTCTGTACTGGGCACTCAGGGGGACACCCCTGGCAAGGTACACGGATCGTTTTTTACAGTTTCAACACACTGGTGCGTGATTTGCAACATTGTAGGCGGTCGCACTGAAGGACCTGCCTCTGTACTGGGCACTCAGGGGGGCACCACTGGCAAGGTGCACGAGTCAGTTTTTACAGTTTCAACGCGCCAGTGCGTGATTTGCAACATCGTAGGCGGTCGCACTGAAGTGACCTGCCTCTGTACTGGGCACTCAGGGGGACACCCCTGGCAAGGTACACGGATCATTTTTTACAGTTAATCAACACACTGGTGCATGATTTGCAACATTAATTAATTAATTAATTAAACTCGTGCTCCCGTTGGGGAGTCACGGAGCACCGAAGTGCTTTTAATCCCTGTGTGTGCACTACAGGAGAAAGGGCAGAGACCCCCAGTCTCCTTCATGCCAAAGGCATGCCACAGCTGCAATCGGGCGCGGCTAGCTAAAAGGACAGGCTAACGATCCGGCAAACTGTGGGTGCAATAAGACCCATGTGAGCATATCATAGCAAGGAGCGTGGGCAAGTAATCTGAACATAGCCAGGGCGTAGCATGGCTGTACTAGGACTAGGCTAAGGCTATGGCTGGTTGTGTACCGTGCGTTGGTGGCACGTGACTAGGCGGTCTTGCAACATTGTAGGCGGTCGCACTGAACTGACCTGCCTCTGTACTGGGCACTCAGGGGGGCACCCCTGGCAAGGTACACGGATCGTTTTTTACAGTTTCAACACACTGGTGCGTGATTTGGAACATGCATTGTAGGCGGTCGCACTGAACTGACCTGCCTCTGTACTGGGCACTCAGGGGGACACCCCTGCTGGCAAGGTACACGGATCGTTTTTTACAGTTTCAACGCGCCAGTGCGTGGTTCGCAACATTGTAGTAGGTCGCACTGAAGGACCTGCCTCTGTACTGGGCACTCAGGGGGACACCCCTGGCAAGGTACACGGATCGTTCTTTACAGTTTCAACCAGTGCGTGGTTCGCAACATTGTAGTAGGTCTCACTGAAGGACCTGCCTCTGTACTGGGCACTCAGGGGGACACCCCTGGCAAGGTACACGGATCGTTTTTTACAGTTTCAATGCATCAGTGCATGGTTCGCAACACTGTAGTAGGTCTCACTGAAGGACCTGCCTCTGTACTGGGCACTCAGGGGGACACCCCTGGCAAGGTACATGTATTTCTCTTGTTATAAGGTCACACATTGTCCAGAGCTGTGTGATTTTGTTTGCCGTTTTTTTGCTCGTAGTTTTTTTTTCCTCCCATGATTTGTTTGCATTGGTGTTGGTGTTGGCGTTGGCGCAATTAATGGCGTTGGCATTGGCGTTGGCGTTGGCGTTGGCGTTGGCGTTGGCGTTGGCCTTGGCGTTGGCGTTGGCGTTGGCGTTGGCGTTGGCGTTGGCGTTGGCGTTGGCGTTGGCGTTGGCGTTGGCGTTGGCGTTGGCGTTGGCGTTGGCGTTGGCGTTGGCGTTGGCGTTGGCGTTGGCGTTGGCGTTGGCGTTGGCGTTGGCGTTGGTGTTGGCGCTGGCGCTGGCGCTGGCGCTGGCGTTGGCGTTGGCGTTGGCGCTGCTGGCGCCGTTGCTGTTGCCGTTGCCGTTGCTGTTGTCGTGTGTTTTGCTAGCTGTACATGTAGTATCTTTACTGTTGTTAACGCCTGCACGTGTATGTGTGTGTCACTGTGTGTCTGCATGTGTGCGTGTATGCGTGCGTGTGTGTGTGTGTGTGCATTAATTGCGCACTAGCTAGGGACACCCCATAAATTTACAAAGTATAAATATTGTTTTTGCATTGTTCTACACGGCATTTCCCTTTGAAATGTATCTTCAAGTTCATGGGCCAACGCTACAAGTGGGCTTGGCGTCCTAACATATTCACCATAAGAGGAGGCTTACTCCGTCCCGCCCGCCGTTCGTTAGATTGCTGTGAGACAATAAGTAGATGCATACAGACAGGTAGCGGTTACAGAACCGCTATTAAGAACTCCTTAGGCATGGCTCGCGATTACCCGCGCAGACCAGGCCACCAAAGAGGGTGCCAGGGTGGGTGGGACAAGAAAAAAGACCACAACAATGTCACTACGCCGCCAAAGTAGTCAAACTGCCCTAGCACGGGGCTGACATCAGCAACCGAGCTTAACTTAACACGCCAACCTGAGAATGTAGCGACACCTACCGTACCACAAAAACAACAACCAATCAAATACCCTTTCCGAAAGGTTCTAATTATCATTCAACAAACCGGTTCAACAAACCCGGCCCTGTCAAACTTTAAGCATAAGATTGTTTCGAGATTGTAGCACAATAGGGCCACTGCCCCTACTAACAATTCCAGGTCGCCAGCCATTAGCCAAATCCGGTTACATCTGCCAAACCCGCCCGGTTCAGCCGACCATCCAGGCGGCTCCCGTGAGCGGCCTTATTCCCCGCCTCACTTCGAGAAACTCTTTTCAAAGAAATCCGATTCATACACCCGTTTGCTCACCATAGTCACCAGCATCTTTGTTAAAACAATAAGTAGATGCATACAGACAGGTAGCGGTTACAGAACTCCTTAGGCATGGCTCGCGATTACCCAACCTCCCCTTCCTGGCCCTCCGGTCCGCTAAAGAAGCACCATTTCCTTTCCCGTCAAAAGCTGTCCTGTCGCGATGGGCGCTCTCCGTTGCCAGAAAACAGATTTAATTCCCAGCGACTGTGAATGCACAAAAACTCATGCACTGTCGATCGACACAGCTCGCATTTTTGACCCCACTCGGGGGCCCCCGCTGACCTCGTTGCCGACCTCTTCTCTGGTCTGCTAAGGGGTGCTGTCGCGGAACACAAAGTCAAAGCAGAAGCTGCTGACTGGCACCGCTGATTCCAGCCGACGCCCAGTTTACAACTTTTTTGAAGAGCAACCAACCTAGTGCCGAGCACATAAACACTCCTTCCGTACAAAAAAGTGGAAATACCACTGAATACGAAATCAAGTTGGTTTTCAGCCCTTGCCTCCTGCGCCGAGGCTCCGTGTCCCACAACGGTGACTTAAATTTTTTACCCCCCCGAGCCGCGGTGGCCCTCAATTAAGCCAAGCCCAACCCGGAATGCAAGCATTTCCAGGTACGAGACAACTCAAAGGCAGGCCAGCCTGCCGACAGCCCAACCCGAGGCGCAAGCATCCCCAGGTACGGAACCATCAAGCAAGCTAGCCCTTGCCCAACCCGGCCAGCTGGCCGTTTCTTTCAAACAAACCAGCCATTAAATAATGCATCAGCCCCCGCTTCGCATTTAAACCCCGATCACCCGGACATTAATTCCGGGCCAGTGGCAGCCATGAATCCCAACCGCCTTAAGCAGCCAGGGATCACGGATGCCGGAAATTTGGTTAACAAATTTTAGCCCCGCACCCATGCTGAGCGCAAGGCTGGTGAGGCACTTCTTGTACCGCCATAGCCTCAGCCGTCGGCGCTCAGCCAACGTTTACAAGAAAAAAGACCACAACAATGTCACTACGCCGCCAAAGTAGTCAAACTGCCCTAGCACGGGGCTGACATCAGCAACCGAGCTTAACTTAACACGCCAACCTGAGAATGTAGCGACACCTACCGTACCACAAAAACAACAACCAATCAAATACCCTTTCCGAAAGGTTCTAATTATCATTCAACAAACCGGTTCAACAAACCCGGCCCTGTCAAACTTTAAGCATAAGATTGTTTCGAGATTGTAGCACAATAGGGCCACTGCCCCTACTAACAATTCCAGGTCGCCAGCCATTAGCCAAATCCGGTTACATCTGCCAAACCCGCCCGGTTCAGCCGACCATCCAGGCGGCTCCCGTGAGCGGCCTTATTCCCCGCCTCACTTCGAGAAACTCTTTTCAAAGAAATCCGATTCCGATACAGGTGGTCATGTGTCACATGTCATCGGGTGGTGCCGTTATTGGCGACCAGCTCAATGTTATTTACAATCCCTATGGGGCTAGGAAACACATTCCTCAGAGCCCCCTCCGGATCCAGCCATCGATGGCCCGATGGCGGAAAGAAATCTGTAGCAACGCGGGCTGAGGTTTCGTCCACAAGGAAAAGGAAATTCGGTTATGGACCATTTGGGACAAAACTTTAAGAGGGCTCTATGGGCTGTCCTTGCTCGCGCTAGCGTCCCCACTCCCCTGATTACTGTCATCCGCACGATGTATGAGGGGTCGACCACTTCGGTGCGCACTCAACACGGCTTTATACCCCGCCATGTCCACTGCAGACCGGCGTCTGGCAGGGTTGCGTCCTGTCGCCGTACCTGTTTATTATGGAAGTGGATTATGTTATGCGCCGGGCACGTGCCCGCTTTGCTAGCATTGCTGGCCATGCCCCTGGCCTACTAGTGATCACGAACAAGCTCGGGTAATTAGGGGGGCCGACTAACAAGCAGAATTTACTAGCTGACCTCATTTATGCCGACGACATCACGCTCATCGAGAAGCCGGAGTCTGCCCAACTTGGCTGGACTGCCTGGCGCGCGAGGCTCGTGTTGTTGGTCTAGAAACCAGCCCCAAAACGGAGGCCCTGGCCCTCGGTCTGGCCGGGTCCCCGCCCCCACTCCGCCTCTTAGACGACACCGAGGTCAATCACGGCCGCTTCAAGTTGCTCGGCAGCTGGCTTCCCGACTGCGAGGACGACCTAGCTGACGACCCGGATAGGCATGGCATGCATGCAGGGCGCAACTTCATGACCACCGCCACTGGTGGAGCAACCCCACCCTATACCCCGGATCGTCAAGCGTGACCAGTCTTCAAGGTCCGGTCATTCTGACGATTCTGACCTACGGCTCCGAGACATCCATGGACGCTGACGTGTAACAGAATAAAATGGTGGCCTCTGCTCCACTAAATGCACAGATCTTATTATACCTCCGGCCTGTCATTAAAGACAGAACGGACTTACATATCAAACCCCAAGAGACAGGGGAGATTCCTAGCACTCTCCAGGAATCGTAGAGGGTGGTCGTTTCCCGTCTAGAGGCCTCTCCTACGAGACGGTACTTACGCGATAGAGTCTGAGCGGTGGTCCCCTTTTGGTCGGGCGTCTCTCTGCTTGTTCATACAGACACAAGACTTCCTGTCTATCGGATATGGCTGTCCAATAACATGGCCTAAAGTTAGCATGTTTGGTTATTAGAAATAACTTCACATTATTGGGGGTATCCGCGTGATGGCTATGGTGACAAACATGCAAAGCTTATTCTGATCAGGCACGCCGCAAAGGTGAAAACCATTTGCGTTCAGTGCCGGTCCGCGGAAAACGCGGAAAAACGCGATCTGCAAATGAATCCGACCGGAATCGAACTGGGGACCTCTCGCACCAAAGCTTATGTCCCCGCCGACACAGAGGAGTCCGACGCAATCCTACATGTCTCAGCCAATCAGAACACAGACGAACCGGTTAGGTTCTCTCTCTGTATGCTTTATACACCCCTAACTTACGAAAGAGACTAACTGACATCAGTCAGATTACACATAGATTCCAAGGTAAGTACTGTCCCGCACCATCCAGGGCCCAACACAAAGGACCATCGAAAGGGCACTCCGCATATAAGTCCCAAAAAGTCAAGTCAGGCCAGGAATCATAACACTTTGGCCGTACAAAGGACTCAGCCATTTACACTGAACGCTGAACTACAAGTTCGCGTCCACTTGGATGTAACAGTATACACACTGTCAGAAAATACTGTTACATTCCTCCCGGCCCCAAGAACAGAGCTACCAGCTCTGCCAAACAGATCAGTCGCATGACTGCCAACATCCCCACAGGCCTCAAGTCTCCGCCAACATGCACGGCATCATTGACCCTGCAAGGATCTGAGTCTATGGACAAAGGAAATGGTCTGCAAAGCACAGGCTGCCCGCATGACCCAATCCCTCCATGCCTTAAGTCTCGACCACAAAGGCGTCGTCAACCCTCTTGGGAACTGAGTTCATGGGCGAGACTCATGTGCAGCCTGAACACATAACACACAACCTATCTGGGGAGGAAGTTGTCACACTACCACAAAACCCAAAAACACAGAAATAACACAAAATAAAACCCAAAACTTAAAACCAACTACTGTCTTCTCCTGCATGGGACTCCAGCCAGAGAAAAGACTAACTAAATGGTACTGGTCTCATCTGTAACTCCTACCAAAGAAAAGACCCTAGTACTCTGCAGGTTCATTATTGTCATCACAACTGGTATCAACCAAGGCAGGTGAAAGGATCAACCGCCTTAAAGTTGAAGACTCAAAAAGTCTGAAAACAGAACTGGAACTGGAACTGGAACTGCAAATAGCAACTGGAAGCAGATCTGGAATTGGAAAAAGAACTCGAACTGGATCTGCTGGTACAGGAAGTGTCTTCTAAAGAAAGGCAAGGATGGCCTCAAAAGACACATAAGCAGTGAATATTTGAACCACAGTGTTGAGAGGGCTCACTCATGGAATCCGCCATGCCCATCACAGTAAGCATCATAACAGATTCTCTCTGCCTATTCCACTAGCAACAAAGACTGTGCCATATCTGCACATCCCAAACTGGATCCATAGAAAGTAGGTAGACTGCACCAAGTCCACGCGTGCAAGACAAGGTCTCCCAAAACTGGATCAGTGCAAGCACGTAGTAAAATTTGATCTCCAAAATCTGGCCACCCCAGATTTGCCAACCCATCCAAATCTGGCCACTCCAGATTTTCCATCCCATGCAAATCTGGCCACTTCAGATTCTCCATCCAAGGTCCAAATACTGGATGGTATGTCAAACACTGAATCGGCTCCAAGAAGGAAAACTGCAGCAGGAAGACTCCGGATGCCACTGGAAGCATAACTTGTTGAGCAAAGCATTCTGACCACAATTGTCATGTAGACCATAGGCCCAGAACTGGAAGACAGAAAATGTCCTAAGGCCCTCATTCAGGTGACCACAGCAAATCTGCCAAGAAGGCGCAGGTCACCAGGACAGAATGGGATCTATGAGGTAATAAAAGAAGAAACTGAAAATCCCTATCAGTTTCACAGGCAATTAGTGATGTCCATCTGCCATAGACCTCATAGATCTCCTCCCCTCTAAGACAAGACTCAGGGGGCGAGGGTGAGGGCCGGAAAGCCTGCAGCCACATCTCAACCCACAAACAAGTGGCCCTAAATGAACAAGGCACACTCATCAGTCTCTCGCAACTGGAATGGTGAAAGCAACCAACGGTCGATCTTGGAACGACTCAGGTAACCCAAGACCGCGACCATCATCAAGGCTCGATGCATCACTCAGTGCCAAGAAGGGTGAGTGACACCTTAGACCAAGGCAATTCAGCACATCATTGATCATGCAGAGCCATGGTCCAATTACTCAACAGCTGGTAAACTGGAGACAACCAGCACGTAAGCGTATTCATTCATCTGGCCGCCTCGGGTAAACTGGAAACAAACAGAAGGCACTCGCCAAACAGAGGTACTGTCTCTGCATGGTGAACTGGATACCACCAGCAGACAAACTCGTTCCCAAATCTGCCACTGATTAACTGGATGAAATCAGCAGGCATACTGCCAACAATCTGCCACAGAACAGTCATGGGTTAGTCACTATAGGAAGGGGGATGGGGCCAGCCAACCCTGTCAACTTTGGCTGGACTGCCTGGCGCTCGAGGCTCGGGCGGTTGGTCTAGAAATCAGCCCCAAAACGGAGGCCCTGGCCCTCGGCATGGCAGGCCCCCCACCCACACTCCGCGTCTTAGACGATGCCGAGGTCAACTACCCTCCTTCAGGCCGCTTCAAGCTGCTCGGCAGTTGGCTTCCCGACTGCGAGGACGACATGACGACACGGATCGGCATGGCGTGGGCGCACCTCCATGACCACCGCCGCTGGTGGAGCAACCCCGCCCTACCCCGGATCGTCAAGCGTGACCTCTTCAAGGTCGTCATTCTGACGATCCTGACCTACGGCGCCGAGACGTGGACACTGACGCAGGAGCTGGAGCAACGACTCGACGGCGCCGTCACCAAGATGCTGCGCAAGGCCCTACATCCCCTTTGGTTTGCACATTAGTAATGAGGATTTGTACGCTGATTTGCCCTATGTTTCCCACATTATTAGGCAGAGGCGCCTGGGCCTAGCCGGGCACCTGGCCCGCACAGATCAGGTAGATACCTCAGATAGACTAGCTGGCACCAAGCTGCCCGCCCAGCAGCCTGGGCCGATATGTCCTCACCTGGCGTGCCCCCAGCCGCGCGCGGCAGGGCCGCCACCCGTGGACTTTTCGTGATAATTAATTAATTAATTAAACTCGTGCTCCCGTTGGGGAGTCACGGAGCACCGAAGTGCTTGTAATCCCTGTGTGTGCACTACAGGAGAAAGGGCAGAGACCCCCAGTCTCCTTCATGCCAAAGGCATGCCACAGCTGCATTCGGGCGCGCTAGCTAAACGGACACGCTAACGATCCGGCAAACTGTGGGTGCAATAAGACCCATGTAAGCGTAGCGTAACAAGTATAGCGTGGGCAAGTAATCGGAACATAGCCAGGGCGTAGCATGGCTGTACTAGGACTAGGCTAAGGCTATGGCTGGTTGTGTACCGTGCGTTCGTGGCACGTGACTAGGTATGTTGGCACAGCTAGGCAAACATTCTAGGCATGGCTGCCTAATTAGCGGCAGTGACTCCAATGGTTACAAGCTAGGGCTATTGCTGTTCTAGCCCGCTGGGGGCGTCTACATCTTGTGGTTGATCATCAGGTCCCCGCCCCTCCAGTACACCTTGGGCTTCTGGGGGTCCTGCTTATGGCGGAGGTATTCCGGCCACAGGTCGCGTCGCTGCTGTTGCTGAGCGGGGGTCATGCAGGTCGTCATCCAGCGTCCAGGTGAGGTCGTGCAACCTCTTGCGACGAGAGAGGAACCGCTGCTTATCCTCAGGGGAGGGGTTCAGGTGAGCAGGACTGGTGGGGGTTTTCGTGATAGACTCGGCACATGTGGACATGTGCTACACTAGACGTGACGGGCTCACCGGCCCCGGGCAGCCTCCTGGTTTGTCTGTAATATGGAGGCAGATGGTACCTGCAAGGATAGATGGCAAGTAGTGATGAAGGAGACCACCCCCAAGCCTGTGGGGGCTCCGCGTGTGACCAAGTATGGCATTCATAGCGATTCGGGCCGCGGTGCCCACACCCCTGTAACTAGGACCTACTAGATAGCTTATACCATCCATTCCATCCCATGTTCCGAACATGCGGAGGGCCTCCCACTGAGGACTTATGCTCACGTGACGCAGTCACGTGTCTATTAATTAATTAACCCTGTCAAGGTGTAGGGGTGAGGGCATCTCAAACCCACAAGACAACAAGGTAACAGGTTCCCTCCATAAGATGTTCCTGTGAAACCACGTACACAACATGGATTAATCCTTGACAGCCATAATTAATTAATTAATTAATTAGACTCGTGCTCCCGTTGGGGAGTCACGGAGCATTAACCCCGATGGATGGATGGATGGATGGATGGATGGGTGCAAACATTCCTACCGGTCTACATTGCATGGCTACATACTACTACATCTATCTAACAGCATTCTAACTACAACATCTATCGAGGCAGCCGCCCGCTGCATGCCCTAGGGGGAGCTATCTGGCGTGCCTCCCGCGGGATTGCACACGCGGGCGCTTCCCCACTGGGGGGGGCTCGTTGTCCTCTATGACCTGGGCCCACTTAATTAATTAATTAATTAGACTCGTGCTCCCGTTGGGGAGTCACGGAGCATTAACCCCGATGGATGGATGGATGGGTGCAAACAGTCCTACCGGTCTAATCTATCTACAGCGGCTACATACTACATCTATCGAACAGCATCATTGCTAACAACAACAACTATCTAGGCAGCCGCACGCTGCCCTAGGGGAGCTATCTGGCGTGCCTCCCACGGGATTGCACACGCGGGCGCTTCCCCACTGGGGGGGGCTCGTTGTCCTCTATGACCTGGGCCCACTTGGCCTTGTCCATCATCTTCTTCCAAATCACGGAGAGGCCTAGGCCCCCCATGTCCTCTACTAGCTGTTCTTTGAAGGTGCGGGCCTTGCGGCGTCTAACATCACTGGGCCCAGCCCACGTCAGGAGGTGCCGGCCAGGCTGGGCTGGTCGCAGTCCTGCGGGGGGGCCACGTGAGGTGTCTACCTGGTTGGTGCGAGCTAGGTGCCCTACTAGCTGCAGGCGTCGTAACTTGCTTAATGGTGCTGGTGATATAGGGCATGCCCTGGTACAGGTCCTCATTGCGGACGTGAGCAGCATATCCTACTCTGAAAATGGAACGCAGCATGCTGGTGACTGCGCCGTCCAGCTTGCGGGCCAGGTCGGCGGTGAGGGTCCACGTCTCGGCCCCATACGTGAGAACAGGAAGGACGAGGACCTTGAACAGGTCCTGTTTCTCAGTCGATCTTGCCCAGGGGCTTGCGCCACAGGGCCCGGTCACTGGCGTAAAGCGTGCCAGGCGAGGGAGATGCGATGGTCCACATCACCTCGCAGCTGGGGAGCAGGCTGCCCAGCAGCTTAACGCGGTCCCGATACAGGACTCGAGAGCCGTCTAGGAGATAGAGGGGCGGCGGTGAGTTGGTGAGCCCAACCGCCAGGGCCTCTGTCTTCTTGCTGACCTCGAGCCCCACTGCACGGGCCTCGAGAGCCAGGCAGTCAAGCCATGTCTGCACGTGCTCAGTGTCCTCGAAGAGGGTGGTGTCGTCTGCGTAAATGATGTCTGCCAGCCGAATCTCCGTGTCCGCACCGCCATGCCAGAATTTGTTAGCAACCTGCACTCCTGGTTCCCTGCCCACGATGCGGGCAAATCGCTTGCGCGCCTGAATCATTACGTATTCGACAACAATAATGAACAGGTAGGGCGACAGCACGCAGCCCTGCCACACACCCTTCTGTAAAGGGCATGGGGGCGTGGTCCCGTAAGAAGTGCGCACCGAAGTGGTGGACCCTTCATACAGGTTGCGGATGACAGCAATCAGGGGGCGGGGGATCCGGAACAACTCGAGGATGTCCCAAAGCGCAGGCCAGAAAACCGAATCGAAGGCTTTGATGAAGTCCACCAGCACAAGGTGCAAAGGGGACTCACCAGGCTGAAGGCGTTGCAGTTCCTCCACCAGGCGGCGAGTAGCGAAGAGCGCCTGTACTGTGTTGCGACCTGAACGGAAGCCGTGCTGAGTCTCGCTGAGGTGACCGTCCAGGGCCGTGCGCAGGCGGTTCAGGATGAGCCGCATAAGAAGCTTGAGGGGGGCACTTTGAATGCACACCCCTCTGTAGTTGCCGGGGTCGGCAGGCGACCCCTTGTTCTTGTACAGCATCGTGCGAAAACTGTGTTGCCAGGCCGCTGGAGGTGGTTGCGACGACAGCAGAAGGCGGTTGCAGATGTCCCGGAAGAGCAGCATAACACCTGTGTCCTCGAATTCGGCTGCAAGTTTTACAACTGCGGCCGGAATCTCGTCAGAGCCGGTGGCTGCGTCATAACGCAGGCGCTGGACCGCCTCCGTGACCTCGCGAGAGGTGAAAGGAGGCATGTCAGACGGGTCGCCAAGTGGGCCGACCAGCGGGGGGACTAGGTAGTCCGCCGCTGACCTAGGCGGGGCCGGGGGCCCAGCGGGGCCGGCCAGGGCGGCCGGGCGGGCGGCGGCGGCTGGGAGCAGGGGTGGGGGCGGCGCAGCTGTCCCCACGACCTCGGCCGTGGCCGTGGCCCAGGTACGAAGCCGCTTGGCTGGGGCGCCGGGGACGTCGTGGCGGTGGGGCCGGCCGAGGCCGTCCGGGTGCCCGAGGCGCTTGTACCAGAACCAGGCCCCCTTGCCGTCGTGCTTCTGCTGGCAGCTGCGCAGGTCCTTGACCATCTGCTGAGCATCTGCCTTCTCAGCCTGCTCGTAGGCGGCCCTCAGAGCTGCTTGCAGCCCAGGTTTGGCGATCGGATCTCTGTTGCGGCGGAGCATCTGCCTGGCGGCGACCACTGTCGGTGCGTGACGGTGGACAGCAAGCTGTCGGCGCGGAGGCAAGGTGGGGAGGGTGCGGGCAGCCAGGCGATACTTGGCGGCGACACCACGGAGGATCACTGAAATATCCCCCGGCGGCGGAATGGCGTGTAACTGCTGTCGGCTGCCCCGGCGTCGAATACGGCCAGGAAATCATCCCTGTGCGACATAGCGGCCTGCTCTGCTGCTGACATCTTGTCGGCATCCTTCAGCACAATCCGGAGCACTTTCAGATCTGGCTGAGGTGCCAGCTGTCGCGACGGTTTCACCCCAGGAAACCGCAATCTGATGCGAGCGAGCACGAGACGATGATCAGATTCCACCGTGCTGACAGAATCTTGCAGGACGCGAGCATCGACAACTGAGGGGCGCTGAGCCCGACGTACGCAGACATAATCAAGGCACACCACCCGATCCGACGGCCCAAAAAAGGTGGCCAGCTGCTCAGCGGGGCGTGCGAAAGAAGCATTGCATGCAACCAGCGCAGATTCTGCCAGCAGATTCGCAAATAAAGGCGTGTTACCGTTGGCTGTCGTGTTGGGTGGGGAATACTGAGCGCCCCCAGTGCCAACTGGCAGCGTGGCGTTGGCGTCGAGCAGCATAACCAGGAAGTGCCGAGCTGGGATGTTGGCCTCCTCCTCCTTGAGGGCGTCGAAGAAGGCCTCACGTTCCGCCTGAGCTCGACCCGCATGTGGTGCATATCCCACGATAACGGTTAGCGTGTGGTGGGAATGGCCCTCAGTGGCCGAAAAAGTGGCCACTAGCACACGCGGGGACCGCAGCACGATGGACTGGAGCTGCTCTGATGCTGCCGGCGAGCACAAGAGGCCCACACCACCTTGGCCCGGCGCGTCGCCGCCACCATAGTGGAACCGCCAGCCTGCACGCAGGTCGTCGACCAGCAGACCGTTGACCCCGTGCTGAGGGTCAACGGTGCGTCGGTGCTCCTGGACCCAAGAACAGCGATCTTGTTGTCGGCGCACAGGGCGATCAGCTCGTCGACGCGTTGGCGTGCTGGGGTGCCGCCGCTCGTAGAAGGATCTGCAGGGAGGGTGCGCACCGGTTAAAGCTTGCAATACCAAGAATGGGCCGTTGCCCTATTAGCGGGGGGTGGGGGTGGGGGTGGGGGTGGAGAAGGGTAGTGCTGGAGGTGGGGGTGGGGGTGGGGGTGGGGGGGGAGGGGGAGGGTGGCGATTGGGGTTAATGCTTGTCAACGCATGGAGTCTTTCTTTCACTGAGGGCGGATATGCGTCGTCTCCGTCCTGGCTGGGCCGGTCGCCGGCGTGTCGACTGGGCCTCATCCCGCTCGAGGCGGGCTAGGAGGCGTGTGAGGCTGGTAAATTGGCGAGAAGGTTGACCGTGGCGTGCCTGGCGACCTTGCATCCTGATCATGCTCGCACGGTGCGACATGAGGATGGAAAGGGGCTTGTTTATAAAGGCTGTGCCCAAAGCCTATTGTACCGCGAGGCCGCGAGGGTGTGCCCTTACCGGGCGGCATCCATACCCAGGACGTGCGTAGACGATGATGACGCAGCTGGGGCGGGCCTGGTACGGCCCGACTTGTGCCGCTTGTTAGGAGCCTGCGCCTCCGTGCGCTGGCCGTTGATGAAGAGCACGGGGGTGTCGTGGACGAGGCGGACGTAGACCTTCTGGCCTTCGCTCCTGGCCTTGATCGCCACGTCGCTGCCCAGCAGACCATTCTTGATGACTAGCTGGGCCGGTGAGAGGAGGTCGTCGAGGCTCGGCGCGATTCTCCCGCCTAGGAGCTTGCGGGCCTGGAGTACCTTCACCTTGCTGGCCACATTCGCAAAGGTCACCCGAATGGGGCCAGGCTGGCCCGCCATCCAGGCTGCCGACTCAATGCGGATGCGTTCGTTGCCCAGATGCAGCCGGCCCACGATGAGGCTGTGGTACAGGCGTTGCGCTAGCATCAGGTCCGTTTCAGGCTGCTGCGCGACCTGGAAATACCGGACCACTATACTGCGTGAGCGCAGGTCCTCCTCGATAGCAGTCTTGTGGGCTGCAGCCCCCCTGCGTGCGGCATCCTCCATCATCAGGTTGGCAATGTCCGTCTGTTTGACCATGTTAGCGTAGCTGGTGGCCAGTGCGGGGGCGGCTGGTTGGGGCGGGCTGGTCAGGGCGGCCTTGACCTCGGCAATGCTGGAGTGGAGCTTAGCAGTGTCTTGACGGATAGCGGTGGACAAGGCGCCGAGTTGGGCAGCCATGTCTGCGACTTTCTTATTGAGCTTGTGCAGGTCTGCTTCCGGGGACAGCCATAAGGTTGCAGATTGATGTCAAGCATGCAGCGGGTAAGGCTGACGAGGTCAACACAAAGAGAGCTCACAGCTCCTAGGTTAAGACTCTCAGCAACAGCAGTATCACAACCCATCCTAGGTACAAGAATTGTCCATTGATCCAGAACGCTGTTGTACTGTGGGTGCCCAGCTCAAGGGCGGAAGGGTCCGTCAGCACAAAGAAATACTCAAGAGCTGTCGCAATTAAGACCCCTTCAATGCATCATGTACAACTGAAGGTGAGTGAGTAGGCACTCAGGGTACAGATGCCAGCATACTGTTGTACCCATTTTAAACTCTATCACAGCCGAGAGGCTCTCAGACAGACATGAGAGGATACCACAAAGTCCACTCATGGGAGGCAGCAAGATAGACAAAGAAATGAACAGAGGTGAGAGGTGAGATCTTCCCAAGACAAGGATTATTAGCAAGCAAGGAAAGATCAGAAGGGGGTCAAGAGGACAGTGACAATGATCAATAACAATTAAGGCAAGCAATTGACAAGCAGTGAGGAGTTAGAGCAACAAGAGTCACCGGTAAACTCCACACTTCATGAATGCTCGTCTGCATCCCTGTTATTATAGCGGCCACAAAACGTCCTTGACACACCCTAGCAACTCTGTTCATGATGTCCACCGCTCCAAAAGATGCACATTATTAGGCCACTCCATAGGTCGTGCGAATACTCAAAGATCTCATAACGGTGAGAACTGAAGAAGATGAGTACTCCAGGTATGCACACAGTCTGTATACCTGGTGCACTGGAGTCACAGACTGCACGCGGAGAGAGAGAGCTTGAAAACAGGGAATCACATGAGAAGTATGACTCCCACTGTTTCTGACCATATGAACTTCATCAGTAGTCAGCAGACAGCTAACAAGAAAGGCTTACATGCAGAGAAAGCCCAAGTGATTGAAGTCCAGATCGCTGAGGAAAAAGCAAAATAAGTAAAACTCAGCCATGGCGTACTGGCACAGCATTTATCCTCAGGCAAGCTCTTATAAAACTGCAAACAACCAAAACCACGTGGGGATTCTTGTATATCCAACACTGGGACAGATGCATGCTAGTGACTGCTTTCATGACTGAAAAACAACTGTCACGCATCTATCAACCAACTGTCAACCTGCATGGCGTGCCCCCGGCCGCGCGCGGCAGGGCCGCCACCCGTGGACATTTCGTGATAGACTCGGCATGGACATGTGCTACACTAGACGTGACGGGCTCATCCCCGGGCAGCCTCCTGGTTTGTCTGTAATATGGAGGCAGATGGTGCGCAAGGATAGATGGCAAGTAGTAATGAAGGAGACCACCCCCAAGCCTGTGGGGGCTCCGCGTGTGACCAAGTATGGCATTCATAGCGATTCGGGCCGCGGTGCCCACGCCCCTGTAACTAGGACCTAGATAGCTTATACCCTCCATTCCATCCCATGTTCCCCTCCCACTGAGGACTTATGCTCATGTGACGCAGTCACGTGTCTATTAATTAATTAAGGGGACTCGCACGTCCAAAAGCCTGAAAAACTGACTTTAATGAATATCAGTTCCAATGCACTTGGGAACCATCTAGTGATGATTGAGTACCATAAATATGATGTTTGGACATTCATGCCACCACTTGTTGGGGGTACTACCCCCAACCACGCACCGGTGGCGAGCTAAAAATAGAAAAAGACGCTAGTTATGAGATATTTTGCCCAAGACAAACCACTTATCCAAATGACCAGCCCATACATTCCTGCAAAGTTCCCCCACTTCTAAAAAATCTGAGCTATTCACATGGTCAAAATAATCACATTTGTTTGAGTTATGAATTTCCCCGCAAAATGGGTACTTTTTTGAGCCAAAAAAAAAAATCAAATCATCAACACATCAAATGGGGTCATCCATACATTCGAAATTCCACTGAGTGGGGGGAAACACAACCCCAAAGTTTGAGCTCATTCTGACAAGCGTAGATCAAGTTATTGATTTTCCTGTGATGCCACCTGGGTAGACGCTAAAAGAGAATTGAGCTAGTGCTGAGCCAAAATGACATCTGTTTTGCTACCCTCGACACACAAAAACATGCCCACTTTGATCACGGAGTGTGAGGAGGATGTCCGGAGCGTCATACGCCCCACCCCTCCATCGGCACAGCCAGCCTTGTGAGTCTACCCTTGACAACAAGGCCGGTAGGACGACACGCCTGAGCAGCATATGCAATGCCTATCTCAGGCTAATAATATGTGATTTTGTGCCAACAACCAAGTTGTTCCACCCAACAACACATTAAAAACCCTCTTCCAAAATGCCCAACAAGCCGGACACGTGGAGGACCACACACGCAGTATATAAAGAGAAAATAAGCTGACTTTTTATCCAGCCAACCTCAGTGGCTATAAGCTGCTCTGGTTAGCATGACAAAGACTATCATTTACTCAGTGGGAAAGGTGAAGAGACCATTGGAACAACCTACCTGACACATGTGCCACCAAAGCATTGTGTCCCGCAAAATGCACACTGCCTCCTTTCTAACAAGCACGAGCCACTTTCTTTAGGAGACAGGTGCCAGCTCGTCAGTGTCTGGGGAAAATGATGCCGCTGCTTAGGAAGACCGCGTGAATTTCCTCGAACACAACTGTCTATAAAGCAAAAGAAATTTCAGAGAAGCATGGAAATAAAAGCATTTCAATGCACAAGGATACACATTTCCATCACCATTCATCTTCATCATCCTGAACGACTCGAACACGCGGACAAGATAACGGCAGGCTCGAGCTACCATGGTCCGGATTCTCCCGATTTCTGGCCTGCGCTGGTTGTCTCCTTGATAAAAGCATTACACCTTCCCGACAGGTTGTGGGCCACGCGCTGCAGCAAGCCAGCCACGTCACAGACGAACTTGCAAAAAAACATCCAGGAATCTAGCGATGCAGCGCCAGGACCCGCAACTTGATCATGGCTGCATCTGGCCGGAAAGAAGGCAAAAAGCTTACGCACAACGAGCTAAGAAAGCAGGAAAACGCTATAGCTTAAGAACGTACCATAACGGGCATTTATTCGTGCCCAGGCGCACAAGAAAGGCCACCCTTTCAAGGAGAGGTCGGGCGCGCATTGCGCAGGCCTAATGTTATCTTACCGCAAAATGACGGGAAAGGTAAAGATACAAGCGGGAATCTTTACGGCTTTAGAAACATCATTAAACTAGCTTCCCTTACGACCATCAAAACTGGCAACAATCGACAATCACACGGGCAGGCATCCATTATACTTTATTCATCCCGACAGAAATTCAGGCCGGACCCCCCCTGCCGATCGATGGTAAAGAAAAAAAGCCCGCGACATTATAGATCGCAACTATCCCACAGGTCCCAAAGCTAGCGGAGCAGACGGCCACCATTGCCTCCCAGCCACCCCGGCAGGATGCTGGTGACCTCCCGCTCTCCTAGGCGGACCTGCTGCGGACAGCGACCGCCTCCACCACCGACGCCATCGCCACGAAGCTCCAAGAGCTGGAGGACCACCGCCAGGCCCAGCGACGGGAGGTCACCGATCGCGCTCGCCGCGAGTGCCGAGTGGTGCTACGTCGCTTCCCCCAGACGCCAGGTGAGACGTCAACCTCCCTTGCTGACGAGATCAAGAACCAGCTTCTTACCCTCATGGGCCTGGTAGGTGAGGTAGAACTGCGTGGGTGCCACCGCCTTCCCCACTCACGGGACAAGGCGGCCACCCCACCAGTCCTGCTCACCTTCCTCTCCCCTGAGGATAAGCAGCGGTTCCTCTCTCGTCGCAAGCGGTTGCACGACCTCACCTGGACGCTGGATGACGACCTAACCCCCGCTCAGCAACAGCAGCGACGCGACCTGTGGCCGGAATACCTCCGCCATAAGCAGGACCCCCAGAAGCCCAAGGTGTACTGGAGGGGCGGGGACCTGATGATCAACCACAAGATGTGGACGCCCCCAGCGGGCTAGAATAGCAATAGCCCTAGCTTGTAACCATTGGAGTCACTGTCGCTAAGGCAGCCATGCCTAGAATGTTTGCCTAGCTGTGCCAACAAACCTAGTCACGTGCCGCCAACGCACGGTACACAACCAGCCATAGCCTTAGCCTAGTTCTAGTACAGCCATGCTACGCCCTGGCTATGTTCAGATTACTTGCCCACGCTCCTTGCTATGATATGCTCACATGGGTCTTATTGCACCCACAGTTTGCCGGATCGTTAGCCTGTCCTTTTAGCTAGCCGCGCCCGATTGCAGCTGTGGCATGCCTTTGGCATGAAGGAGACGGGGGGTCTCTGCCCTTTCTCCTGTAGTGCACACACAGGGATTAAAAGCACTTCGGTGCTCCGTGACTCCCCAACGGGAGCACGAGTTTAATTAAGTAATTAACTATCCCACCATAAAGTAGAATCAGTAACTAACTTTCTCCAACAATTGAGCATTTTTTCTGCTTTCCGCGAGCCAGATTTGTCACGTTTCGTCTAAAAGCAGTCGCCATGGCCACTTCCGCAAGCGGGGTGCGCGCACCGTGCACCCACTTTTCACGGTACGGAGGGTACCGCGGAATTTTTTTGGCGCGGAAAATATTCGCCGCGCCGAGTCCCCTTAATTAATTAACCAACTGTACATCTTTCCATAATAAGGCAACCAGGGGCAACTGTATAGACGTCATCCATGATAAGCACAACGTCTACACCATCCCAATGGCCACAGGAAAGATGTACACCTGAGTTCGACTGACGTAAGAGTTAGACACTCTAATTAATGGCCGATTTTGTACTATTGTTCTCAATAGCTGACTGAGAAACAGGTGGACTTTCCAGCCTGCATGCATGGGCAATTGTCGCTATTGTGTGTGTGTTGCTTGTTTTGCTTACAAGTGCTTCTTTTCATTTTCTTTTTTGTTTTGTTTGAGCTAATTGTCTTGTTGCGTGCGCCCCAAGCCTGGACGATATAGCTATCGTCCCCTGGGGAAGGGAGGAGTGTTACGGCCCAGACCTTTGTATGGGCGTAACAATTAAAAATTAAATTAAATTAAATTAAATTAAATTATGACATGCCTCCGTGGGGGGGTCATGTAGCACATATTCCATGATGGATGGGGTGGAGGAAGCCGCGTGATCGAACTATCCTAACTCTAAGCTATCTAGAAAATCCTAACTACACTACTCATCAAAACGCCTCCTCCGCTTGGGGGGCGTAACAATGCCTTCAACAAATAACTCGAAAGTCATTTGTTATTCGTTTGGGACTTTCGGTAGCTCGCTTTCATAGCCAGCCGCGGACTATAGGACTCAATTCCGGACTTATTTGGGAATTTGTCCTAAGTTCGGGACTTTGTGTGTTTATTTGGTACTTTGTGTGTTTCGGACCAGTTATTTTGGGCCTAGCCAGAAGTACGAGATCTTCTAGGGGCCGGCCCGGCCCTAGACGTCAGACAGAACCTATTGGGGCCTGACCGCAGTCTCTGGAAGATCGGCGCGCCTGCACACCAACTTGCCAGCTTGGTAGCGCAGCTAGGTGAAATTGGTCTGAGGACGATGGACTCGCGCTCTTTTGGTTTGATGATAAACGAAACGAGTGTTGACGACTCTCTCAGACCAAGGGGCACTAATCCGGATGTCATTTGCCTCATGACATGCCGTGTTATATAGCTAGATTAATTAATCATGATATAGGGCCTAGCTGAGGATAAAGCGCGGCTCAGTTAGTCAACTTACTGCGATCTTTGCTTGCTATCGCAGTACGCGGATATCAAAGAGACAACCAGCGCAGGCCAGAAATCGGGAGAATCCGGACCATGGTAGCTCGAGCCTGCCGTTATCTTTTCCGCGTTTTCGAGTCGTTCAGGATGATGAAGATGAATGGTGATGGAAATGTGTATCCTTGTGCATTGAAATTATGGCTGGCTTACGTGTGGAGCGACTAGATGACCTAGACGGTGGGGCCGGAAACAGCATGCTTGATCAGGGCGTGTGTTTCTAGCCTAACTGGCCGGGAGTGTCTAGTGGTGAGCACCATTGCTGCGATCGCTCTCCCACCATTTACGAGGAAATACCCGCAAATGGAAAACCACTGAAAAGATCTAGCTAGTCAGTCATCACGTTAGCCATGCCATGATTCCAAACGTCCAAGAACTGCACACGGTGCAAAGGCAAAAAGCCGGAGGACAGCACTTTCAAATGTGCGGCGGGAACCAAAAGCCCGCGGATGCCAGAAAACATCGTGTTGCGGCAGCGACGCGACGATGTGGACAACGAATCCAGTGCCAAGCTCGGAACGGCCGCAAAGGAGATCTGGCATCACAGGGTTCAGATGTGCGGAGATACTATGCGATCCAGCCGGTCCACGACCTGTTTGTAGAGCTTGTGCCAAGGGGCAGCACCGAACAGATGTGGGTGACGTTGCAAAAAACATCGGACTTGACGGAGCATAATGGCTCGGTCATAGTCTTTGACCAATAAACGCTGCAAGAGTTCAACAAGAGTCGTGATGAAATCAACACGATAAGAACAAAGACGGGAAAAACGATGTAACTGAGAAAGAACAACACCATATTTTGCTGTGTGGGAAAGGAGACTGTGAATATCGGGGTAACGAATAAAAGGAATTTGCTGGTATTTAGGATCCTTGCGCTTATCATAGACAGCCGTACGCCAGCCCTTCTTGTTATGGGTAATGTTAAGATCGAGGTAATTGCAATGAGTATCCTCCGACGTGAGCTTTAATGTGAGGGACGCTTGCGGGTAGATGCCAGGCAGACCAGCGGTGATATACAAATGGGTTGCGAAATCAGGGTTGTCGAAAGCGATGACATCATCAATGTATCGACATGTATGGATAAAACGCCTGATGAGAACATCATCGTTTGAGGCAATGAGATTCTCCATGAATGCAAGCTCATAAGTGTATAGATAGAGGTTTGCAAGGAGCCCGGCACAGTTAGTGCCCATAGGGATGCCGATAGCTTGTTGGTATACATTGCCCGCAAAACAGATGAAGGTGTTATCAACAAGATAAGAGATCCAATGGACAAGGTCAGCCTTCGTGATAATATAATTATAACCATCCCGCACGATAGCACCTGCCGCGATCCCTGAGAGCCACGTTGCCGTGGGCTTGGTCTGAGAAACACGCACGTGCAGGTGGTTGCGCCCGTGAGGCCTACGTGCATACAGACGAGTAAGGAGGCTATCTAAACGAGCTTTCAAATCGTGCAAATCTAGTGTGGTATATAGAGTGGTGAAATCATAGGTGGCTATGGGCATAGGTATACGTTTCTCTGCTGCTGTCTTAGAACGGCTAAGGGCGGCAAGGCGTAGGCGTACTTGGGCTGAGTCTATGACGATCCAACTACCAGCGCATTCATACCCGGCATTCGACAGCACCTCCACCCATAATGCATTGGCTTCGGGGAGAAGAGCATTCAAAGCATGGCAGATGAGTTTCGAGAGAGGCATCAGTGGGGCTGAATGCGACGCAGCAATGGTGCGCAAAGCAACAGGAGTTTTGTGCAGCTTAAGAGTGAGATACAGATATGGGAACGTAGTGGTGGTGGCGCGTCGCTGCCGCTTAAGGAATGCCCGAGCAAAAATGTTTTGGCTGTGCAGAAAAGCCCGATGAGCAGCAGTGATACTGGCGGTGGACTGTGCACGCTGAACATAGGTAGGGCTGGACGCCAACTCGTGTTGCAAAGTAGCAAGGTAGTGCTTCTTGCATATGAAAGCAAAGTTGTTGGCACTCTTGTCAACACACGTGATGATAAAGTCCTGCTTGAAGTGGTCAAGAAGTGCTTTATCTGTGGTGTTGAGCCAGGTGGTGCGGTGGACCTGCTGGAGACGGTAATCAAGCCTGGTGAGACGTGCATTGCATTCGTGAATGACGGCGCGAAACCACGGTTCCATGGCAAGGGGAGCAAGCTGTAGGTCCGTGCTCATGGCATTGCAGAATTTGCGCAGTGATGTGGAGAGCAGTGCATTCACCTCTTTGGCACACGTGCGCTGGACCCACGGCCGAAACTTGGTGCCTTTGGCAAAAAGGTCTACAAGCGTGTGGCTCGGCAGGATGCTGAGGTCAGCGGTCATGACGTGCTGTGAGGTGGGATCAAGGTACTTGAAATACCGTTGTTGTTGGCAGGGGCAGGGCCCTGCCAAGATGGTGGCCAGCTCGGTGGGCGTTGTATCGCGGCTGACCTTCCCGTTGCTGAAAACCATTTGTCCCAAGGTGGGAGAGTAATGCCAGGCGGCAATGGGAGTGCCGAAAGTGTTGCGCACCACGAGCGGCATCGCAGCCTGCACTTGCGGCAAATGCAGAATGTGTGGCAAACACAGCTCATCCATCGCAGCATGAATGAAAGGTGAGATCAGCAAACGGCGCGGACGCAGTGCATCTGCATTCCCATTGACACGGTGCCGAATGATACGTGAGAGAAGGCCTCGCAGACTAGTGGCATGGGAGCGGGGGACTTGCAGATCAGCTGGGGAGCACGACCCGACGGCAATGTGTAAGCTGGTAAGCTTCTTCAAGCTGCAGGCTTCGAGATAGGATGCATGAAAGTTGCCGCGTTGCATAAGCCGAGACATGTGACGTAAGCAGCGGAGACTGGTGGAGTAAAGGGAAGGATCGGTGGACACATGTGTGGAAGGTGGAGGGGCCGGGGTGACGCTGGGGGGATAGGGGCGATATGGGTGGAGATTGTGCTTCAGACGCCAGGCACGGATGAACATAAGAGGGCGGGGACGGAGGGGAGGCGGGCGGCGGCGAGACCGAGCTTTGAAACTCTTGCCTTCAATGCAAAAACCGTGGGGCAGAAATGCATGTAACATTCGTTTCCAAAACGTTTCCCGATGCCCTGCGGCTTTGCGAAAAGCGGCGCCGGTAAAGGTGCCGGGGACATGTTCCAAGGGGACGACTCGCCAATCCCACCACCCGTATTGGGCCATGGCGCCATGTAGGGGGGTGTCGTCGTTGGCGGCAGGGCGGCCAATATGAAGGCGGCGTGCCGCTCGGACATGTTCCTGAAAACGCGTCCAGGCATCCCGTTGCGTCTGGCCAACGTAGATACGCTGAGGGTACCTGCGGTTGTAAATGGCATAAATGACGCGATGGGTGCTTACGGGGTGTGGGCGAGTGGAGTTGGTAAGCGACAAATGCGTGCGCTGTAAGCGCCGGAGGCGACGTAGAGTATGGTCATCCTTGCAGTGATGGTTATGGCGCGTGTTGATGCGACAACGCTTCCGCCATGCCTGTGAGGAGATACGATAGGGGAACTGCCGAGAAATAGCAGTGTACTTCCGGTAATCAATGCCACTGGATTGCCGTATTCTGTGGAGGGTAAGAGCATGCCAGAAAGTCATAAGGTGTTTCATGATGATTCAGATGCACTGAGAGCTAAGACATCAAACAGAACCAGAGCGGAGCATATTGAGGTAAGTCAATATTCACTGCGTAACACCCGTTACGCGATAGCGGTGGTCCATGATGCATCTCCCCGGGGCAGGATGTGGCTAACAACACAGCTGAATGGACTCGGAACATGTGGATTCCCAGTGGGGGGGCCTTCCAATTGTCATACTTGACACCTCTTTCCTGTAACGAAAAGATTTCCCTTCTTCATGTTCCAGATGAGTCACCGTGCTCCTGCCTTTGTGTTTTTTTGGCGTTTGTAAAGAGATATGGGAGGGTAAACAAAAGCAAAGGCTGATATTGCCGTGTGGGGGGCCCGATCCTTGGTTAGTCTCTCAAGTGCCCACAGAAAAACACGAGAGTAGCACACACAGCGCGCAGCCCAGCCTAGCTCCCTCAGTAAAAGTAAAAGAAAAAGGACAAGAACAGCAAAACAAACGAGAACAAGAAAAAGAACAAAACACAGACACGTAGTGCAATGTGAGCGGAATGATGGAGGAAGGTGAGAGGGGGACATCGTATTGAATGTGTAGGCATTGAGGCAGCCGAAGCGTCCCATCCCCGGGTACATTCGTGGCTTTCAAAAAAGCCACAACCTGCGTGGAAGAGGAAAATGCAGGAACGATGAGTATGATCCTGAAAACGAGGTTGAGGAAACGCGGAGAGGAAATGCCGGCCGCTGAAACGATTCCGATGGAACTATGGGTTTCGCCGACATGAGGCGGTGCAGCTGACTATCTCTATGGTGTCGTGTGTGACCGGGAGTGCCGGTTCACGTGCGCACTCGTCGGACTAGCCCGACGACATGTGTGCTTGGTTGCCCACGGCTGAAATCCTCTTGCCCGTCATGCAAAGGCCACGCCTCCTAGCCGAAAACGAACTATATTCAACCAATCTAATATCAAAGAGACAACCAGCGCAGGCCAGAAATCGGGAGAATCCGGACCATGGTAGCTCGAGCCTGCCGTTATCTTTTCCGCGTTTTCGAGTCGTTCAGGATGATGAAGATGAATGGTGATGGAAATGTGTATCCTTGTGCATTGAAATTATGGCTGGCTTACGTGTGGAGCGACTAGATGACCTAGACGGTGGGGCCGGAAACAGCATGCTTGATCAGGGCGTGTGTTTCTAGCCTAACTGGCCGGGAGTGTCTAGTGGTGAGCACCATTGCTGCGATCGCTCTCCCACCATTTACGAGGAAATACCCGCAAATGGAAAACCACTGAAAAGATCTAGCTAGTCAGTCATAGGATATGCGGCTATGCTGGCTTATTAAACTGCACCTTATACTAGATTAGATCTTTCGCACTGTCCGGATCGGGATGTAACAATGGGCACTAGTATAACTGGTCCCAAGCCCAACATAAGAGCTGACCACCTATTGCACGTACCTCACTGACCACAAGTATCTGCAGTAATGTATCTGTAAGTGTTACCTTACACATCTGTGATAGTATCTTACAACGGGCACAGCGATGGCATGACACAATTACTTCTGAAAACATGGCTCGTTTCTAATAATAATAGACATATACGTGAAAATAAAAATGTCTGCACGCTAAAAATAGGCCACAGAAGTAGGCGCACAACAACCGAGCAATGTACACGCTACGAACGCTGGCAGCGAGAAATCCCAACTGCACCACGAATTCGCATAAATGTAATAATTTCCTGCGTAATAGAATCCAATGACCACGCAACCCCACGTTCATTAAATTCTGCATGGCCAGCTCCATAAAAAATAAAAAAGGAACTCACAGGTATCCATGCCAGTGCACTGCCACGACCAGGCACAGCTGTACCGGCCCCCACCCAGGCACCTATCATTTCTACAATACATAACTAATTTACAGAGTAATGCCATCACTTTATACAATCGCTCGCCCGCCCCAACGGTCCACGAGCTTCAGGACTTGATCACCGTCGAGCTCAGCGGGTCCCTCGTGTCCTTCTTCTCCTCATCCGGGTCGACATCGTCCGCATGCTTCTCCCGCAGCTCCACCCAGTCGCGCTCCTCCGATACCAGCTGCTCGCTGTCGTCACCCCGCTTGGGCATGGCCTTCCCGTTCACTGGGAGCACCTTCTTGGTGGCAAGGACCGCGCCGTTGCGGGCCTCCGCACCGGGCAGCGCGTCCACCACGATCGGCTTGGCGTTCTCCTTCCCGCTCACCTTCACGGGGATGAGCTCCGCGTGCTTCACATGCAGGTCGTCCTGGCCGGGCATCGGTGTGCCTGACCTGCCCTTCTCAGGGGCCCTCACTGCAGGCAGCGGAAGAAAGCACGCAACCATGATGCAATCAGAAAAGGGCGTTAGCGCTGACTCGGTTTGTCGCGACACCAACAAGTGGGCGTTCCGAGGCATATGGTGTACACTGCGGTTCTAACACGAGACATCAAATGGCCACGCACATTACCATACCCACCACCACCATCCCGAAAACACCACCCGCCTGATGCAAAACAAAATACACACTGATGGCTAAATAAAGAAAACGACTGGACTGCTCATGTCCTTTGCAACACATACACACATGCGCACACCCACCCACGTACACAGACAATACGGCACTCAAATCCAATCTGCACATCACAGCAAAGCCATTGGCTAGATGCCAAGACACATACTGGCCCCTTGAACCCAGACATGAAAAATGCACATCTTGCATGAGCCCATGATGACCACAGTAATTCGTAGACCTGACTGTAGACAATGCACGGCAACACATGTCATTGATTTGTTTGATTAACTATTGATATTTTCAAAGAAAAACATTGCTACTATGCGTTGCCTTGTAGTGCAGACAACAACAACGCGTGCACCACTCACATAAGTCGGGCTGCCCCGTGGATAGACCACATCAACCACTCACTGACATCGGGCCGCCCCATGGAAAAATAGAAACAATGTCACGCACGGCACTCACTGAAGTCGGGCTGCCCCGTGGAGCTCATGAGCCGCGCCCACATGCGGTCGTGGATGTTCACGCGTGCGGTGCCCTCGGTCACGCGCTCCATCGGGATGTAGCAGTGCCGCCCGTTCACGGGGCCCGCGACGAAGCCAGTGTAGCCCGCAAACGCGCCGTGGATCGCGCTGTGCGCCAGCAGCGAGCAGTAGATGTTGTCCGACGCGTTGGGGGGGATGGCGCGGATCATGTACGTCGGGTCTGCGAGGAAGGGGGGGGGGGGGGGGTGTTCATGGGAAGATGAAAACATGGGGGGGGGGGGGGGGCAGAGCAAACAAATTTAGTGGGCTATGCGCGCGCGCATGCGCGCGTGCGTGTGTGTGTTGTGGGGCGTGGAAGTGGAAGTGGATGCATTTGGGGCTAGGGCATAGGAGGACCGCGCTGAAGGGTGCAAGGCACAGCCCAGCCAGGGCTAAAAAAACTACATGTCTTGGGCTGCACACGGATTTGCATGCATGTAGGGAAATGTCACGTCCATGCCATTTCACCAGGGCCATTGATGGCTAGACATGCGTCACCCGCTACGCTTGGGCCACACCCATGCATGCGCTACACTATGCAACGTTCCGCTTTACCTGAGGGGGGAGAGCCACGCACTTTTAACACTGTGATGTAATGAATCAATTCAGCAACACACATGAATGCGCATGAATGCGTATGCGCATGAATTTGCTAGTCGAAGTCATCATGTGGGTTCCGACAGAGGAGCCATAGACAGCGCACCGATATACTTGAGGCTGGCACCGCCCGGCAGGCCCGTTTTCTCGTGGCTGAAATGATCCTTGAGCAGCTTGCCGAGCATGAGCCCCACGTTGTCCATGACCACGTTCCCGCTCGGGTCGTGCTCGCGCAGCCGCGTCTTGTCATCCGCGTTCAGCCCGCCCAGCTCCGCGCCCTCGGCGATCACGATAAGGCAGTGGTCGTGCGTCTTGAGCCGGTGCCGGACAAACTCAAACAGCCCGTCGGGGCCGTCGAGGAAGAAGGGCACCTCGGGAATGAGGCAGCAGTCGACGTCGCGCGACGCAAGCGTTGCGTGCATGGCGATAAAGCCCGCGTGGCGGCCCATCACCTTGACGAGGCCGATCCCGTGCGGGTAGCTCTCGGCCTCCACGTGGGCGGCCGCAATCGCGCGCTGCGCCTCCTCCACCGCGCTGTCAAAGCCAAAGGACTGGTGGGGGGAGGGAAAGGGCGGTGGAGGGGTTGGCAACATTTCCACGACCCAACCCATTGGGCCAACCCGAAATCCAACCCGTAGGGCCAGCAGTGGGCGTGGATGGACCCAGTGGGTGTCATGACGGCGAAGGGATGTCAGGCATCAGTCGCAAGGGTAGAACAAAAGGAAAGGCAGCCGGAGTGACCGGGTGGAGAGGGCAGCAAGGCGTGGGGTTGGCAGGATTAAGGGTTCATAATGACAGGGCAGGAAAGGTGGGCGTTAACATCATGTCTCCGTGGCAGAGACTCATTGGCGGCGCACTGCACAGTCAACCAATGCCGAAATGTCTGTGTACCCACAGCAGGTGGCTATATTTCTGCAGCTGTACATGCCCCCTATGATCCCCGCATTGCACCCAGCCCCATTACCTTGTGAAAAATAGATGGACCTGACCTGCGCCACCCATGTTAGAACCCCCCCAGAACCCTCAGTCCCCTCAGACCCCTAGGGGCAATCCTTCCGCTTATCGCCATGCTCGCCCCTCACATCGTTCTACCCGGCAGCTATGATGCAACATGCTCCCCCTCACCTTGTCGGTGACGACCCACAGTACAGACAGCCACCTGCACGCTTCCTGCCCCTACTGCCCAAGTTCCCGTGACCTTGTCCATGACATGATGCCCCGCTCACATTGTCCATGACAGGCAAAAGTGTTCTGCTCCTCACCTTGTCGATGACGAGCACGTCGTTGTCGATCGTCTTGGGGATGCCCACGATGGCGATCTTGAGGCCGCGCGCGCGGATCTCCTCGTACAGCGCCTTGGCGCCGCGCTGCGTGCCATCACCACCGATCACGTACACCTGGTTGATGTCCCGGTCAACGAGTGAGTCCACGATGCGCTTGGTGTCATGCCCGCCGCGAGAGCTGCCCAGGACCGTCCCGCCGCGCCGGTGGATGGCCGATACGGAGCGTGGGTTGAGCTCGACCATGTTGTGCGCGTAGAAGCCACGGTAGCCGTTCTGGCAGGCGCAGGCGGGAGGGAGGGAGGAAGAAGAAGAGGGTTTGAGTGAAGATAAAGAGGCAGGGATGGGAGATGGAAGCGGGGGAACGTGGGCAAGAGGCGGAGCCCAGATGTATTCGACAATGGGTAACACATGGAGTTACTACGTCCAGTAGTAGAAAGAATCACAGTTAAGCATTAGAAGAGAAAAGGGAATAACAGATGTGATTGCAAATGAAAAATAGGAAAGGAGGAACAAACATATTACAACCAAAAACGAAAAAATCAAGCGCGAGAGCGCCATACGATTGCTTTACAAAAGGGTTAACCACTTCAACTTATGCCTTCTTGAGTAAATGTGGTGGGTAACTGCCAGGTGAAAGAAACGAAGAGGAAAAAAAAGAGCTTGAACAGGTAAGCTAATTGATGTTACTCTGCGATGCTCGTCATCAGGTCTCAAGCCAGGCATGAGGAAAACAATGCAGGAAGACTTTATGCGTCTGTCTCCAGTTAATGTATATATATAGCCCCTATTGATATATATATTCATTGAGAATGATAGATTACGGCGGTGAGATGGGCATGCAACATAAGGAAAAACCCGATAACTGGGAGAATAACCCTGAAGAAATTAATAGTAATCTGACACGGACATCCAAGGATCACTATATTAACTGGATGTATATATATGCAAAAATAAATTTGACCGGTACATCCTCAATTAATGAGCTAATTCTTCACATTCGCATGCGCTGACGCACACAGCATGTGTACAATGCCTTGGATACGCCAGACCATTGGAAACATGCACCATATACAAGGGCAAAGAGCCTGGATGCTGCCTAAATACCAGAATGGAAGTTATCTTCTTTGTGTGAAGCAGAAGACAGGAGTTACCAGAATATGCATTTGGAAAGCTCACACAAGGCTAGCTGCACTAGTGTGGGGAATCAGGAAAACTAGCTAGCTAAGGTACAGCACGTCTGACGACACACACACAAACACATACACACACACTGCATGTGCAGTTCATCATTGTTGATTTGCACGGAGACAACTATCAACGGTGTGAGGAACATACTTGGACACCATATATATGTCGCACTCCGTAATTCGTCCAGAGGCACATGACCACCTCGCGCACGACAGTGTTCAAACCGGGACACAGGCCTCCGCACGTGACGATGGCCACCCTGGTATCTTCAGGATCGAAGCAAATGGTCTCTCGAGGTCCCGCCCGCACATAATGGATGCAAATATCCGGTTCATAAATGTTGCTGACAGCCTGCGCGAATCGAAAATTGGCAAGTAAATCAAATGCAGCAAACGTCGTCATTTGCCACTGCAAGGTTTGCCTCACTAGAAAGGCAGTAAGTTTCCTAGACAAAAAAGAAGCAGCCTCACTCGATCCACTAGGTTGCAAAATGCACTGCTTCCACTTGAAAGGTGTTTTCCCAAAATGATGAATCAGGAACTCATTAGCAAAGTTAGGGGCGCACCTTGGAAGCCACCACGTCATGGGGCCCGACGAACACATCCTTCACATTCTGAAAACCAAAAAGCTTTTTAACAGGATTGGGATAGGATGGAAGGTCTTTAATATATTCCATAAAATGTGGGGCATAGTCGACCACTCCGCCGCCGAGTGCCTGCCTGATCTTTTCTGGCGTTAGCCCGTAGACATGCGAGGCATCACGTATGTGCGGCATCCCACTGCAAGTAACTGCCGACCTCTTCGCCGCCAAGCGTGAGCTGGCGTTGCTGCAAGAGGGAAGGCACAGCGATCTGCCACAAAATGATGAGGCAGGGAGCGGTACGGCACGCCTAGGTTTCGTAACACGCGCGGAGGTTTGATTCAATTCACCTACGCGGCAGGCAGCCGAGCTTGTATGAGCTAAAGTGCCAACCATTTTGTGGCCCCAACTGCGATCACTCCTAATGCGGTAGGGAGGGAGCTGACAGATCGCGTTGCGACAGCTATTCTGCGCTGCTGCGGAGCTGCACGCGCTTGTATTATTTCCTAGCTTGTATTTACGAACCCTTTTCAATGCGAGTTGCCTCAGGCAACAGGTTTTCGACGTTCGAGCTTTCGTGAAAAAGCACCTTTCCACGTTCTCAACGGGGCGATGCCGGGAGCCAAGAATATATTAGCTGTCCAGGAGCTGTCAGAACATTACAGCCGGGCGCAGGCAGAGGGTTCTTCTTGCCGGGGGATGCGCTGAAGGTACGGACGCTTGCTGCGGTGCCCGGTTTGCATGGCCGCACCGCTTCGGGCTACTTCGAAAGCGCACAACCGCTGTTCCCCAGGCGCCAAACGTTGCGCCGCGCCGTGTTTGTGGCGACGGTTCCTCCGCCGATATTCCGCGACAATTCGCATATCTAGTTATCTACAGTGCTGTAAGCGGGTCCGCAGACAAAAAAGAAGATAGGGATTCTGGTCAACGTCACGCACTATTGCTGTGCACAACTGTTATCAGTAAGGATTGCACAGTAAAAATGTGGCTTCGTGGCTATGGATGGACGACTCACGTGCAGCAATTGACCACTGCCCCCGAATTCTCCAGGCAGGCATCAAAATTAGCGCGGGTAGTTACCTACGTGGTGATAACTGCACTTCCTGCCGCGTGGCGAGAAGTAGGCCTGGAATCTTCACATATCGCAGATTTATACGGAGTCAATTAGGCGGGGTCAATTAAGGATTAGATAACACCTTCAGCGTACAAGAGTCAAACCCCATGCAGGCGTTAGCATCAAATGTGTTCATATGGCCGTCCATGGCGGCAGCGAGGACCCACCGCTGCACCGGACTCTGCTGCACTGGTGTAAACATACGTACTTCCTCCATCCGGCATGGCACTGGCAAGTTCGTGGCGAAGGCAAGGTCCGGAAATTTACACAACAACCAGCAGCACCGACGGCTGAGCGTCGTCGCACAGGTGTCAGACGATGCGCTCGACCAAGAAGTTATCGAGAACACTGAGTATACGCTGGCCCAACTCGAGGCCTCTAAAGACAGAGGTCACGCCACGGAGGTTGTGATAATTGGAAGCGGTATCGGCGGGCTCGTGGCGGGTGCGATGCTGGCTCGATACGGGCATAAAGTCACCGTTTGTGAAAGCCACAGCGTTCCAGGTAATGTATGCATCCGCATGCTGCTGCCGCCGCTGCTGCCATGCGGGTGGGCCGAGCTGCTGCTGACAGCTAGCCTTCTTGGACAGCTGGCCTACTAGTGTCTCTTCACATGTCGCAAGAAGTTTGTGGATGTTCTGTATGTGCATCGCAAACAGCGGAGTAGAAGGGGGTTGGTAGACTAGCGCTGCTGTAAGGCATGCCCTGGCTTGCTTTGGCCACAGAAGAGGACAGGTAATTTTGTGAACTTTTCAGTGACTTGGAATGCCGCGATCCCACAAGAGCCGTTGGGAACTTCTGGGCAGTGCTGCAATCTTTGCTGTTTCCCCTGTTATAAAATTATCGCTAAGAAGTAAGAGGCAGAATATATTCCCCATCTATTTTCCAATTCATCAGGTCCATAGGCGTTTCTGAAGGAATACATGTTCAATTCATGCTTTAGTGGGTGGAGCGGCCGACGTTTCTTTGCCTGTTCACGGCTTAAATTGTTTTGCCGCTCTCACTTGCATAAATTACCACTGTGCATGATAACATGAAATGGGGCTTTTTACCGTCAATGTTGGTAAGCCTAGAGTTCCGCACCCCCTTGCTTCGCCAGTTTCCCACCTTTCCCCGCACGCTTTATGTGTAATTTCTTCATTGATTGACCAGTGCATACATCAAGCGTGCTGCCCACGGGTCCTCCCTGTTCCGCGTCCCATTCACGTGGACATTCCCACGTATTGTATGATGATCAACGCATATCTTTCATCGTGCGCATCTCATCCCGTAAATATTCTCTTGTGATGTATATATATATATATATATACATGAAAGGGTTGGCGGTAGACCGGTCTACTATCGTAGACTGGGGCTCGAAAATCAAGTTCGATTTTTATTTTGAGTAGTGCGACTGACAGATCTCCACGAGAGGATCCTGGATCATACCTCAGCTACTAGAAAGTACATTTCCAACTTAGTGATACTAGGGCTACAAGACAAGTGAAAATGGGTGTGTGCTGGACCCTTAGCACCAAATGGGCGAAAGTCAAGATGTGCCAAGTAGGACATTGGGGGTCCACTCTCAAGTTAGAGTATCGCAATCGACATATCTCGATGAGGGCACTCTGAATCTAATCTTTAAATGCCAAGAATCGTCAATATTTGGACAGCAGGGGTCAAATCCGATACACACAACAAGCACAAAATGCAAAAAATTAATTAATTCACCAAAATGTGCTTTTTTATAGGGTAGACCGGTCTATCGCCAACCCTTTCACATATCTATATATTTGTTAGATTTTATCGTCCCCATTAATTATGAAAATATAGTAGTACTAAACTATACCACTATCTTCCCTGGTTGTCTCATTCGAACCAGTTGTTGCCAGTTTTTTCCTGTCCCCCACTTCACTTGTGTTGCCACCCTCAATCCATGATAAACTACAATGACTAATGTCAATAATAATAATAACAATAATAATAATAATAATAATGATAATGATAATGATGACCACCATCACCACCACCACCACCACTACCACCACCACCACCACCACCACCACCACCACCACCACCACCACCACCACCACCACCACCACCACCACCACCACCACCACCACCACCACCACCACCACCACCACCACCACCACCACCACCACCACCACCACCACCACCACCACCACCACCACCACCACCACCACCACCACCACCACCACCACCACCACCACCACCACCACCACCACCACCACCACCACTACCACAATAATAACAATCACAACAACTATAATAATATATTTTTATCAGGCGGCGCTGCCCACGGCTTCTCGCGCCGCGGCTACAAGTTTGACAGCGGCCCTTCCTTCTTCGCCAATATGTCGGTCAAGCCGTCGTCCAACCCGCTCAAGCAAGCACTTGACATATTGGGCGAGAAGGTTCCGTGCGTTACATACGACAGGTGAGCGCACGAGGGTTCCCTCACATTCTCATGAGAATGGACGTGGTTGCCGGTCACCGTTGTCCAAGTGTTGGTCAAAACACTGCCCACAGGTCTTGTCCACGTACCCTGTCCACATGTCTTGTCCAAATGTTGGTACGTCGTCCAGCCCCGTCAAGCGAGCCCTTGACAGGACCGGGCGACAAGGTTCCGTGCCTGTTGGTGACACAACAATGTCCTCATTCCTCCCCTCCTTGCACGGCATGGGATGACAATATTCTCATTCCTCCCGTTGTCTGCCCTTGTGCCCTACCACCCTCGCACCAAACGAAACCAGTTTGCCATTTTGCCCTGCCATCCTCGCACCAAACAAGACCAGTTTGCCCTTTTGCCCTGCAATCGTTGCACCAAACGAAACCAGTTTGCCCTTTTGCCCTGCCATCCTCGCACCAAACGAAACCAGTTTGCTCTTTTGCGCTGCCATCCTCGCACCAAACGAAATCAGTTTGCCCTTTTGCCCTGCCATCCTCGCACCAAACGAAACCAGTTTGCCCTTTTGCCCTGCCATCCTCGCACCAAACGAAACCAGTTTGCCCTTTTGCCCTGCCATCCTCGCACCAAACGAAACCTCGCACCAAACAAAACTAGTTTGCCCTTTTGCGCTGCTATCCTCGCACCTAATGAAACCACTTCCTCCCTGGTTGCTTGCGTTTCCCTGGCCCTTGCC
>RPFO01000256.1:1596655-1626655 GCA_009746045.1 Mesostigma viride
AGGACCTGGTTTGAATCCCAGGCCTGGTGTGCTCATGGCGGCCTCACTATGTGCCTGCAGCACGGATGCCTGTACCTTGTGCTCATTTGGCTGTTCTCTCTGGTGGCAGGTGGTCACCAACAAGTTTGTGCGGAATCTCATCGACCTCGAGTGCTTTGTGCTCAGCGGTCTGCCCGCCAACGGGTGCGTGGGAGGGCAGGGGTCGAATAAAAAGCAAGGCCTGTTACTGAACACATCTGACTGCTTTTTGTTCAGTACAGTAACATAATCACATAGTGGTAGTGTAATTTAAAACAGTAGCTTGCATGCTACAATCCAAACCTGTTGTTACTATGTCCCACCTCGCTGTGGTGTATCGTAAGCTCAGTAATGTATCTTGCCTTTAGTGTGTGGTTGATGCATCCTGCCTGCCCTTTGCGGTTACAGCATCCTGCCTGCCCTTTGTGGTCACGGCATCCCTCCAGCCTGTTTGTGGCCTGTTTGTTGGCGACGCGGTAGCATGGCAATGTGTGTTTGCCCGTGCACCGCTATTGGCGTCACACGACAACCTGGTGGTTTGCAAGGCAGCCCCTGTTCCAAGGGGTGGGTTTTCGATACAGATGCACCACTGTCACTGTAGGGGCAGGGATCTACTTAGTCTCCTCTCTTTCACCCACATTTTCCCTACATGCCCTGCCCCCCCCCCTCGCATGCCCTCTAACCCACTTTCCCACTGGATTGCGTCGTTTGTCACCCACTACCAATCGTGTTGTAAGTGGGCCTGCCTACCCCCCACTCCAACACACACACAGCCTGCCTTCTAACCAATTATCATACTTGGATGCACGTCTCTATCCCCCCCCCCCCCTCCAGCACAATTGCCGCCGAGATGGCCTACATGTATGGGGAGCGCAATCGTCCCGGCAACACCCTTGACTACCCCCTGGGGGGCAGCGAGGCCGTCGTCAAAGCGCTGATACGCGGCCTGGAGAAGCATGGGTGGGTGTCTCATGTTGTTATGCAAAAACTGTAGTATTATATATTGACTCTACAAATAGCCGTTTTTGGTGCCTGGAGAAGCAGGGGTGGGTGTTACGTGAACGTAGTTTCTTTAGTATGCTTTCACCATGTGCACTACCATATCTTCACACATGCACTACCATATCTTCACACATGCATTACCTTGCGTTTCCTTCGTCGAGTCGAAGAAACACCACGCCTGGGCGTCACTGTCCAGCTGTTGATAACCGTTTCGAACAACAGTTAGTAATTACAGTATTAGTTAGCGATAGCACTCTTCAATGCAATCAAAGATACAGTTTAGTACGTGGAGAAGCGCACGAATGGGCATGTTTCGTACAAGAGCTGGAGCAAGTGTTTTGGTGCTTTGTACAGCTCTACCGCAAGCTACTTGCAACCATTAACAGCTCATCTTCTCAAGCCCTCTGGCTTCGCAAAGCAACCCCCCACTAGGGTTGGCTTGCGATGATGTTGCCGTTGGCTTTGGTTCCAGGTTGAGTAGCGCTAAGTTTAGCTTTGGTTACAGTTCGGGGTATCCCCCACCCAGGTCGTCCAGGACGAGGTGGGATGCATAGATCCCTGGAAAGCGCCGCCCTGTGATGTCATATGACCATGACTGGCCAACTAGCTTGGGGCACGTAGCACAGGCCGAGATTGGATGGCCGATGGTTAGCGCCTCGATCCCAACCAAGTCTCTCATGCCACCCTTGCCAGAAGCGGTTATGATTGAAGTACCAAGCTTCACCGTCGCAGACTAGGCAAGTAGTTACTGAATACTTTTTTCTGCCGTGTCATATGACCAGGGCGCTGTACGTTCTGTGCCAAAATTTTGACTTATGACGTCGTCTAATGTTGTAGTTCACTTGAGAAATGCGAGCCTGTATCCCGCCTTGTCATGCGTGATCAGAACCAGCGGCACCGCTAGGGCAGAACCCCATGCTTGGATCCATCAACAATCCTGAATCAATTCCTGCATGCTTGGATTTATCAACAATCCTGAATCCATTCCTGCATGCTTGGATATATAAACGTGGATAACCCTGAATCATTCCTGCCTGCCGAAACCCGGTTTTGCGTCCTAACTGAACCTCATACCCGGCCTGGAGTTCCGCGATTAATAGAAACTCTGTTTCTGAAAGAACTGTGGCAGACCTTGCGTTCTTACAGTGTGGTTGGCAAACCGTTCCTGTTTCCACAATGGCCAACCCTCACGTGCATCATGTGTTCGTTCGTCTGTGCATGCTCATGGTTTGTATGCTCGCTCCGTGCTGCTTGACCCCGCTTATTCATACCCGTGCACTCCACGTCGCAACATGCTTGCGTGGCCAGCGGGCGGCTCATGACCAACGCCCACGTGCAGGAGGTGCTGGTGGAGAGTGGGCGCGCGGTGGGGGTCAAGCTGCGAGGCCCCAAGGGGTCAGAGGTGAGCCAGGGAGCCAGAATTAGAACTGTGACGGCCCAAGGGTCGTTCCAACAATTGGACCCAGGGGAACCATGCTGGTGACGGCGCTGGGGTCATGGACGGAAGTTCGGGGATTGTTATGGCCGTAGCAGCCTGGTGGCCTAGGGTGGGATTGTCAGGGGAACGAGGCCAGGCAGGCGGCCTTGACATTCCGCTCGCAAGTGAGACACGTGCCGGCGACCAGCAGAAATTTGGTAACCTGAACGGTTTGTCACCCACTTCACCATCTTATCCATCGGCCTGACCCATGTGCGAGGAGGGAGAGGGGTGTGTTGCTTTGTTGAGCCGCAAGCCCCAAGCCTTAATTTGTTCCATGTTTCCTTTAGGTTTTGCGTTATGGTACTGTTATGCTTTTCTTACCATCAATCTCGTACCGCTTATTCGTACCGCTTATTCATACCGCTTATTCGTACCGCTTATTCATACCGCTTATTCATACCGCTTATTCATACCGCTTATTCGTACCGCTTATTCATACCGCGTATTCATACCGCTTATTCATACCGCTTATTCGTACCGCTTATTCATACCGCTTATTCATACCGCTTATTCATACCGCTTATTCGTACCGCTTATTCGTACCGCGTATTCATACCGCTTATTCATACCGCTTATTCATACCGCTTATTCGTACCGCTTATTCGTACCGCGTATTCATACCGCTTATTCATACCGCTTATTCGTACCGCGTATTCATACAGCTTATTCATACCGCTTATTCGTACCGCTTATTCATACCGCGTATTCATTCCGCGTATTCATACCGCTTATTCATACCGCTTATTCGTACCGCTTATTCATACCGCGTATTCATTCCGCGTATTCATACCGCTTATTCATACCGCTTATTCGTACCGCTTATTCATACCGCTTATTCATAAAGGACGGTTCAGGACGGTTCACCCATGGTTTGTAAGCGTCATTCTAATTACAAACATAATTCTGCCCCCCCTGCAGGCAATCTTGCTCAGCGTGCACTTGCAAACCATAATCTTCCTCACACTTGGCATGCCCCCCAACGCCTGCCCGTCATTTACTGCCTCCATCCACGGGCACGGCCTCTGCAACTATCGTGGACCTTCACTCCGGCCACTGCACCTTCCATCGTTTATGACGCTATCCCACAGGCAATCAGGTCTGATGGAATGTATTGATGGCCCGTTGATCTATTCCCATCACCCCAACCTACCTATCCCCCAGGCCAAGGGGTCCGTCATCCGCGCCAGCAAGGCGGTCATCTCCAACGCGTCGGTCTGGGACACCCTGAAGCTGCTGCCAGTTGGGGCGGTGCCGGACGAGTACCGTTCCAAGTCCAACGAGACGCCGCAGGTGGGTACTGCTTCCTGTCACACATCCTTGTGTGGTGCCTATGCTAGAATTGGCATGCGTCACTGTGTCAGCTTCGGCGTGTTACTGTGCATAGTTAGCAGCGACATCAGGGAATCATGACATCATAGTCGTGCAGAATGAACGTTGTATGCTTGAAGCGTGGGTGCATGGGTACCTGGATTTGTAGTGCATATTTGGAAAGTGTTGCTCGCGTATAGCCTAGCGGCTGTCACAAATGAAACCCTTGTTGCTCTTGGTTGCCTGACATTGCCTCGGCGACCACTTCACCATCTCCCATGGCTGGGTATCACATCCTCGTCTCCCATCCTCGACAGACGGAAAGCTTTGTGCACCTGCATCTGGGCATCAACAAGACGGGGCTACCGGAAGACATGCTGCTGCACTACGTGGTGAGGGGACGTGGCGACGGGGGTGGTGGGGAAGCCCGGTCAAGAGAAGCAAGCTGTTTGGAGAGTTGACTGACGGGAACCACAATGTGTTGCAGAGAGAAAATGTTAGGAGAAACGGAGTTGTTTTGGGGGGAACCTGTTGGTGGCAAAGCATTTCATCACTTGACGAGGATCAAGATGGTTATCGTGACTGATAGGGTGGCTGGTGGTTTCAGCTCTTGATTTGGCCTGTGGGCTAGTTCCTAAGAGGACTCCGTTGATCCCCCAACATGTTTTCCACATCGTGACTGCTCAAATGGCATGCCAAGGCTTCCCCAGTTTAGTACCAAGGAGAAAGCCCATTTCCTTTCATGAGCCATATCTGATTAACCTTGTGGTCCCACCAACATGGCAACGTACACCTGTTATTCAACCCTCAATTAGCAGAAAGTTTACAATGTCCTGAAGGTTAAGGTTTAGAGTTCTTCTCATCTCTTCATCCTCATTTTGTTGTGGTTCTTAGTTTCTTTATAATGCGATGGAAGGGTAGCCGCTATAGCTAGGATTTAGGGTTGATCTCACAGACCTTTTTGGGCCGCTGCGGCCTGAAACGGGTCTGCGGTGACAAAGATTTGGCCAGGTTGCTTGCCAGGTGGGGGAGAGGTTCACTGTGTTACAATCTTGCCCCTGCCTAGGTTCCTTTCTTAATGGCGCAGCAATGACCCAGATCTGAGGTTTTTCTCCCATGCAATATGTGACCTAAGAGCCCTGGCATTCTTACGCAAGACGCCGGCAAATGGGACGTCAATCGTTTGTTCAGGCGCAGAAAATGTGTGGCGAAAAAGTGCCGTCCGGGGCAAAGCCGCGTGCCACAATAAACAAGGACACAAGGACACCCCCCCTAGCTAAGGCCGGCCGCTTTCCCTCTCTTGCCCTGCGTCATTTGTAAGTGGGTAATGCTAGCCTTTTGACAGGCAAAAAGTGTTCCCATGAGCATCAACCGCCAGGATGTGGCCTGCCTTTTGCAGGTGCTCCACTCATCTTTTTTTCAACCAAGAAACTCGTTACCCTGGAGTTCCAGGGTCAGTAGAAACATGGTTCGGACAAAAAACGTACCCTTGCTTAGTAGGTTTTGCGTCCATCTCCACCTTTTTGTGTTCATGCCATGTCCGGGAGTGCATGGGTCTCGCATCCATCGCCCTTGCACATCAACCACCCTTGCATTATCGATCGCCCTTGCACATCAATCGCCCTTGTCTCCCCCTGGCACCGCCTCCCTCCGTTACAAACGCCAGATCGTGAACGACTGGGAGAAAGGCGTGGGCGCGCCCCAGAACGTGATCATCATCTCCATCCCCTCCATCATCGACCCCAGCCTCGCGCCACCTGGCAAGCACGTGATCCACGCGTACACCGCGGGCAACGAGCCGTACAGGTTAGCGTACTGAATGTGCTGAAATGAATGCATACTGTAGACATGATGAAAATGAAGAGGAGAGGGCCGTATAGGTGTGAGTGCCGAGGGTGGTGAATCGTTCTCATGATGAAGGGTCTAGGCAGTACGGGCGGGCGGCGTAGGCATGGATACTGATGATGGTGAAATAAAGGGCGAGGGCCGTACGGTTGAGCGTACACCACAGGCAACGATGCGTCCATGTGTGAGGGGCTACGAGCGATCTGGCATGACAGATGGTGGAGCAGGGCAGTACTAGGGACGAAACGCCCATCAAGAGGGCAGGCTAAAAGCAGTACCAGTGGGCGTACGGAATGTGCGAATATGAACGGTGATGCAATGAAGGGGAGTGGGCAGTACAGGTGAGCGGGTGGTGATGACCGTCTTGTTGGGGGCTATCGCCCACTTGTCTATCATTGCTTACTGCTCCCTGTTCCCTGCTTGCAGGGCAGGGAACACTCCCTGTTCCCTGCCCTGCAAGCAGGGAACAGGGGACAGGGGATTGGGCAGAGACCAGGTTTCCTGTGCGGACCGAAGCTGATACTCCCATGCAGCACAGCTGAAATGGGGCTATCCCAGCTTTGCTGACGTCCTTAGGCTGCTACCTTGCTGATGAAAATCGGCCGTAAGTTGTGTATCCAAGAATTGCCTGCAGCAGGTGAGCCCCCCTTGCGCCCTGTCCCTCCCATGTAAACAGAGTTTGAGCAGATCTGATACGATATCGATATGGCTAGAAGTGGTTTCTTAGGGGATGCAATCCTAATATAAATATGAGCTGGTGCTGGGCGAATGGTGGTGGTGCACGAACTGATTTGGCGACCAAACTGTACTTGTCTATTTATGCAAAAAGAAACCGTTCATCTCTGCACATTGATGGGATTCTAACAATCCATTACATCGGGCTTCCGCCTGTTTAGAGTTTTTTATTTTCGCCTGTTCCTACCGAACTGTGCTTGTTGGCTTCTGCCAAATCCGAGCGCAGCATTTGGGAGGGATTGGACCGCAAGAGCGAGGCCTACAAGAAGCTCAAGGAGGAGCGGTCGCAGGTATGTTCACGTGGTTAGCTATCAAGTAGCATTAATTAATCATACGAACAAGAGCGAGGCCTAGGAGAAGCTCAAGTTGGAGAGGTCGCAGTTACAAGGGCATGGTATCTAAGTATAGATTTGTGGCTGTTTGAAAATAGCGCTGCGCTTCACGAGTCGGTAACCCCATGGGCTACCCTGACTGTTTGTAGCTTTTGAGTAGCAAGATGGAATGATTGTTGCTGCAGCAACGTTGCTATAGTTCTCACTCGCCTTCTCTATGTGCTCCATGTAGTAGAATTGTTTTAATTAAAGGCAAGTCTAGGCACCTTGGAGTTCCACGGTTAGTAGAAATGATGTGAATAGCCACAGCGGTTAGTGTAGTTATTTAGTAAACTCCCATCGGTTCATCCCACAGGTCCTATTTGTGCCCTCTTCTTTTTGAAGCCCGGCAGATAACGGAAAATATGTGTGGTCCAACGGTCTTCCTTCACTGCCACAATGGGCCCAACACCGCAAGGGCATGATGATATGATGGTAGCAAGGAGTCATGGTCGCGTATCTGCTCTTTGCACTGATTTCTGCCTATCCCCCGGATGGTTGTGGTAGACAGTGCCATCTCTTTCCAGGTGACTCTCGGAACCCATCCCGTCAACACACTCTTATTCCATGAGTATACAGTATCAATACATAGTATAAATAGTAGTATACGACTATAGCATATTTAAATTTAGCGTCAATATATAAATATTTTTACTGTATCACTTGATTGTTTCAAGGAGGTCTTCCTTGTGCCTTGGATAATGGTCGTCTTTCTTTCTAATGCTGCCGAGTCCCCACCCATGTCTCTCTGACCTCTCTCCCTTGAGCCTGCCGGCTCCACTTCTTCTCCCCGACCGATAAGCATCAGCCCCCACATACACAGAAACCTGACCCATCCACCCACCCACTTACCCACTTGCCCAACTGTAAATGTTCCCCCTCACCCCCTCACTTCATTGCAGCCTCCCAAACCCTAGGTCGACTGGGCAGCTCTGACACACGCGGACGCACACGCGCACATACACACACGCAAACCCACACGCACGCAACCCCCCGACCCCAGGTCATCAGGGCGGCCAACTTAGGTATCACATACTCACGCTCTAACACACACGCACACATGCACTAACACTCAGACACACACACACACATTGAACTCCCCCCCTCGTTCTCCCCTCCTCCCCCAGGTCATCTGGGCGGCGCTAGAGCGCGTGATTCCTGACATTCGATCGCGGGTGGAGGTGCAGCTTGTCGGCACGCCGCTCACGCATGAGCGATACTTGAGGCGGGAGTGAGTGGGCAGTGAAGTATTGATAATCAAATAACCATCAAATAATAATCAAATAACCATCAAATAATAATCAAATAACCATCCGATAATCATCAAATAATAAGTATACCAATGCAGTGTCTGACGTGGCCAAGGATGGTCGGCACACCTCTTTCTCACGAGTGTGCTATCTGTGGCGGAGTGAGTGGAGGGGGGCGAGTGATTGTGTGTGTGTGGGGGGGGGGAGCAAGACGGTCTGCGGTAGAAACAGGGGGTGGCATCGATGAGCGCCACGTCCAGCAAGAATTTCTTGCTTTAATATCATCAATTAGCCTTCATTTCTTGATCTCCCTAGTAAATTGCTAAAACTTGTGCTCATATTATCGCTGCGATTATCATGGGCAAGTGGTGGTGGTCACACCTCTCAGCCACAAGCACCACTGGTGGAGAGAGAGTGAGCGGCCAGTTCGCTCTTGACAGGCATAGCATGGCGAGGCACGGGCAAGCGATGATGGGCACGCCCATGAGGTACTGGGGTTACTTGCGGCAAGGATGAGTGGGCTATACCCTTGAACAGGACAACAGGTTTGTTGTAGCAATTTCATTTTCGATGTGTTCATGCCTGGTTCAACCATCAGTTTATTCCTCCATTTATTGTGGATCTCTGAATATAGTTTGCTCATCGTGAGATGGAAGGGTAGCCGCTATATAGTTTAGGGTTGATGCGAGAAATCTTTTGGGGCCGCTGCGGCCTGCTACGGGTCTGCGGTTACAAAAGATTTGGCCAGGTTGCTGGCCAGGTAGGCGAGCGCTACATTACATTACGATACAATCTTGCCGCTGTCCAGGTTCCTTTGTTAGTGGCGTAGGAATGACCCAGATCTGAGATTTTTCTCCCATGCATTATGTGACCTAAAAGCCCCGGCATTCTTACGTAAGACGCCGGCAAAGGGAGGGCCAATCATTTGTTCAGGCGCAGAAAACGTGTGGCGAAAAAGTGCCGTCCGGGGCAAGGGTGCACACAAAAAAAGGGCCCCCCCCCCCCCCCCCCAAGCTAAGGCTGGCCTCTTTCCTTTTGGCAAGATATATGCGCTCCCATGGGCATCGGCGGCCAGTGTATGGCCTGCCTTTTGTATGTGCTCCACTCATTGTTTTTAAAAAGAGTCTGATTACCCTGGATTTCCCCGGTTAACAAAATGGTGTTTTCATCCTGGCAACCGTACCCCAGCCGCGGGGCGTTGCCGTACACAAACACACAAGCACACATCACACACATCACACACATCGCACACATCGCACACATCACGCACATCACGCACATCACGCACATCACACACATCACACACATCACACACATCACACACATCACACACATCACATTGCCGTGCGATGCCAAATGCATGATGTGTGTTTATAAGCGCACTACCCCCCTGTGTCCTTGTCCTTGCCGGTATTCCCCAGCCGCGGCACATACGGTGCTGGCATCCGCGCGGGGGAGGGCACGTTCCCGGGAGCCTCCACACCCCTGCCCGGTAAGAACAAGACATGTGCTGGTGGTACTAAATCTGAGCCGGTCGAGCATCGTGAAGGTATGAGCCTTAAGTATGCCTAGGGCATCTATTGTCTTGGATTATGAGTATGATTCGTTGACTGCTGACGCGCGCAACTGCTGGCATGTCAAGTGCCGATGGTTGGCCGGTGTTACCCTTTAGCGACTACTCAATAAGACCCCAAGGGAGTTCTGGAGTCATTTGAAAGCCTGTGAGCACCCATGCCCCAGTAGGAGTGTGGCCCTATTGGGGATGATCAACAAGGAGCTGCGCTAGCTTTATAAGGCAAACCCTCTCAGGTTGCTGGATTGTACATTAATAATTTTATAGTAAATGCTTCACGGGCTTGAATGTTCAGCATGCAAAGTGCATCAATGGCATGAAACTACCCATGGTTTTTCATATACCGCGTGCTGAGTTTTCCTTCAGCGATTTAGACCTGGAGACTCTCTACTTACATGGTATTTCCAATGTGGGTGGGTGGTAACTGGGTTTGAAATGTGTTTAACGTATGAATCATGATCCAAGTTATGGGATTTATGCCCTATTTTCTTAGTAGTATGTGAGATCCTCTCTTTTGTTTAGTTATGGGATTTATGCCCTATTTTCTTAGTAGTATGTGAGATCCTCTCTTTTGTTTAGTTATGGGATTTATGCCCTATTTGCTTAGTAGTATGTGAGATCCTCTCTTTTGTTTAGTTATGGGATTTATGCCCTATTTTCTTAGTAGTACGTGAGAACGTCTCTTGTTTCACGCACATGCACAGATCTGCATCAGGCCGCACGTCTTTGTCAATGTTTCCTTGATCAAGTGGTTTGTGTCTCTGCATACCAAAAAGGGGTATGGAGCCATGTCGCCTATTTCCTTGGCTAGCATCCTCATCTCTCCCAACTGTCTCCTATATCTTTGCATGCGCCGCTGGGTCCATCGGGTTCGGTCTGCAGGTCTGTACTGCTGCGGGGACTCCACGAATCCAGGTATTTTCTGTTGCCGTAACGATCACACCCATCACTGGTACCATGCGTTAGTCAAGACGTAGGTCTGTGACTCACACAGCAAGTGCGGCTTCCCTGTTCAGGCTGTAGGATCCATTTTTCATCCATACAGTCAATCCACCAAAGGGGTCCAGATAGGGCCAACTACTCTCGGTGCCCAGCAGCGCTAAGTCCTTCCCCCATTGTCTGCTCGAGCTTGTGAGGAAATTTCGCATCCTTGTGCTCTCCTTTAATGAGAGGAGTGCGCAGTCTTGCAATACTACTACATGCCTACCACGCCCCTGGCACAATCCCTGGGTGCTCCTCTGGAATTTGGGTCCTGTTGTCTTGTGGTGTCTTTGCTGCATTCATGTTTCCTGGGGCAAAGCAGTGCCCCAGGACATTTCCCCATTTCCCCTGGGCCAAGAAAAGCGTGCCAGGCATGTCATCTACTCCTGATGAATGTTGCGTTCAAGGTATTAGTGGGGTCGGGGCAGGTATTATTGTGTTCGAGGTTTCTTTGGGGGCGGGGCAACTGTTATTCTGTTCAAACCTTCAGTGGGTCCAGGGCTGAGGCGCTCACTCGGCACAGGCCCAATACAGAATAATGCTTCCAGTAATCAGTACTGCGATGTCTGGGTGAAAATCTGGCGCATGCCAAGCACCCATGTTGTCTGCAAAGCTACAGGGTGACGGCCATCTGTATGCTAGGGTGAGCACACTATGTGAAGTTGCAGGTTAGTCATAGATAAAATGAGCATAGCTCACCAATTGTCTGCAAAGCTACAGGCCACAGGGTGACGACTTTGGGTGCGAAAGGTTTAGCCTACACAGTTGTCAGAGTACAAGGGGGGGAAGCCGCGCTTATATTTATGATGAGACAAATAGCGCAGGCTAGGAATATAGAGTGAAACTCTCAGGAATAGGAATATAATATAATGGATCACTTGATTGGCACCGCCACCAGAGATCTACTCAAGGTCGACACGTTGACTAAAATAATTTATTGCTTTCCTGAACTAACAATGCTAGCAAACAAGCGTAGCTGCGCTGGTTGTCTCATTGATAACGAACAAACCAAATCATCGCCGCATTCATTGTCAAGGTCGGTGACTTCCTGGTCACGCCCATTCCCCCAAATGATTGTAATGCAAGGCTTGGTGCCACATGGTGCCAGTCCAATGCCTCATTCCTGACCACTAGCCGCCAATCGACCAGCCGACTAGAATTGACCACAGAACCTGCTGGTTGTCACACGTCGACCATCAGTAGCTAAATAATGTGCCAGAAAACAGTTTAAACATTCTCAATTAATTCGTCTGTAAGGTGAAAGAATCAACCGTTTCACTCAGTCCACTAGAAAAATACATTGAGCTTTTCAAATCACAAGTACAAGGGAAATGAAAGAGCGCTCAGAGGTCGAGCGGCCATGCCTCTTATGCATTGTCGGGCTCCTCCCGGGAGCAGCAGTGGCAAGGTCGCACACGCTAATGTGTGACCAAGCGCTGCGTGTCCACTGCGCGCCAGTGCGTGACGTCTGCTTGCCTTTAGCGTGGTTTGGTGTGGTGTGGCCACTCGCCGCAACATTGTCAAATTGGCAGGCTAGACGAGTGCATACCTAGCTCGACACTAACTAGCACTAGGATTCTTTATTCTCTGACGGAAGTCTTGTTCCGTTCAACGCAGTTACAATTCAGTCAGTATCGACTCCAAAGTCCAAAATGTTAATTCTTTACTTAAGTATAAACTAGTTTCGGGCAGGTGCATCGATACTTCCAACACAATGCCTGTGACTCAGCATCATCATCAGACGAACCGTGCCGACTGACCTCGCCGATCGGGACACTGCGTATAGCTTTCCAGATACTTGTTGTCCGGTTTGAATATACTCAGCAACGTCCGTAAGAGCGGGGAATACTCTAGGGATCCTAATCGTTACGTCCTTGACATAACACATCTATCGGCAGTGGGTGTGCTACCGGGAGCCTTGGTACGTACGTCTACGTACTGCTTTGCAAGGCAACCCCTTCAGAGGGTTGGCTCGCGATAAGGACACTTGTCCCACCTCATGTGCAACACGGACAGAGGTCATAATCATCAGAAGATGTTTTTTTTTTTTCAATTCGCCTACCCCGGTGTATTAATAGCGCTAGTAAGAAAACTAATCAGAGCTCATTGGGTAGTATGTTCTATCACGCTGGTTGTCTTGTTGATATCAGTAAGAACAGTGACAGGGTATACATTTTGTTGTAGTAATGGTGGCTAGAGAACTGTGATGTTCCTGTGAGGATGTGTTCTTGAATGTGCCATCGTTCGGGGTGGTCGAGTGGGGCATAAAAAAGCGGCGCTTGGCAGTGCATATGCACCTTTCTTAGAGTCTGACATTCACTTCTTGTCTCGTTGGTCGGCAACCCTGGGGCATGTAACACGGCACTGCTGGTATCTGTAACTGTACCTTTCTTGGCATGGGCCATCTCTTGGCATGGGCCGTCAGTAAAGATGAGATGCCCCGCTGGGATCACAGTCTTATTACAGTACCCTTGACAAACCTACTCTGACACCCTGCTGATGGACACCATCCCGTCTGCTTCATTGTTTGCCATGGCCCGTGACCTGGTATATGATGGCCGGATGCGACGTGATCTGACATGATTTACGTGAATGAGAATGTTACCGGTTACGCTTGATTGCCGCAGGTATCGGGGTGCCAGCCGTGGCAGCATCGGGCATGATTACAGCCAACACCTTGGTCCCTGTCTGGAAGCATTGGAAAATGCTTGACCTTCTTGCATAGTTGTCTCACTCATCCTAATGCGCATCCTGTTACTCATCATAGAGCGCTGGGTCCATGCAGGCTCACACCATGACCGTTGACCAGTCAGCAGGTCTGGAACGTGTATTTTCGTGCTTCATAGAGGTGCCGGTTGGCATAAGAGCGTTGGGAAAACATTATTTTCACCGCAACCCCCAAGTCTGTGGGGAAGACGCGTGAGATGAAACGTGGCAACCATAGCGGTTCGGGCCATGGTGTCTGCAACCGTTTTACTAGACTCTAAATAGGTATACCGCATTCTGGCCATTAAAACTTGTATAGCACTAGATGATCCACACCCCATCACTGGCCATCCCACCCTACTAATGGAGTACGTCAGGATGGCAGTCACGTGAAAATATGTGAATTCAAGTGCCCCGCTTAGAACAAAAGCATGCGATTGCATCCCCCCTAGCCATGTCAGCGCCGCTCATGCGCGTGCAGATTGTTATAATTGCATGCACTGATGCATGATCTGATATGTAGGATATCCCGACAGCATATGCATGTTACATGATTTCTACTGTGGGTTATCGGTTGATATCCATAGGTGTGCATGCCATTGCATGATTAGAATATTGGCGCGTCCATGCACGTATCCGTACGAACATATGCTTCAGAATGCATGAGATATTCTAATTGTCTCCTTGATATGCTTCAGAATGAGTATACATGCATGCGGTTGTAGGAATTCTTGGCATTATAAAAATGATATTGCAAAAGTTTGCGAGCTGACGATAATGCAAAATGATGAATTGCAAAATGTAGCTAATCATTTCTATTATTCGAAGCTTATGCTTATACAAACCATACCAGGCACTTGCAATCACTAGCTAGGCTGCGCTTCAATTCCATGTTGCAACATGACCCCCCAACCCTCGCGGGAGTCACCCTCACAATGGGCTTGCTAGAATCAACCACCTTGCTACAATCATCAGGCCATGCTCCTGTAGCCCTTCGTGACATGCTTTCATGCGGGCACGCAAGGGCTCGCTTGCTACCACGTGCACACTTAGTTGCTAAGGTCACGGTACCGCGTGACCTCGGGTGCCCGCATTATAGGCCATGGTACCGCGTGATGGTGCCAGCATTAGTAGGCAATGCTACCGCGCGGCGCCTCCCAGTGAGGTGCCCACTTTAACGAGCGTCTCTCGCCCGCGCGCACTGTTCTTGACCAAGTCGGCGTCAAACGAGATCGACCCCTCCCCAAACACGAGCACGACCGCGCTGCCCCCGTACAAGAACTTGCCCAATTCGGCACCCTTGTCAACTTTAGCCCCGTCACCGAGGGATAGGATCACTGAGGCCACGTGGGCGGCACCCACGGCGACCACCCATGTGCGGCCAAAGGCTTCACTGTCTAGCTCGATGATGACGCGCTTGTTCAAACAGAACACGTTGACGGGGCTACACATCGCAACGGGCTTGACAGAATGGAGCTCCGCTCCCAGGTGGCGTATGCTGCGGATGGTGCCCTTGACCTGTGTGGTGTGTGTGTGTGGCAGTGGCAGCATCACTGTGGCCATAGGTCAGGTTAATGCACACACGAAAGCACGCATGCACACACGCACTCACGCCTGCCCGCCCGCCCGCCTGCACGGACGGTGAAGCTAACACAGCACGGCATCCCCAGGAGCAATGCCTGTCAGTCAGTAAGTCAGTCGATTTATCCCCACGCTGGTCATGACCGGACAACAGCAATAGTGTAATATGGCACCCCCCAGGAGCAATGCCTCCTGCCTTTGGTTGTACAAGCATCAGCCAATCCACGCCCTCAAAATATAGTTAGGAGAAAACCAGCAGGTTCTACTAGCAGGGGCTGCAAGGCTGGACTATCCACAAACCGCCCGCAGGGTTTCAGCAGCGGATCTTCGGGCCTGCGTAGTTTGTTCCATGGAGTTCAAGCTATGTGGGATGACTTGCTAGCATCTGTCCCGTCTAGAGTGACTACCGCCACCTCCATCGCCTGGTTTAATCTAATCTAGCATGATCAACCCCAGCCCCACGCCACGATTAACGATTCCTGGCAGTGGTCACTAGAGGATAGTAGCATTACTTGCAGGGTTCACTAGCATCTGTCACCGTGTTAGTGATGGCCTCCCACCTCCCACCACGATTCCACAGGCCACCCACCGGCGAGTGGAAGCGGTGGTAGTCCCCTGGCGACAGTCTCGAGATGACAAGCGCGCACTTGTCTAGCTCTTCTGCTGTCGCACGGTGGCCGTCGCAGCAGGCATTGCCGTTCTGATCGCCACCATTTTCATCTCTGCCGCCAGCACATCGGACGGCTTCTGATGATGACGGTGACGCATGATGGTGCTTGCCAGTAGAAGGACAGTTGCTGCTAGGATTACGAGTGAGGCCTCTGTCGTCGTCGTGTAGCAGCCTTGCCAAAGAGAAACGCTGCCCCTTCACCCACACCTCCCTCGCGTCCCGCTGGGAGTCAAAGACGAGCAGCCGGCAGTCCGCGGGGATGACAGCGGCATAAGGGTCTGCCGGTTTATGGATGGGGCGTGTGCCAGGAGCTAGCGTGCGGCCAAAGAAGTCGTTAAAGCAGGCGAAGCTGTCTAGCGGCTGCGCAAGATCGGTCACGTCCACGGCGTAGGCGGCGATGAACGTGGGGATGTGGCCTTTGCTGTCCGGCGCGTCGTATTTCCGGCCCAGGGCGCGCGTCTCGGCGAGGATGTACCGTTGGAACCTGAAATAAGCCAATAAGGCAGTCATCGAGGAAAGGTGGCCGATGCTCTCGCCAGTTAGGTGAAAGGCGTATACGATCGAAGTCGTGAAAAAGTAAAGCGAGAGTTTTGGAGGGGGTGGGAAAAGAAGGGTACTAATGGTGGTCCCAGGTACCCACGCAAACCGGGAATCATAGAAGCTCAGCGTGCCACAAAAGGGGCACACGCAGTGCCAGAGGGATAACCAGAGGTAACATGGTAGAACAACATGACTGTAGAAGCAATTTCGAGTATGTACGGCCGTTGAGCGTAAAAATTAAAAGAGTGCAAATGCTGCGCCGCACGGTCACGCGGCGGCAGCACCGGCGCAGGCTGAACACGTAAAGCTTTACGGCACTTCAAGCACACGTCGAGAGCAGTCCGTGACCTTTTACGCACCAGCGGGAGCGGACGATAAGCCTGCCGACGGGAGTTTGAAACAGAAACCATAGTTTGACGCGGAGGTCGATGGGAACTTGCTCTTCCACCACCTTGCCCGTTTCCCTCTGCACGACAATGTGGTTGCTAAAAAACAGTCCCATTCTAGCAAATTCTCGTCAGGAAAATATATCCGGTGCTAGTGGCATGTCGATTTGTCGCCCTTCGGTCGCCCCAAAAGCTGCATTTGCTCCTGAGTTGATGGAAGTACTGAATATTTTAGTCGGCAGCACCTTGGCAGCACCGCCATGTTTCCATGATCAAGCCCCCAACGTGCCAAATCCTAAGTTGTAAACAGCGTGGTCACTGGTACGGCCAGGCTACGGTACAGAGCCGTTGCACGCGTGGGAATGCCACGTGTAATGCCTGCACCGATTGCGTGGTACGTACCAACCGCAACAATTATTGCTGGCATTGATCAAGCGATGGCACAAAATTGCAGCAGGCATACACACCATCCACCCGGTCGTCTGCGAGCTCTAAACAAAATTGTTACGACAGGGGTTACGACGTGTTACTTTCCCGCGAGGGATAGACATGGAAAGTGTAATCTCGCCGAAAGAACTGCCGTTAACAGTAATAGAACCGTAGCTGGACTATTGACCGGCTGAGCTGCGAGGGTTTAGGGCTATCTCACTGTCCCGGAATTCTCTGGAATTTAAAGGCGCTTTAAACCAGCATCGTGACCCACTAGCTGGGTGTCCACGACTAAGGTTGCTCATCGTGCACCCGAGGGCGATCCCACTCTAACAGTAAGCACAGTTTTGCACCAATGGCTTCCTTTGACGTGATCGTAGTCGGAGCCGGCATCATTGGGTCCTCCGTGGCCATGCATACAGCCCTGAAGGGTCTATCCGTCGCGGTCGTCGAGAGCGAGGGGAAGCCTGCGGCTAAAGCAACTCAGAATACGTAGGTGTATGCATTGGTGCATCGTCGTCAGATCTCTGGTAGTAGATGTCCGATTTCGGTCATGTTTACCACTTGTTTGTGTCTTTCCGGTTTCGCAGTGGCCCGTCGTCTTTATCTTCTTTTCAAATTACCTGAGGCGTGAAGACAGCTGCGGCATCCGCTCCCATTCGTGCCGGCCTGTGATCTTCCCGGAAGTAGGATTGGTTTTTGACGCATGCCACATGCAAAAGTATGTTACATTATGTTCTTCAGGTGAGTTGGATGTAGTCTTTCGATTTGACCCTGAGTACTGAAGCATACTTCGGACATTGCTCTAGGAATGCTCAGGGAAACATGCAGGGAGCCTTGTCAATAAGGCAGCAGGGGCTGTCGTCTTCATTCTTCTGTTCTCTTTCGCCTCCCCATCCCCGCCACACCCAGGCTATTATATGTATATTACTAAATGTATATTATATTAATCTCCGTCACACCCAGGATATTATATGTATATTACTATATGTATATTATATTAATCTCCGCCACGCCCACGCTATTTGTCTGCTCCCCTACTAACATGCTACTGGCAGATTAGTGATTTGGTATTACACCACTGGCATCTGACTATGAACGGTACCCTATTGGCTCGCATCCTTCTGCATGGAAAATCCTGATTCCCCACACATCTCCCTATAGATTGAACTGCAAGCACTCCTCGCCTATGGCTTCGCAAGGCAACCCCAGCTGGGGAAGGACCCCGTGCGGCTATGCCCCTTGGCACAAGTTAATGACCATGTCCCTTCTTCTCCCCCCTACGCTCTGCCCCTTTCCGCTCTCTCCCCCCTTCTTCCCCATCCCCCCTTTCTCCTCCTCTTGCCCCCACTTTGCCCCCCCCCCCCCCCCCCCCCCAGCTGGGCTTGGATCAACGCCAACCAAAAGTCACCGGCCGCCTACCAGCAGCTCAACATCACCTCCATGCACGAGTGGCGCAGCGACCGCATGGCAGGCGCCGCCCCCCTCTTCTGTGGTGGCATCCTCCTCTCTGACCCCAAGGCTTCCAGCGACCCAGCATACCCGTCCGAGCTGCTAAATTTCGATCAGCTGTTCATGCTCGAGCCGTCTATCCAGGGCTCCTCCTGGGCGGCAGCTCAGCAGCTGGCCCCGCCCTCCCCTTCTTCCTTCATCCGTCACTACCCGCAGGAAGGGCTGGTGGACCCCATCAGGGCCACACAGCACTTTCTATCCGAGGCGCAGCGGCGGGGCGCACAGCTCCACCTCAACACCCGCGTCCGGTCGCTAGTGGTAGAGGAGCATGGCCGTGAAAATAGGAGCCGTGGCAGGAGCAACGATGCTCCGAAGGAAGGCCATCACAATGACAACACTGGCAGAGAAGGCCACGGTACTAAGAGCAATAACACGGCGGGTGCAAGGAGAGCCCACAATGATCATTATAATATTGATGATGATGATAACGCCTCCGGGTCGGATGACAGAGTCACCGTCCGTGGGGTGGAAACCTCCAACGGCGACGTCCTGAAAGCCAACACCGTCGTGCTCGCGTGCGGCGTCGACATTCCCTCGCTGACCTCCCCCCCACCCCTTTGCCTCGACGTGCCCCTCCTCCACCGCCCTGGCGTGCTCGTGCACACGGCACCCCTGCCCCCAGGAACCCTGTCCCGCATCATCGTCGCGGCCGACTGCTACATGATGCAGCGGCCGGATGGCCGCGTCGTCATCGGCGAAGTGATGAACGGGGGAGAGGGAGCCGGCGCAAAAAGGGGGGGGGCGAGAAATGGGGGCAAGGGGGCCGAGGACGATGTGGCGGTCAGGGATGGGGACACTTCGGCGGAGCGGGTGGCACGGGTCATGGACAAGGCGGCCAGGGTGGTCCCTGCGCTGGCTCGTGCGAGCGTGGAGCGGGCGTCCCTGGGGTACCGGCCGTTCCCTGCGGATGGCAGGCCGATCATAGGCCATCCGGCGGGTGTTCGTGGGTTGTATGTGGTGGTCACACATAGCGGCATCACGCTGGCGCCATTGTTGGGGAGGCTAGCTGCGTCGGAGATTGCGACGGGGGGCGATTGCGAGGCAGTCTTGCAACCGTTTCGGTTGAGTAGGGATTTTGCCAAGGTTAAGGTGGGGAGGGATATCCAAATGGATGGCACGCAGGACCGCCAGGCCAAGTGATTGCCGTTATCTCAGTTTGATGGCCGTCCCACTCGGGTGCCTCACATGGACTAGGTTAATGTTTTCCATATGGGACGACTGGATCGTGTCGCCTGCACGTCTTGATCATGCCTAAGAGAGTTCAACTGATGATGCATAAGCTCCTATGCTTGCTTTACAGTTCTTTTCAAAATCCATGATCGGTACTGCCGCGCTGGTGGAGCGATGACCCCGGATTCTCAGAAGCGATTGATCTGCTTTAGGTTGTCATTTAATTTGGTACGGTACATGCGCCGCGGAGGCGTGCGCCCTGATCGACGCAGGAGATGGAGGCTCGGCTCGATGGATTGAGCCGCCATCAAGATGCTATACACAGCTCCGGTGTGCATCCTATATCAAGGAGACAGCCAGCGCAGGCCAGAAATCGGGAGAGTCCGGACCATGGTAGCTCGAGCGTGCCGTTATCTCAAGGAGACAACCAGCGCAGGCCAGAAATCGGGAGAATCCGGACCATGGTAGCTCGAGCCTGCCGTTATCTTGTCCGCGTGTTCGAGTCGTTCAGGATGATGAATATGAATGGTGATGGAAATGGTTATCTTGTCGGTGTTCGAGTCGTTCAGGATGATCCTATATAGCTGTTGTGACGTCACACAGCCTAGAAGCTGGAGAATACAATGCAAGCATGATCCGGCTCAAGTTTTTAGTTATTGAATTGACATTGTTACTCATGCAAGACTGTCTGTAAGGATGATAAGCCCTACATGCATGGTTTCAGACAACTAACTAAAAGTCCACACACATGCCTGGCTTGAGCACGAACCTGCGCATGTCTAAATCGCGGAAGAACCTGCACGATAAGAACATGAATCTGTACATACATGTGTGTCAACTCAATTACCTAATCTGAATTTACCTCATCTGTACACAGAATAAGATGTTTACAGCCAGGCAGACACCTCATCTATTCCCCACCCTTCGTTGGGGCATTGCCATTCAAGCCACTGGCGGTGCCCGCACGGGGGGGGGAAGCAGCCCCCACGCCGACAGGTGCGGCCCCATTAACCCCTGCACCCTGGCCATTTACATATCCATTACTCGCGCTGCCGTTCACAGAAGCACTACTGCTGGATCCATTTGCAAAAATCACGTTGCTGCCATTCACGTGCCCGCTGCCGCCGCCGCCACTGCTCTTCAACGTGGGCAGGATGTTATTGCTGCTGACCACTGCCACCCCATTCTTGCGCCCCTGCTGCATCACGTCTTTCTCTTCAATCGACGACGGGTCCACCCCGCTCAGGTAGCTGAACTCTCCGCTCCCGTCCTTGTGAATGAGGCCCTTGTTCGCGTTGATGCGGCAGGAGAGCACCTTGCCAATCGACAGCAGGTGGGCCACGCGCGCAACCTCAACCTGAGGGGGGTGCAGCACAGGAAACAGTTGTAGAAAAACTCCATTAAAAGAGGAGAGATGCAAGTCTAAACCACCAACATAGGGTTCAGCATCAGCAAGCCACTGTCACCTGTGGCGGGCGCAGCACAAAGAGAGATGGAATTATAAACCACGTGACATGGGGTGAGATTCAGTATGCCGCCTCCAGCTCGGTCACAGGCAGCTAGAACGCAAACGTGACGCAAATTGGTAAGCAATATTAGAAAGCAACAAGGCCGCAGCCAAGGAAAAAGACGTCAGTTGATTACTTGCCAAGAAATGCGTGTGTCGTGGGGGTAGGGTGGGAGACGCCAGTCACCTGCTGCCTGACGCTAATTCCCCTTCTTTCTCTCTCCCCCTAACCTGCTTCCTCATGATCATCTACCCATACACACCCACCTGCTGCCTCAGAACGGTCTACAGTCCCTCCCCCCCCCACCCCACCCACCAAACACACCTACTGCCTCAGAACAATCTAGATTCCTCGCCCCCACCCACCCACCTGCTGCCTCAGAACAATCTACAGTCCCTTTCCCCCTACCCCACCTGCTGCCTCACGGCATCCACGTTGTCGTGGCTGCTATCGCGGTCCGTCTCGTCCTCGATCTCCACCTGCAGCAGCTCCTCCAGCACGTCCTCCAGCGTGATGATGCCCAGGACGCGTGACCAGCTGCTGCTGTCGCTCTCCAGCGCTGCCAGTAGGGGAGCAGGGGACAAGGACGAACGAGGAGGGGGCCACGGAGAAGGGAGAGGGAGAAGCAGGGGGGTCAGAGGACACCAAGAAAACCCTACCGCCGAACGCCGAAAGAAAGAAGCACCGCTGGCAGCGGTCGGCGATGGCAGCACCAAGGTAGGTGATGATAGCGACCAGGATGGCAGCTGCAAGATGAATGCAGGCTGCGATGGCCGCGGCGCGACAAGTGGGATCCCTGGAAGCAGCCTCTTCCTGGAAGCAAACCCCTCGGTAAACGGGCCTAGACTCCAGACTCCAGAAGCGGGGGGGGAATTCTACGTTCACCAACGCTCAGGACCTGACCATTCACATGCTCCTATCTTATTTGTTAATTTAGCCGTGTGAGCCCATCCCCGACTATTGGGAGCTCCGCAAGTACGCGGCCAATCCAAACATGGGAAGTCTAAGCGGGCTAATAGCGGGCCGGGTCTCCTTGCTACGCCCAATACAGGTGCAGAACACTATAACGCGGGCTGCATGCGGGTTGATTGCTTGCTTCGACTGACACTTTGCGCTGGGCAGAGCCAGCGGGGTCACTCTAGTATAGCATATATAGTCGGCCCGTGCCAGGTGTCAGTAAAACAAGTATAAAAACCCAACACATTTTATCGCTCAATCATCCCTCGACCATCATCACCCAAGAATGTCTCAGCAGTACCCCCCACGCCTTTATCACTCAATAGGGTTATACACATAAATATCCGTGGTTACAACTATCAAAAAACATACATATCACCAATATGTACATATACATCGCAGCAGCAAGTCCAGCGGCCAACACTCACCATCCTTCACGGCCTGGCCCCCCAGGCCCATCCCCCCCTCAGCGGGCGGCGAGGGGCCCATGACGAGCGCCATGTGGCCGCGCTGGATGCGGAACTGTTCCAACATGGACGACAGCTTGGTGTCTGCTGGCACGCGCATGAGCGGCCGCATGGGGATGAGCTCGAGAGGCGTCGCGTCCTCCGGGTTGAGCAGGATCAGGTTCTTGACCTGGCAGACGGCACAGGAGGCGGGAAGAAGGGGGGAAGGGGGGGGGGTAATAAGAACAATGCACTATGCTGATTTCTTCATTTCTTTGTGTGGTGGTGTACGGTCACCAAACATCAAATGGGGAAGGAAGGAGGAGAGAGGCAGATTGGCAACGGGCGCCAGAAGAAGACAGGGGGAGACGAAAAACGAGAGAAGGGGGGGGAGGAAACACGAGAGAAAGAACACCTGCGTTTGCGTGGTTTGCATGACCATTGGAACAAGCAGTCCACCAACATGAGGCCCAGGAAGGGCAACTACGACTGCCCATGTGGCCACTAGGTGAGCCACAAGTAGAATGGGACGTGAACAATAAATACAATGATAATAATAATAATAATAATAATAATAATAATAATAATAATAATAATAATAATAATAATAATAACAACAACAACAACAACAATGGTAATAAGACGACGACGGCGGCGGCGGCGGCGGCGCCCCCATCCCCCACCCCACCAACAACAACAATCGCACAATGGTGAGGCTGTATGGTGATGGGGTACCAACCACCACATTGCTTATACACATAGAAGTATAACATATTAGTTTCACACCCTCTCTTGAGATATTTGAATGCACCAGAGGTAACATATTAGTTTCATACCTGCTAGAACAAACATGGTGACATGACGAGGCTGGGGAACGACTCCACTGTGCTATTTATGAATACGCACCACCGGCTGCAGTTAAATACATCATGCCAGGAGTCTATCATGGAACCACGACGGAGGCCCAGGTGCCACTGTGCTGTCTACCACGTGACATCAATGAGACAATCAGTAGTGCGTATGTATTAGATCATACCATCGCGTCCATGATCCCCATGTACCGTAATGAGTCCCAGAGACATCATGGAGAAGCTTGACCTGGCCATGCTACTTACGCACGCGTACCTTGCATCCTTCCAAGAAAAATCAACATTAAAAAATAATAGAATACTTTATATAATACCCCCCTCCCTGTCCCCCTCCCCTCCCCCTCTTAAATATGATACTTTAATCAATACTACTATAGCGTATCATATAACTATAGCGTATCATATTACTATAGCGTATCCTATTACTATAGCGTAGCATATTACTATAGCGTATCATATTACTATAGCGTATCATATTACTATAGCGTATCATATTACTATAGCATACCATATTACTATAGCGTATCATGTTACTATAGCGTACCATGATCAGCCCGAGGAACTCGGTTGGGTCGTGCGACGCGCACACAGGGACGCGACTGTGACCCCGCACGAGCAAAGTCTCCATGGTGGGCCCGTCCAGGACCGCGTCCTGGGGCAGCGAGAACACCTGGTCGATGGGCGTCATCGCCGCCATCACGTTCGACTCCATCATGTTGAGCGCCCCCTCGATGATCGCCGTCTCATCGAGCGTGAGCGACCCGCCGTGGCCCGCGTCCTTGGCGTGCAGGTTGACCAGCGCTTTCAGTTGGCTCCTGGTGATTTGTGATCGACGAGTAAGGGGCCGGGGGGGTGGGGGGGAGGACATGAGAGGGAAGCAGGGCAAGATGAGCTGGCATCAGTGGTAGAGTTGCCACCTGGGGTTGGGGCAGGTTTGGAACGTCTCGGTGTATGCCGTGGGGGCCAGCTCACGAGTGATTATGGTCAGCTCCAACTACTGTGACCAGGAAGGAAATCGAATGGCGGGAGGGGCGGTAAAGTGGGGGCATGTCAGGGTCGGCGATTGCTTGCTGGCTGACCCGGTTCATTGCATGCTTGCTGGCTCGGATCCTTGCTTGCTTCCTGGATTCAAAAGCCCTCTCACCTGCCCAGCAACTCTATACGAGAGTGGCTCGACCTGCGCAGCAGCTTCTCATCTCACCACAGTCCCTTTGACGTGCCAGTGGCCAATCACCTGCCCGACACAGCCCGCATTCAGTCCGTAAGGGTGCCCATCAGCACCGATGGTGCAGCCATGGTACCGTCACTCTGTCACTCCGCGTCATCTCAGCACCTGCAAGCGGCCCGATCTGCTCATTAAAAAGCTGCGTGCTTGTACTCCCATCGCAGCGAAACTGCTGTCTTCTGGACCTTTACGATGCAACCTTCACGACATTTAAAGTGACTGAACCGCAACATTATCAAGGAGACAACCAGCGCAGGCCAGAACGGGATTATGGCCACTCGTCACCTGAGGAGCACCTGGGCGTGGCCCGACTTGCCCGACAGCTTGTCACATCCACGCCAAACATCCTCTCATCCAGGCGCCGGCTATACGCGTGTACCCATACCTGTCTGGTCGTCCACCTGGCATAAGAAAACCACGCGAGCTCATGCAGATGCCGTCATCTTAGATGTCGTCGGACTTCTCTCACCTGCCCAGCACCTGCGAGTGCCCCGACTTTCCCAGCAGCTTGTCCAGTATGGACGCCAGTGGCCGTGCGACGGGGTAGCAGAGCACCATTAGAACCTTGACGAGGGGGGATAGGGTCGCGCCCACGGCCAGGCCAAAGCGCTGGCAGACCGCCTGGGGGATGACCTGCGAGCGCGTGCGTGGGGTATTCATCGTGCATGGAAGCACGTGCTTTTGATTAATTAAGGGAGGCAATACGCGGTGGAGGGAATGGGTTATTTAGTGGGTTGTAGTGATGGGGAAACGAGGGCAAAACACTGGCAGATCCAGACCGCCTGGGGGATGACCTGCACGCAGATGCGTGTGCGTCCTGGAGACGGGATGAGGCAGAGAGGTTTGGGTTATTGGGTTGGTAGGTTGGTGGGCGTGATAGGGGGATGGAACAATGGGGTGTGGAGATAACAAACAGGTCATGTGCGTTATCAAGGAGACAACCTGCGCAGGCCAGATATCGGTAGAATCCGGACCATGGTAGCTCCAGCCTGCCGTAATCTTTTCCGCGCGTTCAAGTCATTCAGGATGATGAATATGAATGGAGATGGAAATGCGTATCATTGAAATTGTGGCTGGCTTATGCGAAGAGTGACTAGATGACCTAGACATGTTCCCAGATGCAAAGGCACTGAAGGCAGCACGCCCGAACAATATGTGCTATAGAACTATATAGAACGCCGCAGTGCCTGTACACTGGCCGCATGTATCGTTCTAAGAATAAATAGCATAATTTACAAATAGATCTCAATGACTGATTCCTCTTGGTTCTGAGTACTGAGTACTGATAACTCTCATACTGGTAACTGAGTACTGGTAAATCATAGTACTGGTTACTGAGTGCTGATAACTCTGAACCACGCTTATATGTCTCACCTCTCCAAACAGCAGGACAAGCGTGACGGACACCAGCACCGCGGTGGTTGGGTCCATGAGCTCGTCTAAGAATAGTGGGAGCGCCTCCATGGCGAGCGCGTTGCACATGAGCAGCGTAACGAGCACCAGGTGTTCATCGGATACCACCTCGAGCACTTTGGTCGCGTTCAGCTTCTGCTGGGGGTTGCCGCTGATTTGGAGAACCTGGGGGAAGGGAAGGGGAGCGTGTGTGTGGGTTTGGTTGGTGTGTGTGTGTGGAAGGTATGTTTGTTACTGGCTGGGTTGTGGCTATTTTGGAACTGGAGGAAGGGAAGGGGGACGAAGAGAGGGATGGGGATGGGGATGGGGATGGGGATGGGGATGGGGATGGGGATGGGGATGGGGATGGGATGGGGATGGGGATGGGGATGGGGATGGGGATGGGGATGGGGATGGGGATGGGGATGGGGATGGGGATGGGGATGGGGATGGGGATGGGGATGGGGATGGGGATGGGGATGGGGATGGGGATGGGGATGGGGATGGGGATGGGGATGGGGATGGGGATGGGGATGGGGATGGGGATGGGGATGGGGATGGGGATGGGGATGGGGATGGGGATGGGGATGGGGATGGGGATGGGGATGGGGATGGGGATGGGGATGGGGATGGGGATGGGGATGGGGATGGGGATGGGGATGGGGATGGGGATGGGGATGGGGATGGGGATGGGGATGGGGATGGGGATGGGGATGGGGATGGGGATGGGGATGGGGATGGGGATGGGGATGGGATGGGGATGGGGATGGGGATGGGGATGGGGATGGGGATGGGGATGGGGATGGGGATGGGGATGGGGATGGGGATGGGGATGGGGATGGGGATGGGGATGGGGATGGGGATGGGGATGGGGATGGGGATGGGGATGGGGATGGGGATGGGGATGGGGATGGGGATGGGGATGGGGATGGGGATGGGGATGGGGATGGGGATGGGGATGGGGATGGGGATGGGGATGGGGATGGGGATGGGGATGGGGATGGGGATGGGGATGGGGATGGGGATGGGGATGGGGATGGGGATGGGGATGGGTATGGGTATGGGTATGGGTATGGGTATGGGTATGGGTATGGGTATGGGTATGGGTATGGGTATGGGTATGGGTATGGGTATGGGTATGGGTATGGGTATGGGTATGGGTATGGGTATGGGTATGGGTATGGGTATGGGTATGGGTATGGGTATGGGTATGGGTATGGGTATGGGTATGGGTATGGGTATGGGTATGGGTATGGGTATGGGTATGGGTATGGGTATGGGTATGGGTATGGGTATGGGTATGGGTATGGGTATGGGTATGGGTATGGGTATGGGTATGGGTATGGGTATGGGTATGGGTATGGGTATGGGTATGGGTATGGGTATGGGTATGGGTATGGGTATGGGTATGGGTATGGGTATGGGTATGGGTATGGGTATGGGGACAAAAGGGAAAGGCAAGGTCCTTTATTCACTCAAATCATTCCATTGATTACGTGACCCCGTTCAGAGAGCCACAGGGCCCTAACGGTTAAAGTAGGCAGGGACACCAGTACTACTGGCTACTGGCTAATAGCGGAACGCAATCCCCGTCAATGTGTGTGTGTGTGTGTGTTTTGGGGGGGGGCACCACGCTGTACTTTATTTGCTACTGGCAGTACGCCACCCACCTCTGGACGAAGCACCTTCCAATACTGACTAGGGGCTGTTGATAACTGGCAGAATTAGTACCACCCACCTCCAGGTCCAGCACCGAGAGTGACATGAGGCCGAGGGTGAGGCCCGACATCAGCCCTGCGAACATCACGATGACGATGGCCGCGGTGACGTCAAACAGAAACTCCTCCGAGCCCACGTCGTGGCGCGGCATGTCCGCCTGCGGGGTGCCAAGCAGGGGTACAATGCGGCGATGAATCACCAAGGGGGGGACAATGATGACGTACATGCCGCCAGGTGACGTGAGATAGTAGGTGACGGGCCAACGTGAGGAGCTCACTTTGGGTGATATGATTAGTCACGTAGACTGCGTCATGTGGGTGCCAGTGAAGGAATTTGTCGACCCCTGTACACAACGAGAAGGATGGAGGGCGCCCAAGGTGATGGGTATAGCATATAATGGATAGTAGTACGTATAGCATATATGGGTATAGCATGTATGGGTATAGCATGTAATGGATAGCAGTATGTACATGGATAACTGCGCCTGTGTACATGGATAACTGCGCCTGTGTACATGCATAACTGCGCCTGCCTGCGGGACGATATGAAAAGGGGGTCTGCAACTAGGGATTCCAACCCCTTTTCTTACCCCTAGACAAGGGGTAGGAATCCCTAGTTCCAGACCCCCTTTTAATTAGGGGGACGCCCTCGCGGACCCTTGGGGGGGAATGCTGTCAGAAGAAAGACTACCAACAGAAGAAAGAACAACCAACAGAAAAAAGAACTAACAGAATAGGGACAGGGAAGAGAGAATAAGTACCGCCACCTGCCACCTAGGGGACGGCACCATTTCCACGCAGTGTGGATGCCGACATTTTCACAACCCAACCCCCTAGCAATCCACCCCCCTAGGGGGATGCCTTGGTAAGCCGAAGGACGGCTGCATCAATCGATCACCCGGGGTGGTTTAGTCGGTCAGATCGTGCGCACGTTAAAGGACTTGACAGGAAATGCCCCCGCATGGGCTGCACCATGGGTAATGAGTATAGGTAGTGACATATCTGTCCCAGTAGATGTGGCATCACCATCCCGGTACATAAATGAGACAACCATCGCAGGCATGGCATTGCCATACAGTATAGTGACCATGATATCCATGAGACAACCAGCGCAGGCATGGCTTTGCCATACAGTATAGTGACCATGATATCCATGAGACAACCAGCGCAGGCATGGCATTACTATAAATTGTAGTGTCCATGATATCCATGAGACAACCCACGCAGACCTGAAATTGGGAGAATCAGGAGCATGGTAGCTCAAGCCTGCTATCGTATCCGCGTTTGTCGAGCCTTGTTCAGGATGATGGAAGGCAATGGAAGTGGATGTGTGTAGCCGTATACGTTAAAAATTATGGCCGGTATGTGCCCAGGCAGGCTTTTTGATGCGTACTGGTGGCCATGGATGCTTGTTAATGACTATTGATGCCTACTGATGTCTATGATGGATGGCGACAAAGGCACGCCCCGAGAACATTGGCGTCATTAACTATGAATGTGAAGGCCACTGATAACGTATCACGCCTCTCAAAACCAGGGCAGCACATAATAAACATATTTATTATCAACAAGATCAGCGAAATCTTACCGGAGAAATCGGCACGCACCAACTAAAGATTACTTGCTTAACAGAAAATGGTTAAATATATAAAAGAGGTTAAACACATAATGCGTTGCGAGCCGCATCCAGCTAAGGGAGGTCAACTCACCGGCAACATCGCAAGCGGGTTAGCTGCGACCGTGGCAACTGCATTCGTGTGAGCGTCCGAACTAGACTGGGCTGGTTCAGGGGTCAACGAGGGGGCCGTAAGATGCAGGAATGGCGCGTGCCTCGTGCCATAGTTGACGTGTGCCGACTCCTCAATTACTATGCTTGGAGGTGGGAGGGGAGGAATATGGTAATCGAGACCAGCGACAGCAGCCACCCGACCTAGCTTCAATAATCCACGGCTAGGTCTGCAACTGGTAGCAAAGAAAGGCTGTCTGTGACGCGCAACTTTGGGAAATGCCCTGCCTATACAGAGCGAAGTAAGTCCACGACGCACTTCCAAACTACCGCTGTTGACTTCCCTGCGCGAATGAGCACTGCGCACGTCGCAAACGCTCAACGGTCTGCATATCTGCGTGGCCATGCCTACAAATCTACTGGGGCGAAGCACAAGCTCCAATTAAGCCACAGTTTGTTCAATCGATGCAATCACCCATCTTGGCGAATGCATATTCAATTCACAATCCAAACGGCAGTTCCGGTCCCCGACGTAGTAGATTTGAAGCTCGTATAATCTGGCGACGGCAGCAAAGACGGCGAGCGAGGAAGCCTGAGCAGAA